>JAVJIF010006419.1:0-191004 GCA_038442645.1 Agave tequilana | reverse complement strand
GCCCTTTGGCAATCTGGAAAGGGCATAAATCCCTTTCGGTCGACCACCCAGTCGACCGGCCAACGGTCATTTATGATCGTTATGCCTCCGGTCGATCACCCGGTTGACCGGGCCAAAGCCAACGGTCGACCGCCCGGTCGACCGGCCCCCACCCGAGAGGGGTGCTTTCAGTCGATCGACCGCGTGGTCGACCGGCCGAATAGGCTGGCCTTTGTGCATGTCCCGTGCACATCGGTAGATCGTGACGATCGACCGACTCCTGTTCCGGTCAACCTTCCAGTTGACCGCCAGAGCAGTCTGGCTGGAATTTTGGGTATTAAAAACTTGTCTTCTTAACTTCAAATAAATCCCATAAAATCACATAAATTTCAGAAAAATAAGTTCTTATAAGTTCTTTGAAATACAAATATGTGTGACTAAAATTCAACACATGTTAAACTATTTGAACCATTTTTGTGATATGAAATTAGGCTTTAAACCAAAATCGATATTTCCAAATTTGGATTTTTGAAATGGAAAACCTTTTCTTCAAAACTCATATGGATACAAAAACAAGATATTTAAACAACTTTGAAGCATATTGTATATGGATAGAATATACATATAAGATATCTATCTATGTTTTTGACATGAAATCCAAATCGGTTAAACTGAAAACCAAAACCAATAAACTTTAAACTTGTGTGTGTGTGAACTTGAGCATATCAACATTATCTAATCTTTACAGAAGATCTAAACAATCTTAAACTAAACAAACCAAGGTCTTCTTATAGAACTCCTTCTCCAAGTCGACTCGATCCAAACACGATCCAACGAGCTTGACTCCAAACGAGTGCTAGATGCGATCTTGACGCACGAGCTCTTGAATCAATATGTGAAAGCTCCAAAACTCCTTTATTGAAGCTAAACACCTATTAAAATCTTGATCAAATATCTGAAACTAAATATCACAAGATTATTAGTAAATTATAACTACATAAGTTAATCATCATCAAAACTAGAGTGAAGGGCCTCTGGGCCAACAGTATAGGCAAGTGTTACAGGTGTGATGGATCTGGACACAAATCCGATGAGTGTCCAAGGAGGAGGCAAGTCAACATGGCGAACTATGAGGGTGAAAACGAAGTGAAAACTGAGACTGAGCCGGAAGACTCTTGACTTTGTCGAAGAGCATGGAGAGTCAGGGATCTGCGTGGTACAACAATTGTTATGCAACCAAGAACCCCCAACACTACACAATGGCATCAAATATTTTACTAAAGGTGTTCGGTCAAAAACAAAGTGTGCAAACTTATCATCGATAACAAAAATTGCGAGAACATCATTTCTAGTGCATCAGTGGACTACTTGAACCTAAAAACAGAACCACACCCTCACTCTTACACTATTAGATGATAAAAAAAGGTCCATCCATCAAGGTAACAGATTTTTGTCATGCCCCGATTTTAATGGCAAGTTTTATCAAGATTTCATTGCTTATGATGTTGTCGATATGGATGCATGTCACATACTTTTGGGGAGAACATGGAAACACGACGTCAATGCTACCCATCGAGGCAAGAGGAACATCTACATGTCACTTAGGAGGGCAAGAGCATCGCCATGAAGCCTATTCCACCTGTTCAAAGCCGGCAAAAGAAGAGAAGTCAAAATTCATATACATATGCAACCAAGACGAGTTCTTGGTGAAAGAGACAAAAAAAAATTTGCTTTGGTGATAAAAAAAGAAGTCACTCTGTCCATGAAGTTCCCGAGAAGATGAAGTTCATGTTGGAGGAGTTCAAAAGAGTTGTTCATGATGAGCTTTCAGAAGGACTACAACCCATGAGGGATATCCAGCACCACATTGATCTTATTTCTGAAGCAGGTCTACCTAACCTCCTACACTACGAATGAAACCCAAGGAGAGCAAAGTTCTAAAGGAGAACGTCAAAGAGTTGATACACAAAGGACACATTAGAGAGAGCATGAGTCCGTGTGTGGTACCGACCCTTTTAACACCAAAGAAGGATGAAAGTTGGCACATGTGCGTGAATAGTTGAGCCATCAACAAGATTACTATTCGATGTTTGTTTCTCATACATTGCCTTAAGGGATTACATGAGTGGATGGTCATGCCTTTGGACTATCCAATGCCCCTAGCACTTTAATGAGATTGATGAACCAAGTATTCAACTCATTCTTGGGAAGTTCGTGGTTGTCTACTTTGACAACATCCTTATCTACAGTTCGAGTAAAGATGAACATATGCAGCACCTACGAGAGGTGTTGACGGTGCTACACGACAACGAGTTGTATATCAACTTTAACAAGTGCAGATTCATGACTAGAAGCTTGATATTTTAGGGGTTTGTTGTTAATTCTCAAGGAATCCGTGTTGATGAAGACAAGGTAAAGGCAATAGGGAGTAGCCAGTGCCACGGAAGTGAGGAGTTTTCATGGTTTAGCTACTTTCTACTAGTGTTTCATCCAGAACACTATCACCGATTGCTTGAAGAGAGAAA
Organism: Agave tequilana; assembly: GCA_038442645.1. Classification (NCBI taxonomy): domain Eukaryota; kingdom Viridiplantae; phylum Streptophyta; class Magnoliopsida; order Asparagales; family Asparagaceae; genus Agave; species Agave tequilana. The sequence goes on along the minus strand of JAVJIF010006419.1, from coordinate 188,500 downwards.
GGTCCTTTTCTTTGGACCAAGGCAACCGATGAAGCTTTTGCACTAATCAAGGATAAGCTTAACAATGCTCCCATATTGGGTTTTCCCTGATTTTGAAAAGGTATTCGAACTAGAGTGTGATGCTTGTGGAGTTGGCATTGGAGCGGTTCTCTCGCAAGAGAAAAGGTCTATTACTTTATTAAGTGAAAAGTTGAATGAAGCAAGGCAAAAGTGATCTACTTATGAGCAAAAATGGTATGTGATGTATCATTCTTTGAAGGCTTGAGAGAGCTATCTTATAGCTTGTGACTTCGTACTCTATTTGGACCATCAATCGCTCCTACATTTCAAAAACAAAAAGCACATCAACAAGTTGCAAGCAAGGTGGTCATCTTATTTTGAACAATTTAATTTTGTGATACGACACAAATCGGTGTTGACAATAAAGTTCCCGATGCATTGAGTAAGAGAGTCTCATTATTGATTTTTTTTTTGCAAAGTAAGATCATTGCTTTGATTTCTTGAAGGAGATATTGATTAGTCATCAATCATACAGGTCCGTACACACTCTCGTCTGTCCTAAAGATATTTGGGAGGATTTAAGCATGGATTTTATGGTGGGACTTCCTCGTACACAAAAGGGCATGGATTCAATTTTCGTTGTAGTAGATGATTAGTCATCAATCAGACTTCACAAATATTATCATTATCTAGAGGTTGATGACTGATATCAAATAAATTCTACTCTACAGTCATATTACCAAAAGATATCTTCACAATTTCATTCTAATAGTGAATGACGATGTTAACGATGGCTAAGAATGATCGTCCTAGGATCATAGAGACATGGTTGCTAAGAATGGTCGTCCTAGGATCACAAGGACATGATTGCTAGGGTTCAGAACAGGTCCAGTGTCCAAGATTATAGATTATAAAGTCCACTGGAAAAATGAACATATCAATCTTGATCAAAACATCCTCAACAATTCCTCGAGGATACCTGACAGAATGATCTGCCAATGACAATCGAATTTGAGTTGGTTTCATCTCTCCAAACCTAATTGCTTGTACACTGAGTACGATAGTAAGTTGACACTCACCCTAAATTCTATAAAGTTTTGTCAATCACATAATTTTCAATGACACATGATATGGTTGGACAAGCAGGATCCTTAAACTTAGTGGAATGTTATTTGGATGATTGAAATAACTTGCTCAGTAAGAAAAGCTTTCCTGGCACTTTAGATTTTCGTTTTTTGTATGCAAAGGTCCTTCAAAAATTTGACACAAGTAGGAACTTGCTTGATGGCATCAAGCAATGGAATATTAATCTCATCTCGTTTAAATAAATTTATCATCTCATTAAAATTCTTTCCTATCTTAGCTTGAGATAACTGTTAGGAAAAGGTGCTCTCAAATGAAAGTTTGCTCGGACAGATTGCTAGACTTGAATTCACTAGGGCTCGAAGTGATGACTCTGTCCTCAACTATCTTGATTCTTTGGGGTGACAATGTCCTCTTCCATCTCTGATTCAACTCGTTCAAGATTAAGCTTTTTAACTTGATCATTCACTCGTTTTTATATGCAAGAGTTGTTCTTGATTCTGTGGGGTGACAATGTCCTCTTCCATCTCTGATTCAACTCGTTCAAGATTAAGCTTTTTAACTTGATCATTCACGTCGTCTTTTATATGCAAGAGTTGTGACTGCTTGAACATGCTATATGGGCATGCCCGAAGTGGATGGCTGACTAACCTCATACTGACCTTTGGGTTTGGAATGGGTTGACTAGGAAATTTTTCTGGTTCTCTCTCGCTGATCTTAGTTGCTAACTGACCCATATGATTGAAGTTGTGCAATGGCTGGGTATTTTGTAAGTTAATAGCTTAGTTCTTACATTCATACTAGTTCCATTGATGAATTCTCTAACATGGCTCTAGGCTGGATGGCTATCGCGGAGGTGCAACCATATGCGAATTAGCTGGGAGAGCATAAGAGGTAAGCTAATTAGGATGATAGAATTGGTTGAATCCTGGTGGTCCTACCTGGCTAGGTTGAGGTTGTGGTTATCTCCAAGAAAAAATAGGGTGACATCGCCAATTAGGATTATATATTTAGAGTATGGATTAGAAAATGGTTTCCTAAATTGGTTCAGGACATTAACTTGCTCGCTCATACCTGAAATACACCTAGAGGGGGGGTGAATAGGTGTAATTGCTAATCTAATGATCCTTTTTAAACTTAATAGAATGAGTGATGCAACGATCTCTCAAAACACGACTAAGAGCCGAATACCCCGTGAGAGGTTCTGAACTCCTTCCTCCCAATTCCCCTTAAAATGGGTTAGAGGTGCGCAATGCAACCGTGTTGTATGAGATATGATCGAACAAGTAAAGAATGAATGCTATGATGAAATACACACAATCAACAACACAAGTAAAATAAACAAGAGAAGATGCACAAAGAAAAGGGTTAGTTCTCAAGCAAATAATTGAAGACAATATAAAGCAAGAGAAATAGTAAAGCAAGATGACGCAAGGCAATCGCAAACACAATTGATTTGTTTCGAGGTTCGAGCCACCGCTCTAGTCCCCGCCTTCACCTCCGTGAAGGGTTTCCACTATCCACGAGGATGCCGTACAAGTTTGGTCTACGAAGACCCCAAGCCCTTAGCTTCACAACTTACAAAGAACTCCACCTAGGAGTTGTCTCCACAAGAACAAGGATCACAAGAACAATAGTGATCTCCTCAAGATCACAAAACTCTTTCTCAAACTCTTTTACAACACTCTCACTCTTTTTACAACTTCTCTATAGTATGAGTAATGGACTATTGGCTCTATGAAGTGTGGTGAGAAAACTTCAGTTGTAGAGTGATATTGGCAATCAAACACAACTGAAAAACAAACTTTAAAAGAGTTGGAAATGAAAGCTTTGAAACAATTTTTCTCTTTCTCTTGAAAATAATGAAAAACAAGGATTTTTTTTTTAAGTAAATAACAAAGGCCTATTGCCCTCTATTTATAGGGAGAGAATAGGTTAAAACTCTTTTCTTTTCACCTAATTTGACCTGCAAAAGGCTCCCAACAACTCTCTAAAACTCTGTTAAAGAAGACAGAAAAAATAGATTTTCAGACTTGCCCAAAGAGGAAAGAGCCGTTGGCAGCAGCAGGCTTGGCGGTCGACCGGTCCGGTCGACCGTCGCCTTGCTGGCAAAGAGCCGTTGGGCTCGGTCGACTGTCCGGTCGACCGTCCCCTTTGAGGAAACACAGTTTCCTTAGTGCGGTCGACCGGGCGGTCGACCGAAACAAACCGAGAGTGGCCTGCTTACAGTCGGTCGACCGGGCCGGTCGACCGACAGACGTGCACAAACGTGCACGTCCTGACACAGGCGCCGGTCGACCGGGCGGTCGGCCGGTCAACCTGAAACAGGGAAAACTGATAGGATTTTGAGTTGGAAAATTTTGTGAAAAATATTTTGAGATACTTATAACTAAGTATTATGCAAAAATTGTCTATACACATGTTTTAAACAAGATATTCAATTTGTAACAAGTTGGATACATGTATATATAAACTTAGGCATAAAACTTAGAAACAAACATTTTAAAACATAGAGTTTTGTAAAGGAAAAATGTGTGTGTGTATCCTAGAGCCAAATATCATATACTCAAACTTTAACATTCTATTCTTACAAAGTTCTAAGGACTTCAAGGCTTCAAGAGGGGCTTTCTCCACTTGATCTTCAATTTTGCATCTTGAGCCCAATTTGAGTTATCTTGAGTCCAAGTCACCTTCCTTTAGGGAAGAAAACACCTATGCAAGATAGAAAACCTGAAACACACTTAAACAACAAATAATATTAGTACAAATAACTAATATGTTTTGTAATCATCAAAACACACTAAAGACGGGTGATTGTAACCTTGGGCCAACAATCTCTCCCTTTTTGATGATGACAAAACATATAAGTATTTAAACAAATAAAGGAAGAAGAGCTTGGAAAGCTCCCCCTCAAACAATGCTATGTAAAAAAAATAACTATGAGTGAGATACATGAAGCATTGAAAACATTGAAAACACAATATTTTTGTCAAAAACTTAAATATCAATTGAAATCAAACTTAATCTTATATACCAATTAAACTTATACTTTTTCTCTTTTTCTCCAAAACTCAAGTAAATAAACAAAACTCAAACTATAAGCAAACTTATTTCTTTTTGCAAACTTATTCTTTTTCTCCCCCTTTTTGTCATACATCAAAAAGGGTTAAAATCAAAACAAGCAAAACACCAAAATAGAAATATTTTTAAGAATCTATCATGCAAACATTCAACTCACCACAAATAAATGAAAATCTAGCATAATCTAGAGGTTTAGTAAAAATGTCGGCAAGTTGAAAATCGGTAGAAACATAATCAATATCAATATCACCTTTCTCATAATGATCTCTAAGAAAGTGATACCTAATGTCAATGTGTTTGGTTTTACTATGTTGATTTGCATTCTTTGTCATGTGAATAGTACTAGTATTATCACAAAATATTTTAACATGATCAAAGTGTAAATCATAGTCAAGGAGAGTATGTTTCATCCAAAGAACTTGTGCACAACAAGCTCCGGCTGCAACATACTCCGCCTCGGCGGTTGAAAGGGCTACCGAATTTTGCTTTTGGAAGACCAAGATACAAGACAATTACCTAAGAATTGACATGTTCCACTTGTGCTTTCCTATCTACCCTACAACCCGCATAGTCGGCATCCGAAAAACTCGTCATTGTGAATTGTCCGGTTTTCGGATACCACAAACCCATTTCAATAGTACCCTTAAGGTATCTAATTATGCGTTTAACCGCAATTATGTGAGATTCTTTAGGACAAGATTGAAAACGTGCACAAAGACAAACGGAAAACATAATATCCGGCCTACTAGCCGTCAAATAAAGCAAGCTACCTATCATACTACGATATAATTTAATGTCTACACTTTTACCTTGTTCATCCTTGTCAAGCTTGGTAGTTGTTGCCATGGGAGTTTTGCTTATTTTAGATTCTTCAAGCCCGAACCTCTTGATTAGTTCCTTTGTGTACTTGGCTTGATTGATGAAGATCCCATCCTTCTTTGCTTGATTTGGAGTCCAAGGAAATAGTTGAGTTCCCCCATCATAGACATTTCGAATTCATCCTTCATGCATGACGCAAAAGCTTGGCAAAGAGATTCATTAGTAGAACCAAAAATAATATCATCTACATAAATTTGCACAATAAGAATATCATTTTCTACATGTTTTGTAAACAAGGTTGTGTCAATTTTACCTTTCTTAAAACCATTTGAAATCAAAAATGAAGAAAGTCTTTCATACCAAGCCCTAGGGGCTTGTTTTAAACCATAAAGAGCTTTATCTAATTTAAAAACAAAATCCGGATGTGTAGGATCAACAAACCGGGTGGTTGTTCAACATACACCTCCTCTTCAATAAAACCATTTAGAAAAGCACTTTTAACATCCATTTGAAACAATTTAAAATCTTTATATGAGGCAAATGCTAGTGTCATCCGTATGGCTTCAAGCCGTGCTACGGGTGCAAAGGTTTCTTCAAAATCGATTCCTTCGATTTGAGTGTAACCTTGGGCAACTAACCTAGCTTTATTCCTAACAACATTACCCGATTCATCCAACTTGTTCTTAAAGATCCACTTAGTACCAATTGTTGGTCTATCGTGGGGCCTAAGAACAAGGTGCCAAACTTGGTTGCGCTCAAATTGATTGAGTTCCTCTTGCATAGCTAGCAACCAATATGAATCGGCCTCGGCTTCGAGGACGTTCTTGGGTTCAACATGAGAAATAAATGCATAATGTCCACAATAGTCATGAAGTTTAGAGCGAGTTGTTACCCTTTTGATACATCACCTATGACGAGGTCCTTGGGATGATGTGGATTGTATCTCCAATCCTTTGGAAGTTGTTGAGTGGGCTCTTCTCCATTTGTTTGATCTTCATTTCCATTTCCTTGAGCCTCTTGTATTTTAGCTTCACTTCCTTCATCATCCTTTGGCTTGTCTCCCATAGTAGGTGTATCCTCCAAGGTCACTTTCTCCAAGCCTTCATGCAAAGCATCTATTTCTACAACATTCTTAACAAACAAGTTAGATTCCTCAAACTTAACATGTATAGATTCCTCAATAGTCAATGATGACCTATTGAAGACTCTATAAGCCTTACTAGTACTAGAATAACCCAAAAATATAGCCTCATAAGATTTAGGATCAAATTTTCCTAAATTATCTTTTGTATTTAAAACAAAACATTTGCATCCAAAAACCTTGAAATATGAAACATTTGGTTTTCTAGAAAAGTACATTTCAAAAGAGATTTTTGTAGTATTTTTACACAAGAAAACACGATTTGATATATAACATGATGTATTAACGGCCTCGGCCCACAAATAATGTGGTAGACCGTATTCACTAAGCATTGTCCTAGCCATCTCTTGCAAAGTTCGATTTTTCCGTTCAACTACTCCATTTTGTTGTGGAGTTCTAGGACAAGATAGTTCATGCTTTATTCCATGTTCTTCACAAAAAGTGGTAAAGGGTTGGTTAATGAATTCACCTCCTCTATCACTTCTTATTCTTAAAATCGAAACATCTTTTTCTTTTTCAACTCTTTTCTTAAAAGTTTGGAAATACGAAAATGCTTGATTTTTATGCTCAAGAAAGAAAACCTAAGTAAAACGTGAAAAATCATCAACTAAAACAAATGCAAATCTATTCCCACTTAGACTTTTGGTTTGTGTAGGGCCAAATAAATCCATATGGATTAACTCCAAAGGACGTGATGTCATGATATCCTTAATTGACTTGAAAGAAGACTTAGTTTGCTTCCCAAATTGACATGCGTCACAAACTCGATCTTTTCAAAATTCAAACAAGGAATACCTTTCACCATTTCCTTTGTGTTAAGCCTAGATATGTGGTCAAAAGAAATGTGGCCTAATCTTCTATGCCACAACCAAGAGTCGTCATCGAGGGCTTTTAAACATGTTATATTACAAGACATATTTAACATATCTATCATATAAACATTACTTTCACGAAAACCGGAAAACACACAAGCATTAGAAATTCTATCAATTACTTTACAAACAACATTATCAAAAACTACATCAAAACCTTTATCACATAATTGACTAACACTCAAGAGATTATGCTTGAGGCCGTCAACTAAAACTACATTCTCAATTAAAGGGGATGTGCCAAGTTTTACATTACCAATACCGATGATTTTACCCTTGGCGTCATCTCCGAAGGTGACGGTGCCACCTTCATGGTATCTTGATAGGGTTGCAAAGTTGTTGATATCCCAAGTCATGTGCCTTGAGCAACCACTATCAAGATACCACAATCCTCTACGTCGTTGGGCTTTGGAAGGTACCTATATCATTTAACAAAGTTGTTGACTTTGGTACCCAAACTTTCTTGGGTCCTTGAAAGTTAGTGTTTCGAACCCAAACATTATGAAAAGATGCACTTAGTCTATCATAGCAAAAAATTGGCTAAGTGTCCTTTCCGCCCACAATGTGAACATGAGAACACTCTTCCATACATGAATGCATGATGAGTGTGTGAAGTGTGAGCATGCTTTGGGGGTTTGCCACGATGTAAAGGTTGTGTGGTATGAACATGAGCATGGTGAACATTTTCTTAGGGGCTTGTTTCTTAGGAAACATGGCCTCTATCTTCTTCTTATCAAACTCACTACACTTTTTCAAAACAATACCTAAAGAATCTATTCTTTCCTTAAGCATGGTAATCTCATTAGCATCAACAAATAGGGACTTGCCTTTACAAGAAGTCTTATATTTATCAAATTCATTTTTAGTGGAAACCAAAGTAGAATGCAAGTCATTATTTTCTTTAGAAAGATTTACAACTTGAAGACTAAGAGATTCATTTTCCTTTTTCATTTTTAAATATTTTTTCTTTAAGAAGTCATAATTATGAGATAATTCTACAAAAGCTTCTCCTAACTCATCCATAGAAAGTTCATCATTAGGAGAAGTGGAAGGGGTTACCTTGCTTGTGCTTTCATTTGCCATGAAGCACATGTTGGCGGTATCAATCTCCTCCTCGGATTCGCTCTCGGAATCCCATGTAGCTTTCATTGCCTTCTTCTTGTGAGGCTTCTTGAGGTGGAGGGCTTCACTTTATCTGGACACTCCGCCACTATGTGTCCCGGTCTTTGGCAATTGAAGCATATGATCTTTCTTTCTTCTTTGCCTCCTTGTCATCTCCTTCTACCTTGGAATTTCGCCTTGTTGTACATCCTCCGGACATTTTTGACAAGAAGTGAGAGCTCTTCGTCATCTTCTTCTTCATCGTCTTCGTCGGAGTGTGTGGATTGGCTTTTGAAGGCTATAGTCTTCTTCTTGGAAGGAGCCATGTCCTCCTCACTTTCCTCTCCATCTCATGGGTTTTGAGATTTCCAATGAGACCAATTAGCTCCATCTCCTCCTTGTCATTGAGTTCCTTCAAGGTTGTTGCTTTTACTTCCCATGAAGGAGGAAGAGCCCGGATGATTTTTCTTACTCTTTGATCGTTATCAATAGCATCACCTAAAGAAGAAAGTCCATTAGTAATCTTTGTAAATCTTGTAACCATATCATCTATGGTTTCATTTTCTTGCATGCAAAAATTCTCATATTGGGACCGAAGAAGGTCAATCTTAACCCTCTTCACTTGTGAGGTCCCTTCATGTGTAACTAGTAAATGTGTCCAAATTTCATATGCGGACTTGCAATGAATAACTCTAGCTATGTCATCATCATTAAGGGCTTGAAGTAGTGCATAGTGAGCCCTAGCATTGGCATCAAATTCTTTGGTCTCTATTTCGGACCAAGTGGATTCATCACCGGGGGGTGCACTAAAGGGTTTGGTCACGGCCTTTGCAACTCGACTACCTAGAGATTGCAAGAAAACGGTCATCTTAACCTTCCATATGGGAAAGTTAAGTCCATCAAACTTAGGGGGTGTCTTAATACCATCGGCCATCTTTACTAAGTGAAAATAAATGAAATGATTAGCAATATTAGGATCTTTCTAGGGTTGTTAAGCCAAGAGCCTAGTAACCAAGCTCTGATACCAATTGAAATACACCTAGAGGGGGGGTGAATAGGTGTAATTGCTAATCTAATGATCCTTTTTAAACTTAATAGAATGAGTGATGCAACGATCTCTCAAAACACGACTAAGAGCCGAATACCCGTGAGAGGTTCTGAACTCCTTCCTCCTAATTCCCCTTAAAATGGGTTAGAGGTGCGCAATGCAACCGTGTTGTATGAGATATGATCGAACAAGTAAAGAATGAAATGCTATGATGAAATACACACAATCAACAACACAAGTAAAATAAACAAGAGAAGATTGCACAAAGAAAAGGGTTAGTTCTCAAGCAAATAATTGAAGACAATATAAAGCAAGAGAAATAGTAAAGCAAGATGACGCAAGGCAATCGCAAACACAATTGATTTGTTTCGAGGTTCGAGTCACCGCTCTAGTCCCCGCCTTCACCTCCGTGAAGGGTTTCCACTATCCACCGAGGATGCCGTACAAGTTTGGTCTACCGAAGACCCCAAGCCCTTAGCTTCACAACTTACAAAGAACTCCACCTAGGAGTTGTCTCCACAAGAATAAGGATCACAAGAACAATAGTGATCTCCTCAAGATCACAAAACTCTTTCTCAAACTCTTTTACAACACTCTCACTCTTTTACAACTTCTCTATAGTATGAGTAATGGACTATTGGCTCTATGAAGTGTGGTGAGAAAACTTCAGTTGTAGAGTGATATTGGCAATCAAACACAACTGAAAAAACAAACTTTAAAAGAGTTGGAAATGAAAGCTTTGAAACAATTTTTCTCTTTCTCTTGAAAACAATGAAAAACAAGGATTTTTTTTTTTAAGTAAATAACAAAGGCCTATTGCCCTCTATTTATAGGGAGAGAATAGGTTAAAACTCTTTTCTTTTCACCTAATTTGACCTGCAAAAGGCCCCCAACAACTCTCTAAAACTCTGTTAAAGAAGACAGAAAAAAACAGATTTTCAGACTTGCCCAAAGAGGAAAGAGCCGTTGGCCAGCAGCAAGCTTGGCGGTCGACCGGTCCGGTCGACCGTCGCCTTGCTGGCAAAGAGCCGTTGGGCTCCGGTCGACTGTCCGGTCGACCGTCCCCTTTGAGGAAACACAGTTTCCTTAGTGCGGTCGACCGGGCGGTCGACCGAAACAAACCGAGAGTGGCCTGCTTACAGTCGGTCGACCGGGCCGGTCGACCGACAGACGTGCACAAACGTGCACGTCCTGACACAGGCGCCGGTCGACCGGGCGTCGGCCGGTCAACCTGAAACAGGAAAAACTGACAGGATTTTGAGTTGGAAAATTTTGTGAAAAATATTTTGAGATACTTATAACTAAGTATTATGCAAAAATTGTCTATACACATGTTTTAAACAAGATATTCAATTTGTAACAAGTTTGGATACATGTATATATAAACTTAGGCATAAAACTTAGAAACAAACATTTAAAACATAGAGTTTTGTAAAGGAAAAATGTGTGTGTGTATCCTAGAGCCAAATATCATATACTCAAACTTTAACATTCTATTCTTACAAAGTTCTAAGGACTTCAAGGCTTCAAGAGGGGCTTTCTCCACTTGATCTTCAATTTTGCATCTTGAGCCCAATTTGAGTTATCTTGAGTCCAAGTCACCTTCCTTTAGGGAAGAAAACACCTATGCAAGATAGAAAACTGAAACACACTTAAACAACAAATAATATTAGTACAAATAACTAATATGTTTTGTAATCATCAAAACACACTAAAGACGGGTGATTGTAACCTTGGGCCAACAATACCCTCTTGGTGCCCTAAAGAAGAACAAACCATCACATTATGCTTGGGGCTGGCACACACACTATATGCATCCTATTGAACTCTCAGCCTTCATGGTCTGACTCAGAACTAATGCATACACCTTATGTATCACTATCCAATTGTGCATTCAAACTCACAGCACTTTGAACCTTATACATTTCTTTCTTTAATTGTGATGATCTTCGACTCTCAAGATTAAAATCTCATTGATGGGCTCAAAATTGGCCAAGGCTTCAGGTGTACTTCTGGCCATAAATGATCTACCACTCATGAATTTCACAAGGTTACAGTTTGAATCTGTCAGTCCATTGACAAGGTACTGAACCAACCATCATTTCTCAAAAATATAGTGTGGACACTTGATTTGGAGATCCTTAAACTTTTCCCATGACTCATGAAAATTTTCTCCCTCTTTCTGCTTGAAAGTAGAGATTTTCAGTCTATATTGATTTGTCTTGGACATGAGGTAGAATTCAGAGGCAAACTTGAAGTTTAGATCTCTCCAAGTTGTGATCGAGTTGGGCTCTAAATGGTTCAACCAAACTCTCGCTTGGTCTTTTAATGAAAATGAAAAAAGCCTTAACCTAACTGACTCATCAGAAAAAATTTGAAATTTAAAATTTGATTGTGGAGCATATGTTTAAGAACTCACCAATATGAGTGTACGGGTTCTCATTTTCTTACTATAGAAAGAAGAAAGTAGCTGGAGAATGCCAGGTTTGAGTTCGAAGTGGATTGCGTTGGTGTTAGGCAATACAATGCACTCAGAGGGTCGTGTTCCATTTGGAACAAAGCGCTCCTTTAGAATTATGGTATCATTTTCAACATTACTACCATTTCAAATGTAGAAGAATCGACCAAACATGAATTCAGAGAAAGAGACTTACTCCTAACAAGTCGACGTGTGTTGTCACGAACCCAAGCAATCCTTAAAAACTTTAAAATTCAAGCCTATTCTAGTTCAAAAAATAATGCGTATACAATTGACTCATCCGGGCAAATTAGTTTCTTTATCTTGAGTTTAGCGGAAAGATAGTCAGTTTTTTACCACTATATTTGTAGAGAGTAAATTATCTCCGAATTAGATGCTCCTAACTGGGCTGGATGAATTGTGAGCTGACCGGTTAAACCCGTCAAACAAGCAATTCAGTCTTTCCTCCAGGACAGGCACCACACAATGGCTAAGTCACCCATTCTTGACAAGAAAGTTCCCTCTTCGAAAGTTTGAAGGTGTTCGCCGAAGTGCTCCCATAATAGATCCACTTAATGAGCTCAAAATTCCTAGCAATCAAATTCTAATAAATTTTTAAATTAATTCAGGCTTAGAAAAAAATCTATATGAGATTGTGATTTTTGAACAAAGGAGCGGTTAATGAAATCCCAACTTTATGTGAGGGGGATAGCACTAAAATTATTTTTAATTTAAAGGCATTCTAATTGGGGGTGCCATCGGATCGGATATTACCTCTACCATATCCATATCCGTACCCAACCTTCGGATACGGATACGGATATTGGTGGATGTGAAAAAATGATATCCGTACCCGTCAAAATCGGATATCAGATATAAATCGGATATTAGCGGATCGGATGCGGATACTAATCGAATATGTTAAAAATGAATATGGTTAAAGATAAATTAAACAGAAATACTTATATTACTTTTTATCTCATCTACTACAAGATTAAATGTGATACATACTATGATATTATTGTGTACATATCAATACATTCATCGTATTCATTGTCATTTGACTTCTATAACAATAGATTACACGTCCTCCGGTGCTAAATGCCGATTAGAATGCCATGGTTGATGTCGAAATACTTAAAATATCTTGTGGTGCTCTTGCAAGAATCGAATACTTTCCACTATTAATTTTTCACCAACTCAAAATATCAAAATTTAATGCCTTATTCCATTGAAGAATAGTCTTCTCCATACCGATATCATTATGAAGCACGCAACATTCGGATATCGGATCGGATACGAATAAGATATTAGTTTTACCGTATCTGCACCTACCTTTCGGATACTGATACGAATATTGACGGATGTGAAAAAATGATATCCGTATCTGGATTGGAGGCGGATTCGGATGCGGATATCCGCGGATAATCCGTATCCGGTGGCACCCCTAATTCTAATGCACTCAAAACAAGCACTTCAGAACCCCGCCTGCAGGAGATTCCTGGTAAGGTTAACAAAGTGCAAACCTTCTAATACACTCTATTTGCCAAAAAAACATATTTTTTTAGCAAGCAAAAATTTTAGCAAGGGTCCCTTCTGCTGCCTTTGCAACTTCCTATTATCCTGAAAAAGATCCAAACAACTGAAGTGCGAAGAAATTTTTCTTTTTTTGTTTTTTGTTTTTAAGAAAAGAAACAACTAGTAGAAAAATCAAATCTAGCTTTTCAAAACAATTTTCAACCACAAATCCCCGACAACGACGCCAAAACCTTATTATGCTCAGTTTTGTTCACTTGCAAGTGCACGAGTCTCATAGAGTTGGCAAGCAAAGTATCGATTCGACAAAGAAATATTCGAACTTTGAAATCCCAATTAAATTTATCCGAGCTGAAAAAATAGAGTCCAAATATAAAAAAAGAGAAAAAAATAGAAAAAACTTCTAATTCAACTAAATGAGATTAATCAGGGCCAAGAATTCCTCAATTTACTTCATATCTTTTCTATTATTATTCTTCTTCTGGTCATGCATGTTTTCCATAGATTTGATTAAAGGGGAAAACTTTACAAAAGAGTTGAAGAAAATTACAAGTATTGAAAAAAATTACAAGAACTCTTTTCTCAGAGATTCGAGGGAAGTGTGCCAGTAGAAGTCTGGTCAGTGCACGACCACTTTGTTTTGTTGACGATGCGAGCGATCGAGTCTTCGAGCCTTTTGCTTGGAATTCTCGCCTGCTCCAAAAATTCCTTGAGGATGGAAGATCTAGGGTGACACCCTAAAAGAATTAATTCTCCAAGAAGCTTGGGAGCTAAAGGTTGATCTCTTGTGCGAATTCCATCTGCCTCTCTAAAAAATTCAACCCCGAACCCCTCCTTGCAATAGGTTATTTATAGGCTTTATAGGGTGCACCTGCTCCCCTAAAATTCAGCAGATTGATTGAATCAATCTAGCTTCTCGTCTGAAGCTTAAATAGCATCATAGTGAAGCTAAACATAGCTTCAGCGAAGCTAGAAGTGTCCATGCGAGGCTAATTAGCCAACTAGCTTTGATTGTTACACCAATTCCCTAATTTGCTCTACTTAATGAGGGATATTTCTCAATCTTTTCCAACTAATAAGGAGTAATGAGATCATGGCAATTAAATGCCAAAAGTGATATCAATTACATTAATCTCGTGTTGAGATTAAAAATGGTCAAAATGACTAAAAGAGTTCTCAATGGAACTAAGCTTAAAACGAAGCTGGAAATGAGCCCACAGTACAGCTGTGCAAGGGGTCTCAGGCGAAGCTGAGATTGAGCTCTCAGTAGAGCTACAAGATGCTTCATGCGAAGCTAGATGAGGAGTTCTCAGCAGAGCTAAAAAGGAGTTTCATGCGAAGCTAAGAGTTGAGTCCACATCGGAGACGGAAAAAAACTTCGTGCGAAACTAGAAATAAGCTTGCAGCGAGGCAAAAGTTAGCCTTTGATAGAGCTTGAGTTAGCTTCTCAGGCGAAGTTAGCCCATTTGGGCTTAAGTGAAGTTGAGTGTTGAGCCCACTTAGTCTTTTGAGCTTCTTCAGAAGACAGTATTTGGTTCACTGTCTGCTTCACTGGATCAGTAAAGTCCAAGTTACTAGTTTGTCCATAAGGGATGAGCATATCTTCAGCCTGTCTGAGAATTGTCTTTTAGAAATGTCTACAAGTTAGACATTGTTCGGACCGGCTGCAGAGCTACCTTGAAGTTTGTCTTTTCGGAGAGTCAACAAAACCCCATTCAAAATTTTTGTGACTCTATAATGGATTGCTACAGATTTCAAAACACTTTGAACTCAAAGCCCGTGACCTAAATTTTGATATTAATTAGGTCAGAAAAGTCCATTGGACTGAATACAAATGCACATTCAAACTAGGTTGCCAGATTGGCTGACCTAGAAATTTCATGTGGAATGAGCTTCCAACAAAGCTAATAAATGAGCCCTTAGTGGAGCTTTGGCAAAACTTAATGCGAAGCTAAAAAGTGAACCTATAGCGAGGCTATGATAGAGCTTCAGGCGAAGCTAAAAAGTGAGTCTGCAGCGAGGCTATGATGAAACTTTACGCAAAGCTAAAAATAAGCTCGCGACGGAGCTAAATAGCTTCACTGCTTTTTAACCTCCAAACTGTCACTTCAATTTCTTGAAATGACAGCTTGCACTCCTTTTTAGGAGGCGAAGCTAGACACGGCGTGTCTATAAAAGCTCAGAGGCTGCATCGAAAAAGACATCTTCTCTTTTGAATTTTCACAAGCTCAGAATTTCAGAACTTTCTTAGAGATCAAATCTCTCTTGTTAGATCAACTTGTAATCTCGTGGCCACCAAGTAATGTCAGCATCGGTCGTCACTTCACTGATCATCGAACATCCCATAGCTGGTAGGATTCTCGCCCTTTTAGAGATTTTTTTCCCTCTTTTAAAGCCAACTTTGGCTAAATCTCTCATGAATTTGAACAGACCCACCAAAACTGGTGATCTTCAGGGAGTTTAACTCTCTTGATTTGATTTTATCAAATTTTTAGAGTATTTACTTCCCTTTAATTTCATTGATCAAAACTAGAAACCTATGAGTTTCTTCTCCCAGCTTCCTGGCGAAGTTAGTCCTTGAGGCTTTTTTTTTTCTATTTAAATATTTTTTTCTTTCATATTTTGGAAAGGCACACCACCAGAAACTTAAATATACACAACTTTCTGGTGGTATGCCTTTTCTTTTCTATTTAAATATTGTTTTCTTTCATATTTTCTCTCTCATATTCACAACTGATACATACACTTCAGAATTTTGAAAATTTCAGCAGAAACTATGATACTTTCAATCTGCAAGAAAAGGTACACCACCACATATTATAGTAAGATCCCGTAAGTGGTGCCCCTTGGTCATATTGTCCTCTTAACATTATTTTTAATTCTACCAAAGATAGAGCAAGTCCAAATACGAGCTGCAACATAACAATCTCAAAGGGAATGATAATGGACAAGATAACCCACCATAAACCTCAAGAACCAACAAATGAATATGGTTTCTAGCACTAGAACTTCAATCACCTGAGGCAAAGCAATATGCAAAAAGAAAGTATGGGCTTTGACGGTGCAAATAACGTCAAATGAAGAATAGCACTTTAATCTATACATCCATAAGGATATCTGTGACTTGAACCAAAAACAACAAATAGCTGTCAAAACTATACCATCCTTGCATGCCGAAACTTTGCAAAGCAACAAGAAGAAATGCACATCTGAGCTCAAATCACAGTCTTGGTTTATCAACATTATTCATTATCCAAAATGGAACTTAAATAGTTTGAGTCACAACCTCGTTTAACTTGCTAAGACTAAAATTGAAATAAATTCGCAAATAATTAGTCGATATAGATGAAAGCCACCCATCTTCACGAGAGAGAGAGAGAGAGAGAGAGAGAGAGAGAGAGAGACCCAAACTCAGAAGCTGATACCACTCCTAGAAGATCCAAACTCAGAAGCTGATACCACTCCTAGAAGATGAGCCCCTTAACATGCCTGATGGAAAGTGGAGCTTAGCTTCGCGAGTTCCCCCCTTCTTCAAGGCAGATGGTAGTCTTGTTGGCACGATGGACCAGAAAGACTGAGTTTTACAAAAGGTGGTGGAGACTTTTAACATGACTAAAGAGATAACAGAGAAGATTTCCATGTGTCTGTGTGCGTGTGTGCAGGATCAGAAAATACCTCAAAAGTTGATGGAAATTGATTATCAGCAAATCCTGTTACTCGCTTACCACAGTGGGTCCACAGCGTTGTCGGGGTAAATGTCACCAAGGCCAGAGGAACAATCATTTGTTGGACCAGCTTACATCAACATGTGGGTAATGGACCAATGGTAGTCACCAGGAACATCTAACTCGGTATTCCATTCGCCCACAATACCAATTCCACTAAGCTCAACATAATGCTCATTAGCAAATTCTGCCACCGAAGGATGCAACTCGTGAATAATCCTGATGTGTCACAACTCGTGAATAATCCTGATGTGTCACATAGAGCAGTTCTTTCAGTTGGCTCGGGGAATGGCTGAGAAGATAGATCAATAATATTGTCATAAATATTTTCAAAATCCAAATCGGGCACTGAGAGTAGCATCACCACCGAGAGTTGGTGAATTGGACAACTGCAGTGGAATCAATAAAGGGTCAAACATTCCATATAGAAACAAAATCAAAACAAAATGATCAGAAGAAGCAAATATAAGCATAGTCTTCGTTGGAATTTTTTGGATGAGTAGGAGAGCTATTATTATGAAATGCTTCCAGTCAGCATGAAAAGGATCTGGGACATAGGAGGATTCACCAATTTCAGGGAAGGCTTGCATGGATGATAGATAATTCTCCGTATGCATCCTGAAAATAGGATAAATATTTTTAGGTCATATCATCATACAGAAAATAAAATCCAGAAATGTAAATTTCACTGATAGATGGTTTCACCCAACTCAATGTATTTACATTTTTTTTTTTTTTTTTTTTTTTTTTTTTGAGACTGCTGATAAAGGCTGTGGTCAGTACAAAAGAAACTAAAGCCTTTGGGAGGATTCAGGGACAATGTGCCCTAATCCAGCTTCCCAGACGCGGCTGAATAGACTCCTTATTGAGAAGTACAAAAGAACTTGTTCGCAAATAAGAGAAACAGAACAATGTGCAATAGATGGAATGCTAACTACAGAATTACGAAGATAATAATTATTGTGGGCTTCCACCATTGTCATATCAAGAAGGACGGGGTCGCCGTAAAAGCAAAACTGACACATATGGTGGTAGGATGAAAAAGAGAGGCCTGGTCCAAAACAATCCAATACTTTCTACAAAACTTGTTGAATGGAGAGAGACAATAGAAGTGGGGTATTAATTGATAACTAGCTAGCACTGTATTTACTTTTCATGACAACAGAAGTTGCGGTATAAATTTGATGCTAGCTAGTACTGGATTGACAACAAGGCTAAATTATGATATTTTTATATGGAAGAAAAAATCACACAGCCTACATAAATTGATGATTAAAAATTTTCATTGAACGCATGTTTTTACATATTAGCAATTGACGAACCAACATTCTATAGTACCGTAACCACAAATATACACCAACACCCATGATTGCTATACATGAACATCTCTTTTCCTTTAAAAAAAAAAATTACTTGTATATTTCGAAGTCAAATATACACTACTTACAACATTATCAAACATCTAAAATAAATCACTATTGCTATTAGAGTTCAGTCATTAAATAATGAACAATATCCCAGATACTGTCACTGAAAACTCCATTGAAATACAAGAAAATCTAACCTAGATGTCTCAAACTAAAGTTATAGGATAGAGGCTAGTCAGTGATTAGGAAATATAATAAATGGAATGTACTTGAACAATGAATGTTAGAAGGCTTACGATTCACTATATTTAAGACATTCGACTTGTGAATAAAGGCTAATAGATGAAGCCTATACTATAACTTACCAAGGTTTAAGAAAGTGCGAGGTGGCCCTAGGCAGCAGATCTAAGGCCTAGCACGGTCTGGGCGTTTTTCTATATATTTTTTTAAGTTTTAAAATTTATTTAAGTTTGTTACAAGTTCAAAAAGTTCAGATAGATCTTGAAAAGAGCAACACACACACAGATGCGCGCGCGCGCGCACACACACACACAGAGAGAGAGAGAGAGAGAGAGAGAGAGAGAGAGAGAAGAAGAAGAAGAAAAGAAGAAGAGTTGCAGCAGTGCCAGCCAGCAACAGCAGCAGCAAGCAGTGGCGAGAGAGAGAGAGAGAGAGAGAGAGAGAGAGAGAGAAGAAAATAAGAAGAGCTGCAGCAGTGCCAGCCAGCAATAGCAGCAGCAAGCAGTGGCAAGCAACAACATCAGCAGTAGAGCTGGGAATTTTACCTGATCCCCCGTTCCTGAACCAAACTGAACCGATCCAAAACCAGTCCTGGATATTGATGGTTAGGATATGGAATGAAATTAATTTTCGGGTCAGGTATGGATCAAACAAAACCTGTCCCAACTCTGACCCGTACTTAACCTGAATATATAATGGATAGTGTATGGATTTAAAAGAGTAAATCCCGACTGGGACCCAACCCCGCTCCAAACTTCACATAGACCGGACTTGAATATGTTTGCACATAATAATATAATATTGAATCAAGCTAATAAAGTATATTCAACACAAATAATAAACATCTAACAAAATCTATTACTACTCTTAAAAGTAAATAGAATGAAACACGTGCATTCTAATTATACTTTTTAAAGCTAAGTTAGATTTAGGTAAATTCCAAAACATACTTAAAACAAATCTTAATAGGATTATAAATTTTCTAAAAGAAAAAAATTTCCCATGTTCAATATACCTAATTACAATTAATCAACTTTGATCATCTATATTATTTTCAAAATTCTTAATAAACTAAAATTCTTTAATTGTCTTCCTTTATTAGAATCCTAATTGAGTTGATATTATAAAATTTAAAGTGTAAATAAAATGCAACTATAAGATGAAGCCTACAAAATTTAATTGGATTAAGCTAGAATCTAAAGCACTTGGGTTATGACGGCAATTTACCACAAGGTATTTACCCATAGTTTAATTCATGATTTTTATAAATAAATAACACAATTTCTAGATTTTATATTTGAGTGTAAATTTATTCTCTAACTTTATAATTTCTCGTACAAATACTTCAATTTTACTTCTACATACAAATAATATGTTCCGACTCTTTTAACATGTATACTTTGGTTATTATGCATAATTATATTTATTTCTCGTAATATCCGATTGAAAATCGACTTAGAACTGAATCTGACCCTAACCCGACGAACATTGGGTATACAATTTTATCTTTTATATACATGTATCCAAAATCCAAATGGGTATTAAGAACCCGACCCAACCCCGACCCCCATGCCTCGTGGATAGGGTTTGGGTCAAAATTTTGGACCTTAAATGTATATACAGGTCCGGTTATGGATATAGAAAATCTGAAACCGACCAAACCCATTACAAGCCCTAACCAACAGAAGCACATTAGGAGCAGCAGTAGAAGAAGAGAGGAGAAAGGACTGTAATTTAATTACTAAAATGTAAATTTAATTGCCTAAAATTAAAGGTAAAAGATAGTGTTTTCCCCTTGACTTTTTGAGAGGAGCTTCGAGAAGCTCGCCAGCGTCGACAAGCCATCAAATCAGACTGCCACCTCCAAATGAGACAGATCAGGCATAGAGAAGAGAATTGGGGGCTCGGATTTCTTTTTGGGATTTTATTACCCCAAAAAAAGAATACCTAACCCGATTGTAAAGTGGGTTGGACCCACTTTAAACCAGTATAACCAGCTTAACTTCAAATTTTTCTCGGTCTAAGCGGGCCGCCTAGTTGACTCAAAATCCGTCTGGACCACCTACACCCGCCCAAGCCCGCCACGCATAGGCGGACTTGTATATGTGAGTCTTTTTATTAGTAAATCATCTGATATTTTTGGCTTTCTTTTTTGCTGTATATATTTTCCTTCTACAAATAATCAACCATGGGATTTTCTCGAGCATCACTGACAGTTCTCTCATCACAGCACAGAAATTCTTCAAGCTGCCAATGGTGGAGAAGATGGAATTGGCTTCTGATGACAATACAAGGCCAGTGTGCTATGATTCGAGCTCCTAGGGGTCATTCCTCGAACAGTACTCACACCATATTGAAAGGTCATGTGGATTGACCTCTAGCTATCCAACACTACAGACTTCAGATTGTGGTGATTTTTGCATAAATTTAAGATTAGGTGGACCATGCAGAACATTGTCCACCAAAACTGGTGGCTCACAGGGTACGAGCCCACAGCCAGACCTTCCCTTTGCGGACAGGCCTAGGTGGTCCATGTTTTAAGTGTTTCACCTACACCTATCTGAACCCTCTGTTAAAAACACCAATTTATATTTATGCACTTGTTTATTAGTCTTTTATTAGTCAACCACATGCGAATCGTTTGGATAATCCTTAGTCCTTTTATGTTATGATATAATGCGTCGTTATCTGTATGCAGACAAATTTCTTTATTGTTTTCTGTACATCCAAAATTCTATAGTTCCCTGGGATAAGAATGTCATGTGAAAAACTCCCTGTAGTTTGAAACACTGTGAAAAAGCCCCTAGACCAAGTTTTCACCCATTCCGAGTCCTTGCCCCCACCAAAGGGCAATACACATGGAATTGTATTTTCGTAATGTCAATATTGCCCTAGATTTGCTAACTTCTCTGAGTTGACAAGTAAGAGGTATGCGCGCGTGCTCGCCACGCGCTAGTCGTGTGGCCTAACTATTCACCTCACTGGAGGCTATATTTTATCCACTCTCAATTTTCTATCCACTGAATCTGAATCAACATTCTCAGTATTTTACAAGATTTGTTGATGTAATGCACTATGAATTTAGAGGGAAATATAGTGATGTGTTGTGAAAATCAGTGAGATTGTTGATTCTAGCATATATAATCCGTTCATCCTCTTTTGATCCTTACCCACTTTCTTCTTTCTCATTTCTACCTTCTTGTTCTCTCTTCCTTTATTATCACAATCCTTTTATTTCAATGGTTTCATCATCAGAAAATGAATATTATTCATCTTTTATAGAAGAAAATGACTTTATTTTGATGTGCATTGTTAGCTCTCCTAATGTAAAGAAACTTTTTCAAAACTGAAAGATAGTACTGTCATTTCTGCCTTCAAGATGGATGCATCCAACACACTAAATCTTTCAGTGCGCCTGTTAACCCTTGTTTACAAACTTGAGGAACAGCTCAACGTAATTTTTGGGCTCTAACGCTTATAAAGATGTGGAATATTTGCTTGAGGTTTGCGGGACGGATAAGTGCACAATTGTGAAGGTACAGGTAAGGTTTAATGGTGACGGTGCTTCGACGTCTCGGATTCTCTCCCAAGCAAGTCAGAAGCAAGAGTTTTTGTTCAATCATCTTGTTCTTTAGTTTTGTATATAATGTTCGATTTTTGTCAACAATATTATTATTTTGTCCACGGTGGTCGTTACAATCCACTATATGATGTTTTTGTCAAATCAGTTTCATTTTTGTCCAACCTCTAAATTGTTTGTCCACAAGGTTTATTCTTTGTCCAACTTCTACATAGTTTGTTTACACTGATCTTTCTGTAATCCACCTACATAGTTTGTCCACAAGAATCTTTTTTATCCATCATAAATGTACTTTGTCCACCATCCAATCATTTTTATCCGCCATACATTTACTTTGTCCACCATACATGTATTGTGTCTGCCATCTGATGTTTTTTGTCCACAATATTTTATGTATTGTCATTACATGCCTTTTAAATTTTAATTTTTTCATGCAGTCAACTTTTACTGTGCAGAAGAATCAAAGAATGTGTTGATCACTAGTGCCTCTTATTGATCCCAATGGCGGTCAACACATGTGGTTAACAGAAGACATGGTGAATGACACCATTTATATCCCTGTTGGTGGCATAATTGTATTACTATTGTTGATCAACAATTTGACAGTATGAAAAAAGTAAAGTTGGCACTGATCTACTACTACATTGTGAAGAAATTTATGTATGATTTTGTGAAGAAAGATAAAAGAAGGATCACAGTTAATGCTCAAAGAAAGACAACCGGTTGCGCTTAGAGGCTCCACGCATCACTGATGACACACCACTAAATGTCATTAAAACCTTCAATCATGTCTACATGTGGTGGAAAAATGGGTACTGATAGACATAAGAGAGCATTTAGGAAATTGGTATCAGCTATTTTTCAGTCAGTATTGAAACACCGGCCCACATATAGACCCTATGATGCTAAAAAAGATTTCAAAGCTCAATTTAGAGTGATAATCAAGTACAACAAGATTTGGTATGGAAAGGAGTTAGCGCAGAACGACTTGTATAGACTGGCACGACGCTCCTATGACAGCCTGCGCTGATGAGTTTTTCTTCCATTTCACAAATATTTTGTCCAGATTCAACAATAGTATGTCCACTTTTTACAATCAGTTGACCGACATTTTTTCAATGTTTTGCACTCCCGATGCGTGCTCCGTCTCATGGATAGTTACAAAAAAGCTTGTAAAAACTTTGATCTTAATTTTTTAAATTCACAAGAATTTGCTAAAATTTTAGAGTGGGCTTCTTACAAGTACAATGTTGAGGGTTACAATAAAGAAGTATAAAAACTGATGGAGAAGTTAGATAAGGTGCAAGACGAATCTCAAAAGGACATCGTGTTAATAGAGAACGCGAGCAGTGATTCTGAGGATGACATGAGACACGAGGAAGTTCTTAATACTATAAGGTACGTTGCTGTCGTCCGATGCACCCTCGCTCAACCTAAAGATACAGTTGACTGGCGAAGAACCTCGATCTTTCACACATGGATAAAGACTGGTTGAAAAAATTGTAAGATTATTGTTGACAGTGGAAGTTGTATATATATGCTGTCATCCAGTTTGATTTCGAAGATAGGGTTGAAGACGGTCCCTCACCCTAGCCCATACAAGGTTGTCTGGGTTAACGCGGCATCGATGGAGGTGAATGAATGATGTCTTATCCAAGTCAACCAAAATTCAAACCAGAGGAGAAAATGTCAGTATACACAAGAAAGGAGAACCCCAACTTAATCCGCCCTAAAAAAATTAAAAAGTGATTAGTGGGGCACAAATCATCGTTTTGGTTGCTCGAGAGGTCGCGAAGGAATCTCATGAGATGATTCTTCCTGAAGTGGCCCCTATTATCACAAATTTTGCTGATATGTTTCCTAAAGACCTCCCGGATCAATTACCGCTGATGCGGAACATTCAACATGCAATTGATTTAGTACCGAGAGCCACTATGCCAACCTGTCACACTATCGGATGAACCCGATGGAATATATCGAATTACAAAAGCAAGTTGAAGAGTTATTGAGTAGAGAATTCATGCGAGAGAGTTTGAGTCCTTGCGTGGTCCCTGCACTGTTAACACCAAAGAAAGATGAAACATGGCGAATATGTGTGGATAGCCGTGCTATCAATAAAATAACGATAAAATACCATTTTCAATTCCCATGTTGGATGATATGTTTGACATGACATCCGGTGCCACTATCGTTTCAAAAATAGATTTGAAGAGTGGTTACCACCAAATTCGAGTTCACCCGGAAGATAAATGAAAAGCAGCCTTTTAAGACGAAAGATGGGTTGTATGGGTAGATGGTTATGCCTTTTGACTTGTATAATGCTCCAAGCACCTTTATGAGAGTGAAGACACAAGTATTACGACCCTTTATCGGAAAGTTTGTAGTCGAATATTTTGATGGCATCCTCATTTATAACAAATCAACAGAGCAACATTTGAACCATCTCTCGCCGGTTTGCGTAGTTTTGAGAAAGAAAAGTTTATATGTATTTATAATTTGTATTAAATATTATTTATTATTTGATGTGAGTTAATATGTAATTATTATTAATTATTATTGTTTAGATTAATATCATTATTACTGCTAATTATCTAATTGATTGTGTTAATATTATAAGTTATTATTGTTATTATGAGTACGGTATAGTCACTATTAATTATTATTACTAATATTATTATTATTAATTTATTTATTTTGTATGTGAATTAGTATGGCCAAGCCCACCTTTTCCTTCTATTCCTTTTATTTTCTCACAAATCCAACCAAAGCCCATTCCACATTCTATTCTCTTTCATTTTTATTCAGTTATAAGCCCAGCCCAGGCCCAACAAGCAACCACCTATATTACCTCTCTTCCTCTTCCTCTCTCCCCAAACCCAAACCGTAAGTCTATCTTCCTATCTCCCTTTCCCCATTTAACCACTATGCCGCCGCCACCCTCGGCTTGCAATTCGCGCACGCCGACGATCCCCGCTCTCCGCCTTCCACCGCGTCCTCCTGCTCAAGCATAGTGGGCCAACAGCTACTTCCCTTCCCTACGTACCCGAGCACCACCTACATCTCCTCCACTCGAACCCATCACCCACGCACCATCTCTTCTTCATCCCCTCCTCTTTTGCCAGCAACACTGGAGTACTCACTGCTGCCTGCCCATGCCGCAACCACCTATGTGAACCCAACCTCTTCCTCTTCCTGCTGCAGTGCCACTCTCCCTATCTCTTTGTCACCAACGACAGTCCCTCTTCACGACGATAACCAAACCACCGCGACCAGCGCTGCCACCCCCTCGTTCCCTTCCCCTCTCTTCCTACAGCCACTGTCATGTTGCTCCCCTTCGCGCGAGCTCGACCACTGTCCTTGTGCTCCACTACTGACCTCCGCCTCTCCTCCTCCAGCCCTTCACCGCAGACCCCTGACCGACCACCGCTTCCATCAACTCCACGATCGCCGCCAACACCTGTCTCCTCCTTGCAACGTCGCTCACCCGCAACCACCATCTGCAACCTGCCGTCATCCGTCGTGCCCTCATCCACCTCTCCTCTTGCCTGCACAGTACCACGTCGCCGCGACTTCCCCTACAGAACGAGCCATTCTCTGCATCTCTCTTTCCCTCTTTTTTCTTTCTCTTCTTCTCACTGCATCTCCCTCCCTCTTTTACAATCTTCAACCCGATCCAATAGCCTAGAACCGACCCGACCCGCAATCCCCTCTAACCTGAACTCAATTCAAGATGGGATAAGCCATTGGGTTGACCCCCAGTAGAGTGAACCCAAACCGTGTGCACAAGAACCCGATCCAATTGAGCAACCGGCCCGAATCCGCGACATATATCAATAAGTGTTTCTTTTCTTTATGCTTTTGTTACTTAATGTTTAATTAGTCGAATGGTTTACTTAACTCCTAGTATGTAAATACATTTATACAATTGTATAATTCCATGATTTACTTTATTGTTTAATGATTGTACATGCATATTGCATTATCTATTATTACATTCTGATATTTATCTTGTAATAAACTCTGCTATTAATCTGTCTTAATGTCTAATTTGTGCAGGTGATAATTAATGAAGAATGAGAGGATAATCTCAAATCTAGTCCAACTAAATCAAATTTTGGAGGATTTATTTCATAATTGAGGATTGGTGCATATATTTTGAAGATCCCAACGCCAAACTGCAAATCTAAGTGGATAATATGAGATAACAGAGCAGCTAATCCCAAATATATCCCATTTAATTTAGATTTACATGGATTTATTTGGCAAGCTTGAAGAATCAACGAGATATTGTCAAAATCCAGAAATCCAAAGGAGATATTACTAATAGATCTTTTCTGTTGGGCAAGCAATTTTGTCCATATCTCCTACTTATCTCCAACTTTATCAGAAGATCTTTTATGTTGAGCCAGCGATTTAGTCTCATCCTCAAGCCCGCTCTCCTCTCCTCATTTCTCCTATAAATACCACCACGTACAGAAAGCAAAAGGCACCAATCCAGCAGATAGTAGAGTTTAGACTTAGGCTTTTACTCTAGGTTTAGGTTTTTGTTTTAGTTTAACTTAGGTTTTTCTTTTCTTTTTTAATGTAATTTTATGATTTCTTTATAGCTTAGGTTAGAGAAAGTTTCATAAAAAAAAGAGAAGACTTGTATTTAGAATGACACTGAATGTAATCTTCTTCAGTGAGAGTTGTATTGAAAGTGGCAGTCAATGTAACTTTCCTCTTTTTTTCATTGTTACTCCATTTAGTAGATCGTTGTTTTATGTTATTTCTTCTTTTGTTCTACTTAGCTTTACTCCAAAGTAAACCTTCGTAAACGATTCGAGGTATGATAATCTACAAAAGAGGTATGTATGCTATAGTTTTCCTTTCTTTATTTCTTAATCTAGAAACACACTTCTTTATTATTTCTTTTTTTATTTTCTAACTTAGTCTTCCTTCTAGTTAAAACATCAACACTTTTTCTTCGATCATCTTCTTCTAACTTTTAACACTTATTTCCTTTTTCTAAAAACTAAGAAGAAAATGTTTTTACATGTATTAGTAACTTAGACTAACTAAAAGCTTCTATCGTAGTCCCTTCTTGTAGATCACGGCCCGCATAGCCACTTGCTATAGCGGAATATTGAGCAACCTAGCACGTTTTTTAAACTTCTATTTTCTGTGTAGGTTCATACTCGATCATTCAATTATAGATTTTTTTGCCCGAAATTATTTACATTGTGCTTGCTCTTCATTATTATAAATGTTTAAATATATAATTATTAATTCTCATAAAGTTAATTGTTTGAATTGTTAACTAATTTGTTTTTAGAAAAATACTTATATATAATTAAAAATAATAAAATTCGAGAAAAGGCATATTATAAATTCTAACTATAATTAGTGAGTGTTTTTATCTTTTAAATTACTTATTATTTATTAAATGAATCTGATCACATATTTAATATATATTTATTTAAATTGCTCAAAAAATTTCTAACATTACTAAAATTGTAAATTTTCGTAATTTAATTTTGTGCAAATATTATGCTTTGATTTATCAGGAAAGTACCGGCATCAAATGCGCGTATATATTTTTTAATGAATGATCGCTAATTTCAAGAGAAATCGAATTCTTTAGGATTGTTAGTTAAATATTTAAACATAATTATAAATAGTGAAAATTACTAAAAAGTCATTTTTAAATTCTGCATACCATAGTGAGTGTTTTTCTTCATTAAGTCTATTTAAGTAAATTATTTTCATGGTGTATAATAAAATCATCTTATTTATAAATTTAAAATAAGTGTTATTTTTCAAATAAATTATGCAAATTGTAAAATATCTGAATAATTATATTAGTGAGTGTGTTTACCCTCTTCAAAATATATTATGCTTATCGTGTTAAATTGATTAATTATATTTACTTAGTGTTTGGTGAGCAATTTTTAATCCATTAAATATGTTAAGTTTTATTGTGACAATTAACTCATTCTGATAATTTTATTGATTTAATGCTATTTATTTGATGCTAATAAATACTCAAAATCTCCAAGCTCATTTTTTGCAAAAGATTTAGCTTCACTTCGTATCTTGAAGTCATTGTCAGTATCAGCCACTTGAAGTAAAGCTTTCTTTATTTTTGCAACCTAAAATCTTATTGCTTTGATAATTTCAACACGACTTTCCCACAGAGTGACCGACAATGATTTGATAGTTAAACATTTTATATTGTCTTTCAAAATCTGTCATCTCTTTGCAAAATTAGCTAACATGTATAGATATATTGTACCACTCCAAAAAAATCCCTTTGCCACAAGTGTTTGTCATGTCACAAAGTGCTAAATTAAGACTTATGGCAGTGTGGCGCCCCGATCCTGGCGGGTACGGGGACGCCACTGCGACGTACATACGCAGGGCGATGGTACCGTCACGTATGTACGCTAAGCATCAATACAACACAATATAGGGTTTAGAGTGCGGAAATACGTGCTATTATACATTCTAACACAAAATAGTATAAGTACTTAGTCATCACAAATAGTGACATAATATTACATCAATACTACATCACTAGATAGTACAAAAGTAGACTGTACATGGCACAAAAGATAATAACTCACGAGCTGGAAAGGAATCTCGCGAGCAGGGAAAGACTGAACGAAGCTATGGCTGATCCGCCTGCTCCTCGAAGTAGGCCTGGTCCTCAGCTGATGAGTCCACCTCGGTCTAACCTGTCAAATCTGAACATACAAATCCAGGATTGTTAGTGGGCAACTCAGCGAGTGCAAGAAGCCAAGTGACAAGTATAAATAAAAGTAAGTGCATCAGGTCAAGTATAATGTATCAAAATCAATAAGCATGGAATAATCACAATAAATAGTGAATCATGAACTAAAGCAAGTGTAGCAGGTTAAATGTCACGTAATCAAATTAGCAAGCATGGAGTAACTACAATAAATGGCAAGTATGAACACGACAATAAAATTCATGTAGCATGAAGTCAATTATCAAGTTATTATTAAGACTCGTTCAATTTGTATGTTTCGGTATATGATCGGTGCCATATACTTCCGCATACAAGCCGAGCGAGGTTGGTTATTGGAAATTGATGGGGAACGACGAACCATATTTAGAATGGATCCCGTGCATGCCCGGGACAACGGTCTAGGAGTATCCGGTACTGAGCCGGAACGTACCGCTAGGCACCAGGACTTACTATATGCCCGAAGGTCTTAGTATACGCCCGAACAGGAATAGAGTGTCACCGTTCCCCACAGGATATACCCAGGGGATTATAGCACACCCGGCAGGCAAGCAAGGGGGTAGGGGTGCCAGTACACCCCTCGGAAACGCCTGATGGCCTCTAGGTCGAATCCAACAGGAATAGTTATACAACATATGTGTGGCCACCATAAACACAGACGCTACATCGATACCCATCAATTTCCCCCATCCCGATGTAAGTTGTTTAAATATAACAGTCTCAAATAATAATATCCACAGGGTTTTCACAAAAGTACAATATCCATGGTTATCCTATTACGGGGGTCAACAGGAGTATAATATCAGGAGTAATGTCAGGATCCTCCCTATTTCAGGGGTTCAACTATACAGGAGTTCAGGAGTACTAAATATCTGGTAATAATATAATAGTCATGCCAAGTCCCCGTAAAACTGATAGTCATGAATGTCATATAATACAGGTATCAAGGGTAGTAGTGTCCGGTCAAGGGTCACGATGTCAAGTCAATGTGTTTGTACCACATGAAAGCATGTCATATACCGGGTGTCAGGAGCAGGTGTCAAATATATCAAGTACCGGGTCTAAATATCAAGTGTCGTGGGACAGGTTTCAAATATCAAGTGCCGGTGTAAATACCGAGTGCCAGTGTAAATACCGAGTGTCGGAGTCATAAATCATATATCAAGTGTAACATGCCAAGTGTCGGTGTAAATACCGTGTGCCGGTGTAAATACCGTGTACAACAACATGTATTAACTTGTGTAGCGAGGTATCATGTGCTAAAAAGTACAGTAGCAAGGTATTAAACAAGTTGTCCGCATATTAATTAACATGCTATAAACATTTGAGTGGTAGTTATTAAGCATAAAATAAACACTCACATAACATGGTATCATGTACTAAAACTACGGTAACAAGTGCTAGGCATGCTAAAATATTCACATGTTAATTTCATGTTATAAATACAAGAGCGTTTATTTTTAAGTGTATTAAAAAAGCACTCGCCTGAAACCGGGGTGAAATACCAGTGAAAAATCTGCGAAGCCCGCGAACCGTACGAGAAATCAACTAGCCCATAGTTGTATATTAAAATATATAAATATAAATATTTATATAAATATTAGAGAGGGAGTGAGAGAGGAGAGAGAGGGGAGAGAGAGTTGTAGGAAGAGGAGAGAGAGAAATATGGTGTTTTTAGAAATAAATTTGGAATTAAAAGGAGAGGGGTATTGATGTAAATATAGGGAAGTAAATTGGGAATGAGGTGGCGGTATTTAGGGAATGTAGGAATTGTTAGTTTTATTTAGGGAAAGAAAGAGAAAAGAAATGAGAAGAAAGAAAGAATTGAAAGAAGAAAGAAAGAAAGGAAGGAAAAAGAAAAAGGAGGGGAGGGTGGCAGGCGGCCCAAGGGCGGCGGCGCGCCACCGGAGGTGGTGGGGGTGGCGCGCGCCCTAGGGGAGGGAGTGGGAGTGGAGTGGTGGAGTTGTGGTTGGGTTGTTGTGGTTGTTATTGGTGGTGGTTGTTGGTGGTGGTGGTGGTGGTGATGATTGGTGGTTTTGGGGAGTTAGAGGAGGAGGAGGTGATGATGGGGTGGTGGAAGTGGAGAATTTGGTGGAGACGAGGGTGAATTTTGGAGGAGGAAGGGAGGTGGTGGTGATGGTTTTTGATGAAATTGGAGAAGGTGGGGAGTTGGTGGAGGTTGAAGGAGGTGGTGGAGTGGAGAGGGGGTGTGGGGGAGGGGGTGGCCGGCCTAGGGACGGCCGGTGGTGGTGGTGGTGATGGTGGAGGAGGCGGCCATGGTTGGGTGCATGAGTTGAAGGAGTGGGTTTGTTTTGGTTGAAGGAGATGAAATGGTTTTTGAATTTTTGAAATGAAATGAAAAAGTAAGTGGAGGTTTAATAGAGAAGGAGAGAGGAATGGAATGATGAATTGGGGGGGTGATGGGGCTGCGGCAGCAACCCTACTGCTGCAGGCGGCGGGCAGCTTGTAGGCGGCAGTGCATTAGTTGTGGGGGAAAATCAAAGGGAAGAAAAGAAAAAGAAAGAAAAGAAAGAAAATTAAAGAAAAGAAAAAATAAAATAGTTTAAAATTTTTATTATTAACTAATTTATTTATTATAATTTCTGGAAGTACAAAGTGAGGGAATAGAGAAGGAAAAAGTAAGAAAAGAAATTGTCAGTAAATAATATTATTATTTAAATGGGACGAAAATTCGACCGTTTCAGAAACGTTCCGAAAAATTCTCAAAAATAGAAAATATTATTTTAAGATACTCGGTGAAATCGGATTCGAGAAATTTAATATGGTTTTCAAATTAAAAATCTTGGAATCTTCCAGCGTTACCGACCGACACCAGAATCGGTCAAATTTTGATAAATTTTGAAAAATCTCAAAAAATGTATTTAGATAGAAAATGAAATTTTAAGAAGTAACGTGAAAGCCGTGTTTAAAAATTCGATCCCATTTGAAAACTAAAAATCCGGGAATCAGTCAGCGATGCCGACCGACACCGGTTTTAGAGATTTTACAGAAAAATTCTAGAAAATTCCAAAAAATCATGAAAAATCTAAAATATTAAAAAACAGTGCTGAAAGTGAAATCGGTCAAATCGGACTATTAGAAAGTCAAATCAGGCTACTGACTGGTATCGGGCTCCCGGTCCGGGTCATGGCTTACTCTAGGTCTGAGAATCCAGATCCGATACTCAATAAAATAAGTAATCATAACCCATGAACACATACAGGAAGAAAATTGAGCAATACGGTTGTAAATTTTTGGGACACGTATCTGGGTACGTATTCCGGGTACGGGGTGCTACAATCTACCCACCTAACAAAAATTTCGTCCTCGAAATTTCTATAAGGAAAGAGATGAACATGAAAATAAACAATTGATAAGACAAGATATGGAGTACATGAGAAAATTACCACTCAAGGCTCGAACAGATGCGGGTAACGGTCACGAATGACGTCTTCCCGCTCCCAAGTTGCTTCTCCCGGACTATGCCTGTTCCATGAAACTAGCACCAACGGGATGGTCCGGTTCTTCAGGGTCTTGACACTTCTATCCATAATAGCCATTGGTTGCTCAGTATATGACAAATCCGGCTGCAACTCCAACTCTGAATAATCTAATACATGGCTCTCATCCCTGATGTATCTCCTCAGTTGTGCACATGGAACACATTGTGCACTCCTTCCAGTGATGGAGGCAGTGCCAATCTGTAGGCCATTTCTCCCACTCGCTCCAATATCTCAAACGGGCCTATGTACCTCGGACTCAGCTTCCCACGTGCACCAAATCTGATCACTCCGTTGGTCGGAGATATCTTCAAAAACACATGCTCTCCCGCCTGAAACTCCAACGGTCTTCTATTGGAATCTGCCCAACTCTTCTGTCTATCCTGTGCCGCACGAAGGTGCTCTTGGATGGTCCTGATCTTGTCCACTGCCTGTACTATCACATCCGGCCCCAAATGCCTCCTCTCACCAACTTCATCCCAACATAATGGTGATCTGCATCTCTTGCCGTATAGGACTTCAAACGGAGCCATTTTGATGCTCACCTGATAGCTGTTATTGTAGGAAAACTCTGCCAAATGTAAATGGTCTTCCCACGATCCCTTGAAGTCTATCATACAAGCCCTCAACATGTCTTCTAGGATCTGAATGGTCCGTTCGGACTGCCCGTCTGTCTCTGGGTGATAAGATGTGCTGAACTTCAGACGGGTCCCCAGACTCTCTTGAAGGCTCTCCCAGAAGCGAGATCTGAACCTCGTGTCTCTGTCCAACACGATACTCACAGAAACTCCATGCAGTCGAACAATCTCCCTCGTGTACTTGTCTGCCAGAAGCTCCATAGATTGTCCCACTCTGAAGGGTATGAAATGTGCTGACTTAGTGAGACGGTCAACAACTACCCATACGGCATTGTTCCCCTTTGGACTGCGGGGTAGAGCGGTGACAAAATCTATAGTAACATGCTCCCACTTCCATTCTGGTATTGGCAAAGGCTGTAGTTACTACCCAGCTGGTCTCTGATGTTCAGTCTTCACTTGCTGACACACTAGACACTTCGCCACATATTGTGCGATCTCTCTCTTCATCGCATTCCACCAGGAATATTGCTTCAGATCCTGATACATCTTAGTTCCTCTAGGGTAAATAGAGTAAGCTGAGCTATGGGCCTCAACTAAGATTTTCTGTCTAATCTCCCCCTGAGGAACACAAATTCTGCCCCTGAAATAGAGTGCATCATCAGGATGTATGCAAACATCTGACCTCCGCCCCGCTTCCACTTGCTCTTTGAACTTCAGCAATCTGGGATCTTCTCTCTGAGCTTCTCTGATCTCCTCTATCAATGTCGGCTGGATCTGAAATAAAATTTACTGCACGGATCCACTGGCCCTCTGAATCACCATCAAATCTTCACTTGAACATTATGGTTCTTTTACAATAAATTTATCAAGTGCTCCCTTTTGAGATTGGGTTAATTGTTCAATTCTTTTTTTCTTTTTACGTTTATCATATCCAGATTGATATTTTATAGGAAACATATTTTATCACAGCAAAATTTAGAATTATAAAGCCAGTCAGAACAATAAAATGTGGAAGAAACACTTTGTGGGAATGTGTGATTGGCCTAAATGTTCCATTTTAACCTCTTTAGTTCCACCAATTATAAAAAAGTCTATATAGAAGAATAAAATAAATGACAATGAACAGAATCCAACACCATAAACAAAAGAAAGTAACCTATATATTTAGATGCAAAGTCTAGTTTCAAAAATGCAGTGATCATTCCATTCCCAAAAAGAGATAAAAACTATTAATCGAATATATATACATGTAAATAAAGAATTAAAAATAAGTGAAAAATGCAAAACAATTCTATATATAACAAAGTCAGAAAATATATAAAAGCATTCATCTAAATTATCATCAATCAATATTATCAATAATATTCTATCATCAATCATCAATAGGATCTTATCATCTAAATTATCATCAATCAATATCATCAATAGGAATCATGATAATCTCTATGATCCTATCATCAATATCAATGTTTATATGCATAAAAGATTCCAAAAGTACATAGTTGTGTGCTTTTGACCCTATCGCTGCAATTAATCCCAGATAAGAGTTCAAAAATGATAGAGTGATATGAGTAAACAACAACAAGAAAGATTGTAAGAAACAAAAAATTGAAACGTGAAAGTGAGGGGTTGGACACGTACCTTAATTAATTTCGTGCTCAGATAATAGAAGCATAAAAGATTGATTAAAACTGTATGAAAATGGTCTTGTGGTTGTTGAATAGAGTGACTAGCATACCTCGAAGGAACAAATTGCCCAAAATATTTTGATGGAGAGAGAGTTGATGACAAATGATTTGCTACTGGGAGACAAGGAGAGAACAAAAGAGAGATGGTTGAGACGAGAGAGAGTCAGTTAATATAAAAAGAGACTGATGTGGAATGGGAAACGAACCATCACATAAAGAGCGCAGACCCTAAGTTCCTAATCTTTCTCTCTCTTTTTCTCTCAATTAACAAATAATGTAGCTTTGTTTTAAAGGTGTCTGGTTGGGTCCAAATAAGAACTCATGAGGCCACCGTATATGGGGTCCTCTCAGCAGTGGGGCCCCGAGTGATTGCTCAGAGTGTTCCTGCTGAGAGCTGACCCTGAGTGCACCTCTACCCCTTGAGCAACACCACCTTCACATGCAAACACGAACAAATTGCATCAAACTAAACATGAGTGGATCTTCTCATCCTAACCTTCTATGCAAAAATTTGAAGAGAGACTCTTCAAATAATTGCATCATATCTTTTGAATCTGATAAAGATCTTAAAAATCACAAACAAATCCAAACAAAGACACAAGATAAAAAGATGTCATGAATGAAGACAAATTGCCTTTCGATACAGTCGAAAGGTGATTTAGATTGGAGATCTCGCTTCAAAGGTACTTGTATTTTTTCTTCTTTGGAGTTAGGTTCTTTAAATCTTTGGGTAAGGGATTTAAGAAGATTATTGTACTCATTTGTTGATTGAGTAGTAGTGGATTTTGACATGCCCCGTGGCTTTCCCGAAAGGGTTTCCACATATATCTTGGTGTTTGCGCCTAATCCATGTTGGTTTATTGAGGTTGTCATATTGCTATTTGATCTGTCACATATTTGTTTAACAAGTAGCATCGGAGCAGTGGTTGGATAAATGAGGAAACTAAATCAGAAGACTACCAGACATATGAGACAGTGTTGGATGAGAGTGTGCTGCATCATGTGTCTACCAAGACGTCAGCCCGTTCACTTTGGAGGAAATTATAGAGCTTGTACGAGAGAAAAACAACATGAAACAAAGATTTTTCTCATCTGGAAGCTTGTGAATCTGAAATAAGTTAATGGTGGTTCCATTGTCGAGCATCTGAATGATATCCAGAGTGTCGTGAATCAATTGTCTGCTATGAAGATGGTTATGGATGATGAACCGTGTTACTCCTCAGTTCTCTTCCCGACAATTGGGAAACCTTGATGGTCTCCCTTAGCAACTCCGCCCTAGATGTTGTGCTTACCATGAGTCAAAGTCACTAGCAGCTTGTTCAATGAGGGGACAAGAAGGTCACTTTCAGGTGAAAACACGCAAGCTCTTATCACGCAAAAAAGGGGAGAAGGAAGAGTAGAAAGCCATAAGTTCATGGAAAATCTGTAGGTAGATCAGGAGAAGGAAAGTACAAGTGTTATCATTGTGGTAGAGAAGGCCACATGAAGAGGACTTGTCGATTGTGGAAGAAAGAGAATTTGAAGTGTAGATCAGAAGGAAGAAGAGAATGATGATGCGGTTGTCTAGGAAGAAGACTTGATTGTTCTCTCAACTGAAAGCACATGTCTGAATGTTGGCAAACATGATATTGAGTGGGTGGTCAATACAGTTGCTTCCTACTAGTGTTATAAAATATGGTTTCATTATTCGTCCAGTCCAGCAGAAAATAACGTATAATTAAATTAAGCGGGGATTAATCAAAATTGAATATTTTAATATACTTAATTATATTTATACACAAGTACACACAAATATATACAGTTAATTGTTAAAAATGTCTAAATCATTAACAAAACTAATTATAGTATGTAATGGTCAGATTTCGACCCTTGCCAAGATCACGACACGTGTCCCACCGCATCTGGAGCATTCCAAGCAAACAACAAAATTCAACTCGTCCGCAGGCCCATTGCGGGCCCAAAGAGAATACCTCGGGTTCAACCCCGAGCCCGCACTCGACCCGAGCTACTTGCACAGATCCACAACCTCAGGTCCCTCTCCTCGACAACATCTATCAGGGACCATGCACTCGAGTACACAAACTCAGATGAAGGAACTCTGCTAGACGGAGGCCCCAGCCTCCGCGATGAAGACCCTCGCGAAAATAGTCACTTTTGCGCTGGTTACAGTCAAGAGACACGATCCCCGTGATTTGAGTATTCAGTTGCACAGTCAAGTTATCCCCACGTTCACAATGTTGCAACGCCCTCACATCAATGCAGGCCGTTACAAATATGGGGCGAATATCTCTGCATGACAATCTCAATAATCAAGAGGCACGATCTGGGTGGTTATGAGAAAATCATAACGTGCAAATCATACAGTTGTAGAGTCCGAAATATTTGCGCCTTCAGTTACAACACCAACAGGTATATATACTCCCCGATCTCGATTGAAAAAGTGGTCTCTCCTAATAACTATCAAAAATACCACATACAAACACTCTTTGCTCTTCTCAAACAAAGATACTTATTCTCATGCCCGAAGTTCTTCGGTCAGCGACACACCAGTGCTCCTGACATAAAAGATGTTCTTTCCTCTCCTGTGTTTTTAACAAGATCGATCGGGAGCATCCAATCATCTGTAGAAGAAAACGCTCACCACATTAGTGCTTTCATTGAGATCTCTTGACAGAACTCTCAGAACTCCCTCCTTTTCCTCAAAACACTTCCAATTCCCTTCCTCAAGAAGCCTTGCCTAACGAAAATAGCCCCACCAAGGAAGACTACATCCCGAGCTTCTACTGCTGCTGCTTCAAAAGGCAAGTCGATGGCCGCTGGGGGCACAAGACCAACCAATCCCCATCCTTCCCGTCCCGATGTTCTCATAAAAAATGTTAGGGAGGCCCGCTCTTCCCCGCTACTATACCAGGGGCAGAGACCAACGTGCAGGAGTCCAACTTGCCAGCCGAGGGCCAGCTTCTCCAAATGCTCTTCAGCCTTCAAAGGCAGTTGGATGAGCAGCGAGTGGAATAGCTCACGATCGCGAGAGAGCCACCCTAAAAAGAGACGTGTCAACTCGTGTTCAAACCAGCTCCTCACTCAGATTGAAATCCTGCAGAAGTCACAATTCACCACAGATCAAGGGTGGAAAGGTCTCGTCTCCTCTGTCACCCCCTCGCACCGCGAAAATCACTCATGCCGAAAACAGCCGGAGGCATGAGATTCAACACTCCGAGTGACGAAGAACACTCCGAGAATTCTGAGCCCCGCATGATTCAAAAGGTTCCTCACATCGAGTTAGTTCGAAAGCGGATCGAAGAGGCGAACCTGCAACCGCGCATGGAGATGGAATTCTGTGGCCTGAAAACCTCCGACTCATCACTCTCCAAGGAGATCCCCTCTCACCGTTCCCGAAAAAGTTCGCAATGCTGAGCTTCGACGGGTATGCAGAAGTGACAAACCCCATCAAACATCTTAAGCACTACCAAGACAAGATGGCGGTTTACTCCCACGATGTCCTTCCCGTGAGCCGTGTGTTCCCATCCAGCCTCAAGGGTGTAGCCTTCGACAAAGAATCCCCTCACAATGCCATCCTTGGAAGGCCATGGATCCATATGATAAGCTGTCACCAGCTTCAACAGTATCCCACTTCGACAGGAACAACATACATAAGGGGTGATTAGGTCATGTCAAAGATCATCGTCGTGATCGCTAAGAAGAAGTCAAGCTGGGTTCCAAAGGCCACACGGGCGATCTCTGACGAAGATTCTCCCACAGGGAAGAAGCAGAAGCAGGTTGCTACTTAATAGCAACTACAGGGCAGCAAAAACCAAGACTCTAACTCTTTCAACAAGTCAGGAACTTCGGATAATAAGTCAGAAGAGGAAGTTGAACTGTTTCACATGGACCCTCTGCGTCCAGAACGAGCTCTCCATATCGAAGCAAAGCTTCCTGAAGCGAGAAGGCCCTATTCGAAAAATTCCTCTCCGAGAACGTTGAAGTGTTTGCGTGGTCTCCCACCAACATGCCAGGCATCAATCCAGCCATTATCTGCCATCGACTCGCCATCAACCCAGAAGTCAATCCGGTGAAGTAGAAGCCAAGGAACATGAATGTGAAGCAGAATCAAGCCCTCAGCGATGAAGTCGACCGGCTATCTGGGCCAGCTTCATCCGAGAGACGTTTTGCCCAGACTGGCTCGCCAACCCGGTCCTCGTAAAGAAAAAGAGCGACAAGTGGAGAGTCTGCATTGATTTTACCAATCTCAACGAAGCTTACCCCAAAGACAGACAACTTTCCTCTTCCGAAGATAGACCAGCTGGTAGAAGTAATGAGCTATGAGCCACTTAGCTTCATGAATGCCTACTCGGGTTACAATCAAATCAAGATGTACCAGCCAGATGAGGAAAAAACAGCCTTCACTACTGACCAGGGGATCTTCTGTTACAAAGTCGTGTCATTTAGGTTTAAGAATACCAGAGCCACCTTCTAAGGGATGGTCGACAGGGTATTCAAAGGCCTAATCGGGCACACCACGGAAGTATGTCGATGACATATAGTGAAAAGTAAACGCTCCGATCGTCTCCATCACCTGGTTGAAGCATTCAGACTCCTTCGGAAGTACGTCAGCTAAACCTAGAAAAAAAATGCACATTCAGAATGGCATCTGAAAAATTCTTAGGATATCCAGTCACTAATGGGGTATCAAACTGAACCCCGATCAGATATCCGCTATCCTGAACATGAAGTTGCCGACATGTGTCAAGGAGGTATAGGTGCTAAATGGGCGCCTCGCAGCTCTGAACAGATTCCTTAGCTGATCCACGAACAAATGTAAATCATTTTTTCAAGCCCTAAAGAAGAATAGAGCAAAATTCTGCTGAGACGAAGAATGTGAGGCCACGTTCCAAGGTCTAAAAAGGTGCCTGACCTCTCCGCCACTCTTATCCAAACTCATCACTAGAGAAACGTTGTTCCTTTATCTCATCGTATCGGATTCGACTGCAAGAGGAGTTTTGATTTGCGATGACGAAGGCATCCAAAAGCCAGTGTATTACATCAGCAAGTCTCTGACAGGACCAAACCAGGTATCAAAGGATGAAAAAACAAGTCCTGGCTCTCTTTATTATATCTAGAAAGCTGCGGTACAACTTCCACTTCTTTTTGTTTATCGTGCTAACGGAGCATCCCCTTGGAGTATCATTGAAAACCTGAAGCTGATGGGTGAATTGCAAAATAGGCATCGAAGTTAAGACCATACGACATCAAGTACGAGCCCAAAACAGCAATCGAAGGGCAAGTTTTGGCAGATTTCATTATCGAATTCGCCCCAGGAGCCCCATCACAAAGTGAAACGCACAAGGGATGATCCCAGAGTTCGAAAACTCGACCGAGTCGGATACGACTCGGCCGAGTCGACTCGGCCCCCTCCGATACGACTCGGAGGCCCGAGTCAACCAAAAATCGCCGAGTCGACCCGGATCGGGTCCGACTCGGACCCGACTCGGTCAACTCGGCGCCCGTGACCCATCGATTAAAGGCGCTGAGGGGGGGAGAGAGAGATCAGATCTGATCTCTCTCTCTCGCGCGCGCGCTCGCCGTCCCCCCGCGTCGCCGTCGCCGTCCCCCCGCGTCGCCGTCGCCGTCCGTCTGCAGGTAATTCTCCCTCTCCCCTCTCTCCCTCTCAGTCTCTCTCCCCCCTCTCCCTCTCTCTGTGCCTCTCTCCCTCTTTCTCCGTCTCTCCCCCGCAGCGACTCTCTCTCTCTCCGTCTCTCTCTCTGTCTCTCTCTCCGCAGCGACTCTCTCTCCTGACTCGGCAGTGCTCTCTCTCTGTCTCTCTCTGTCTCTCTCTCCGCAACGACTCTCTCTCTCTGTCTCTCTCTGTCGAACTCTCTCTCTCCCTCTGTATCTCTCTCTGTCGGACTCTCGCTCTCTCCCTCTCCCTCTCAGTCTCTCTCCCCCTCTCCCTCTCTCTGTCTCTCTCCGTCTCTCTCTCCTCCACTGTGTTTCCCTCTCTCCTCTGTCTCCGTCTCTCTCCCTCTCTCTGTTCCTCTCTTTCTCTAATTAATTTGCATTTAATGTAATTTAATTTAGTTTAGGTAAAGTTAATTTAACTTAATTTAGGTTAATTTAATCTAATAAAGTTTTGTAATTAAGTTAGGTAATTTAATAATTTTATTGAAGTTAGGTAATTAAGTTAGTGTAGGTTAATCTAGTATAAACTAGTTTAATTTAATTTAATGTAGTTTCATTTAATTGAATTTAATTTAATTTAAATTAGTTTAGTTAACTTAATTTAGGTTAATTTAATTTAATAAAGTTTTGTAATTAAGTTAGGTAATTTAATAATTTTATTGAAGTTAGGTAATTAAGTTAGTATTGCTTAATCTAGTATAAACTAGTTTAGTTTAATTTAATGTAGTTTCATTTAATTGAATTTAATTTAATTTAAATTAGTTTAGTTAACTTAATTTAGGTTAATTTAATTTAATAAAGTTTTGTAATTAAGTTAGGTAATTTAATAATTTTATTGAAGTTAGGTAATTAAGTTAGTGTTGCTTAATCTAGTATAAACTAGTTTAGTTTAATTTAATGTAGTTTCATTTAATTGAGTTTAATTTAATGTTTTTTTAATTTAGTTAATTTTAGTTTTAATTTAATTTAACAGATAATTTTTTTTAAATTTCAGTATGGCTCCAAAGCAACGCGATATTGGATGGAAACATGGTACCCCTGTTGGTGGAAGTAGAAAACTTGTGAAGTGCAATTATTGTGGGAAACAAGTCCATGGTGGTATCACTAGATTGAAGCAGCATATAGCACATGTACCCGGTTAGGTGGAAGGATGCTTGCGAGTATCAAAAGAGATATCTCAAATAATGAGACATCTTTCTGAAGGTAGCAAAGAAAGAGCGGCCATAAAATCTAAAAAAGACCGACTTATGAGATCTTTAAGTGAGGAAGATTTTTATGATGTGACCGAAGAAGATTCTGATAATGAAATTGAAGAAGTTGGTGGTTTAGAAGGAGTTGAAAGAAGACAACTAAAACAAGCCATGAAAGAAAGTCGTGAAATGGCTTGGAGATCGGCAGAAGGAGTTGATATTGGTGGCAGTAGTTCACAGCCTTCAGGATCGATTGCGTCGGAGTATGACTATGAGAGAAGCTGAAATTCCAGCTCGTGGTATTGATCCTTACATGTTCCCAACAAAACAGAAATCAATCAAAAGCATATTCTCAACTGAGAATATGAAAAAGGTTGGGAAATCCGTGGCGAAGTTCTTTCACTACAATGCAATACCATTCAATGCAGGTGATAGTGGTCCTTACTACCAAGCCATGATTAATACTATTGCGGAGGCAGGCCCAGGTGTAAAAGGCCCTACAGGGTACCAGATTGACAATCTATATTTAGAGGAGGAAATGAAAAAAATTGAAGTATATATTGCTTCAATAAAAACAAAATAGCTGCAGTATGGTTGCACGATCATGTGTGATGCATGGAGTTCTCATAATAGAAAGCCTATTGTTAATTTCATGATTTATTATGATAGAAGCATGATCTACCATACTTCTGTTGATACCACTAATATCTCGAAGACTGCTGAGTATATATTCTCGCTAATGGATAAAGTTGTTGATGAAATTGGTGAAGAAAATATCGTGCAGGTTGTAACAGATAATGAGGCAAGTTTCAAAGCAGCTGGTCACATGTTGATGGAGAAGAGAAAACATTTGTTTTGGTCTCCCTGTGCAGCACATTGCATTGATTTGATGCTTGAAGATATTGGCTCTTTGAAATCAGTCAAGGAGACATTGGATGATGCTAAGATGATCACATCATTCATTTACAATAGCCTCAAAGTGGTGAATTTAATGAAGCTATATACCAAAGATAGAGATTTGTTGAGACCAGGTATAACACGGTTTGCCACCGAGTTTATTTCTATTGAAAGCCTTATTCGCTATGAGCAAGATTTGAAAAGAATGTGCACGACTACCGAATGGCGTGAATTCAACAAGGAAAGGAGTAGAAGAAGTGTGCGAGATAAGGTTTCTAATCTCATTCTAACTGACCGGTTTTGAAAGAAGGTAAGAGAGGTCCAAAACATTATGGATCCTCTTGTTAAAGTCTTGAAGATAGTGGATCAGGACAAGAAACCTACACTATCTATTATATATGAAGCTATGGATAGAGCAAAATTAGCTATAAAGGCATCAAATAAGAACTGGAAGAAGTACTGGGATATCATTGATAGAAGATGGGAGGGACAATTGCATAGACACTTGAATGCTGCTGGTAATTCATTTGCCTAGAAATCATATTTGTTGACTAGAAATTGAAACTGTCATATCATAGCAATCGTGTGCTTACATTATTGCAGCATATTTTTTAAATCCAGCACTCCAATATTCAAAAAACTTTTCTACACATCCAGAAGTGAGATATGGATTAAAGTAGGTCATTAAAAGATTGGAGCCAGATTTGAATAAACAAGCAAGAGCTATTAATGAGGTAATAATAATTTATTTATTTCATCGATATAATGTTATTCAAATATTAACACTTGTGATGTGTATTCTCACAGATAAAATTATTTGTGGATGGAGTTGGAGAATTTGGAAGCTCACTAACTAGAAGAGCAGTGCAACAATCTCTTCCAGCTGATTGGTGGATTAATTATGGCGAAGAAGCTCCCAATCTGCAGAAAATTGCCATCAAAGTCTTAAGCCAAACATGTTCTTCATCGGGTTGTGAAAGAAATTGGAGTACGTGGTCGCTAATTCATACAAAATTGCGCAACCGGTTGGCAATGAAAAAGTTGCATAAACTAGTATTTGTGCATTACAATATGCGGTTGCGAGTAAGAAACTTGACATGCAAAAGCGACACTGATGATTATTACAACCCAAT
Organism: Agave tequilana; assembly: GCA_038442645.1. NCBI lineage: Eukaryota > Viridiplantae > Streptophyta > Magnoliopsida > Asparagales > Asparagaceae > Agave > Agave tequilana. Next base: position 145,039 of record JAVJIF010006419.1, on the reverse strand, counting down.
TGATCTGAACAATATTTTCAATGATGATGATATTTTGGATGAGTGGATTCGTGAGGGAGAACAGCCGATGTTACCACCAGATGACTTAGGTTGGTTAGATGAAGGTATTCATCATACTGACGAAAGTGGCGGTGATGATGGTGATGGCGGTGATGACAGCGGTGGTGATGATGGCGGTGATGGTGGTGGCGGTCATGGTGGTGAGGGTGATGGCGGCGGTGATGGTGGTGATGGTGGTGATGGTGGTAATGTTGAAGAGACTCATGGTGTTGGTGGAAGCCAATGAGATGATGCTTTAACATGGGATTCAGAATATTATGCCACACAAGATACAGATCATGGAGGCCGGGCGGGGATTTCACAACAGCGTAGGCATTTGGATCGGTTGGTCGAATTCAGTTCTAGCGATGATTATTCAAGTGGACATGATAACTACTCACATGGTCGTCATAGTCTTGAAGGCCATTTACAGGGGTTGGGTTTGACATCTGGCCAATATTCTGGCACTGATTATTCTAGCACTGGTGAATACTCTACTAGCAGCACTGAATATCGAGGTTTTGGGTATTATCACCATGGAGCTGATATTGCACAACCCCTACCGCCATATTACTCTGATAGTGGATCCTTTGGCCAATCATCTCAGCCTACAGAATCTCACCCACAAACATATTATTATCCTTATGGAAACTATATGCCTGGTTTCTATACTTATCGCGGGCTAGATGATAATGATGATTTGGAGCATCCTCGTAATTCAATGTGGAAATGACTATATTAGCAGGTACTTATGAATTATTTTGTGCAATACTATATTATGCATATATTTTGATATTTTTCTACCGACGACGCTTGTATTTATGCTTTCACGTTATGTTTTGAGTGTTAGGTGATATGTTTTGAATATGTGATGCATTAATTTTGATGTTTACATTTTTATGATTTGTCATGATTTTTTCATAATTTTTTTGGCGCTCTATGTAGCGTTTTGCGCGTATCGTCCGAGTCCAATCCGAGTCGCCGAGACCGATCCGTCTCGGTGCCGGCCGAGTCGGCGGCCGAGACCGAGACTTTGAACCATGGATGATCCTAGACGTGGACGGAACCTCGAATAGCAAGGGGCGAGTGTCGAAATCATCCTCACCACTCCGAAAGGGTAAATCATCAAGCAGTTCTTCACTCTCAGCTTTCCTGCCACGAACAATGAAGCCGATTATGAAGCTGTCATAGCTGGACTCAGAATGACAATAACACTTAAGAGTCACTAGGCTCAAGTAACACTGCGACTAAGCGCTAGTAGTTTCCAAAGAAATGGCGAATATGCAGCTAAGGATGGTAGTATATCTATAGCCCATCCTCATTTTAAAGTCTAACCTCCCTCGTTGCATTGTTAAGCGAGTCTTAAGGTCCGAGAACAATCATGCTGACTCCTTGGCCAACCTGGCATCGGCAACGGAGTACCAATTTAGGTGAGAGATCCATGTCAAACACATTGCGAAACCGAGCATCCAACGACCCGACAAAGAGATACTTCGCCTCAACTCGTTGTCGAGATGGAGAGATCCCATCATCCGCCTACCTAAAGGATAGGATGTTGCCCGGTGACAGAGTGAAAGCGCGAAAACTCCAACACATGGCTACCAGGTACATGCTCAAAGGAGATCTCTTGTACAAGTTATACTCCAAGCTGCACTCTGATTCATACTCGAGTTGCCTAGAATCTGACGAAGCCAGGAGGGTAATGCAAGAGATCCACGATGGCTATTGTGAGAACCATGTCAGGGCCGATCTTCTGCCCATAAAGTTATCAATCAGGGGTACTATTGACCCAAGATATTCGACGATGCCAAAGAGTATGTGAAGAACTGTCAGCAATGTCAGAAGTTCACTCTCCTCCAACAGACCAAGCGAAGACCTCCACACTTTATGGAGTCCTTGGCCCTTCATGCAATGGGAGATCGATGTAATAGGTCCTCTTCCTTGAGCTCAACCTCAGTTCAGGTTTCCTTTGGTAGCCAAGAACTACTTCACCAAGTGGATAGAAGCGGTGTCACTCTCATGTCATAGGGCAAGAAATAGTCAAATTCCTTTGACAAAATATCGTATGTCAATTTGGGCTCCCTCACACCATCATCGTCGACAATGAGATGAACTTTGTCAGTAGATAGGTGGCTAGCTTATGCGCCAAGTACAACATCGCCCACAGGTTCTCCACCCCTTACTACTCGCAAGGAAACGGACAAGCTGAGATAAGTTATCGCACCATCCTCGACAATCTGTGCAAAAGCTTAGACAAAGCAAAAGGCAAATGGGTGGAAAAGCCAATTCACCCTCTCGGCTTCATTGGACCACCAACTCGCGGTCCAAGTCAGCCTGAAACCTGGCGATTTTCTCATCTGCCTTCCTCTTCACGGCAGACAAGTCGTCAACCCGTCTCTGCAAATCAACATTAGCCCTCTCCTTTTCTTTCAGGGCGGCCTGCTGATGGCCCAATAAATCAATTGAGGACACAATGTTCTGCAAAAGAAGTAATTGGAGATGAATTTCATAATCACTAGAAGACAAAGCTCGGTTTGAATTTACCTGAAGGATCTCGTTCTTGAGCATTCCCCGCTCGTGCCTCGATGGGAGCGCCTTGAACCACTTCAATCCCCGGAGGAAATTTCCGCGCCCGAGGCCCACCTCATCGTCTCCCCTCTTCAGAAACAAGCTCAACCCAAAGCTCGCTCTATCATGCTCTGGGGCTGTCACCAAGGAAGGTGAAGCAAATTCCGAAGGCCCGACAACAGAGCCAATCTCACCCACTTTCGTCGCTCCGGGCCTTGGCGATGGCTCGGAGCGAGGTACGGCTACAACAGGCACCTCACTTGGAGGTATGATCTCAACCTCGGAGGATGGATCCGAGATCAAAGCCTCCACCGGACGAACAGAGCCAAGAAAATCATAGGACTCTAGCTGCCCCAATGGACTGGGAACGATCTCCTGCCCGACTCCATCTCCCACTTCGGGATTAGAGCCTCTGCCTGTTGCAACCATCATCCTATCCAACTCCTCAGCATCAGAGTCATAGTCAACCCGACACTTCTTCTGCAAAACAAAGGTCAGGGCCTTGGAAATAGGACACGAAAGAACTCGGAGCCAAAGCAACACTTACTCTCTCGGGGATCAGACACTGAGGAGAAGACTCCTGTGATTCCCCCTTCTGTCGCTCCGCTCGAGCTGGGCGTTTCTTGAGTTACCTCAGGCTCCAGAGTCGCACTCTTCAATCGAGACTCTGCCTCCCTTGACGAGACGCTACTTGCGAGAGCGCTCCCCTTCCAGGTGACAGGAATCGGCACCTCATCTCTGCCTGACGCCAAGGGTCTCGGAACGGTTGGAGCCCAGAAGGCCTCCTCGGGGCAAGCAACCAGCACCATTTTTGACGATCATAATTAAGCTGATACAGCTTCCAGAACCTTTCTTGGACCTCGTCAGGGCACCACCCCAAGAGAGTGGACCTTGTTCCACTTGGTCAAAACACGCCCATGATCCTTAACTAGAATCGCTTCCCAGGGACCTGAGATGCGGACGATGGTGTCACGCCACACATGATCATTGTCCACCAGTTGATGATCAACCTATCACATCCGCTCCGAGGAACGAAAGAGCGAGCATCTTGATAAGATTTTCTCATCCCATAAGTGGCACAAAACTCTTCAATCTCATACGCTTCAGGATAAAGAAAGAACAGAGGGCTTCAAAGCCCAAAGGAGTTCACCAAGCCCCTAGTGTCAATTGCGAGGGTGGAACCTTGAAGAGAGCCAGGACATCTCGAACAAACGATGTCAGCGAAAGCTTCGCCCCCTAAAGCCAAGATCTGAAGGTGGAAGTATACACCACCAGCATGAGGGGACGCCGTGATGTCCATCTCGACAGGACCCACTCCACCTCGATATTGGTAGGTAGACACATGTCGTACGTCACCAAGTACTCTTCGACCTCCTAGTTACGAAGGACGCATGAATTGGGATCAAAATCCATGGCCTCTCATTCTAAGAGAGGCCCTCTTTCCTTTCGCCTCCACGACCTCTCCTCGCCTCGTCCCCGGCGGACGCAGATTCCCCTCTCGCCATGTTAGAGATTGATTGAAGGATTTGGCTACAAGGACTCAAAGCAAAAAAGGAGAAGAGGCAAAAAGATGGGAGATTTGTAGGGTTCAAGCCCCAGTCACTGTAATGATGGCTTGGGACTCAGGCGTCTTTTCCTATGACAGCTAGCCCTAAATCCCAACTATTATGTGAATCCCAACGCAGACTGACGACCACCAAACGATGGCTATCTACCTACGCACACACGGGGACGCGTGATACGACTTTTGTCAGTCTGCAAATACGTGGCATTAAATGTGAGAGTACGAAAAGACGCTCTAACTACCCTTCCTCAAGTCTTCACCAGCTATTCTCCTACAAAATCCAAAATATGCCCTAACTGATCGGTGAAGGATCATATCATATGAAGGGATTAGTCAGCTCCCCTCCTCCCTCGAAAACTCCGAGAAGAAGAGGGCGGAGGGGGCACCTATAGCGGTCAGATTTTGACCCTTGCCAACATCACGACACGTGTCCTATCGCGTTTGGAGCATCCCAAGCAACCAACAAAATCCAACACGCCCGCAGGCCAGTTGAGGGCCCAAAGAGATCTCGGGTCCAACCTCGAGCCCACACTAGATCCGAGCTACTTGCACAGATCCGCAAGGACAACCCATTGGCTAGACATGAAACCAAGGAAATTGTTGCATAGGATTCTCAGAAATGATTTCCCATGGGACTTTAATATCTCTCATGGTTCCTTTTGACTCTGACAGAGACACTGCATAAATAAGGTAGCAGCAGAGTAAGCACTGACACATTCAGAAGAGCAGTAAGTGAAAGAACCATTTCAGCAAGATTCACATATCACACGGTGCTTGACACCTGTAGTTTGGCACTGAAGCAGATATATAACTGCAGCATTTGCTAGCTTTCCATGAATACCTCCCTTTATTAATTCCAGTGTCAAGAAAATTCACTTCCGGAGCTTCCATAACTGATGCGTCATTACCTGGAAGAAAATTAGGCAGAACAAGGTACCCCTTCTACCATCTAGAACTGAGGTAGCAAGGTACATAACAATGGAGCTAATGTATTGCCAGCAACAGCAGAAACTTAAGTTTAGCAAGACATCAAGAAGCCTAAATAAAATTTCCTCTCAGAATCTACATTGAGCAGCTTCATCATTGACAATAGTTCCCAGAGCAACATGACTTTCTATTTAGGCTTTGCTACAATAAAATAGTCCCATGACAGCCAATGCTGAATTAGTTTGTATCCTTCCTCTTGAAGAACTGGAAAATCTATCATTGTTTTCATTGGCATTGCCAGCAACAGCAGTAACTTAAGTTTAGCAAGACATCAAAAAGCCATAATAAATTTCTTCTCAGAAGCTACATTGTGCAGCTTCATCATTGATAATAGTTTCCTGAGCAACATGACTTTCTGTTTAGGCCTTGCTGCAATAAAATAGCCCCGTAATAGTCAATGCTGAATTAGTTTGTGTCCTCCCTCTTGAAGAACTGGAAAAATATCATTGTTTCCATTGGCATCATTACTTGACAACCTTCATGCAAAATATCATTTAAAAAGCGAACTTCAGAAAGAATCCAAAATATGAACTTTGACTTGGGTCATATGCCAGTTGATTAAGCAGAGAGTTGGCTGATGATGTCCGTATGAGCCACATCTGACTTATGGATGATACTGGTTAATGTGTCTCCACATTCCTTTTCCATTTTCACTTCCCGTTATAACAAGCCAAGCCAGAACAGCATCAGTACTCTCAGCACATACAACAACAACAACTAAGCCATTTGTCCCAAGTATTTGGGGTAGGCCACATGAACCAAAAGAGAATTACGCCGGATAGGGCACATGGATCAGCTTTCTTCACTCATTCCTATCGAGCAATATGCCCTCACTAAGACCTTTAGCCTCTATATCTTGTCGTATTACCTCCATCCATTTTTTCTTCGGTCTCCCCTAATTTGATACTCTACTCGCCGGACTGGCGCATCTGTAGGTCTACGTCGCACATGACCAAACCATCGTAGGCAATTTTCTCTCATTTTCTCTTCTATAGAGGCTACGCCCATCTTAGTACGAATATCCTCATTTCTCACCTTATCTCTCCTCATGTTACCACACATCCAACGAAGCATGCGCATCTCTGCTGCACTCATCCTCTGGGCGTGATATCTCTTTATAGCCCAACATTCTGTTCCATATAACAAAGCTGGCCTAATAGCAGTTCGATAAAACATTCTCAGCACATAATCCTTTATATTCTCAGTGTTTGCAGAGGTTCTCAAGGATCACCACTGTCGTCCTCAAATTTTGAAGATCCTACTTCTAGAATCTGAAAGGGAGGCAATATTATGTCTCCAGCAGCAGTCATGGCCCATTTACTATCATGATGGCCCATGACATCTTTAACTAAAACCTCTTGGACCAGTGCTCTGATACCATTCACTTCAGATAGCCACTTTAACCCAAGGCAAAAGCTGACAAACAGCGGCAATGTATATATCAAGAAAGCAAGGATGATTTAACATCAAAGATAGCTCATGCTTCAATCATGTGTCTTGAACAAGAAGTGACGACTCGCCAATATTTCCTCTGCAAACTGAGTGTCTGATGGCCTAATAGTCAGAATTTTGTCATAGGGCTGAAGTAAGAGAACCTGGTGGTTAGCAATCTGCAGTGGTGTAGAACGTGAACCAAGGCCAAATATTAGCATCTTATAAGCCACCAGCAATTTTTGCTCAGTACACATGTTGCATTTTTCTGCCAAAGTTGGGCAGTGATTCAGCTTCCATAAGTCCTTTGATGGAACTATAGCAGCATTGTCCAAACCAAAAACTCCATTAGTGACTACTCACATACCTGCCTCCCGTACACTGTGCAGAAAGAGCAGCTGCAGTTTCCATATAACAGAAGCTTTGTAGCAGTCCCCAAGAATTTGGAGAATTGGTGATAGTTTTCTGCTACTAATACCAGAGAACAAACAGATAAATATTTCGTCATCATACATACAAGCAGATAGCACACATTTGCTACACTACTTATTTGCTCAATCGCAGGCACTTTTCATAGGTACATCAACTCCACAGACCTGTTGTTGCTGACCAAAAATCCCTCTCTGCTAGTTGATAATTCTTGAGCTGTACGAAAACTCTTATGTAATAGCTTATTGCACCAGAAAACTCGACGAGGTCCCAAATGAAGCCTCAAGACAATTTCCTGGGAGCAACTCAAAGCTGGTCAAATCAAAAAGGTAATGCTATTCATCACTACTTACCATTGCATGTCATAGGAGTAATAAGCTAATTCAGACACCGTGAAAACAATAGTTAAGACAACTTTATAGAACATATCATAGACAATGACAGTTTATTTAGAAAAAGAATTAATTTAAAGCCATATGATCCTCTCAATGAGCTTTGGTGGTTCAATGCACATAGGAAACAATACATGGTGCATCACATGAAGACCATGGTTTCGCTGTTGCATGGAAAGAGTCATAAGTTATCTTTTTTGTTGCAGTGTCAATAATGGAAGGAGTTACATATGAACATGGATCTCTCAATCCAACTAATAAGCTTCTTGCTTGGTTTCTCATAACCCTTGTAGCATCTCAATCTGGACTGGCTCCAAAGGCACAACCTTTTCTACTAAATCCAGTCCATATCAGATTCTATTTACTACACTCATTGTTTTAAATATCAGCCGATATATCGATATATCGGTCAATATATCGGTATTTTATTCAAAACGATACGATAAGTGCAAAAATTACCAGATATCATTTGGACAAATATGGGCCAATATATCGCCACATGACCAATATATCGGCCGATATCCGAGATGAAAGGTCTGATATATCGTTACTTATTTGAATAATTATTTTTTAGCTTGAGAAATCGTTTTATTTTGTTTTATGTTCATTGTGGTATTTCAATGATGTTTATGATGTTTTTATTTGATGTTTGGGTAATAACTTATTTCTTTTAATAATGTCTTGTATGTATTGACTATTCATATATAAACCGGTATTTAGTACCATATCGCGATATATCACCCGGTATCCGGTATCCGATATATAATTTCGCCGACCGGTATAAAGCCGATATCCGATATTTAAAACACTGACTACACTTGGCATATTGTCATACTCTTTGAGGAGCTGATATCGGATTGGACAAAAGCAACCGGGATCCTCTCGACAAACTTTGTGATGTGGACATCGAGCCACGACCCTGGAGTGTATATCATCATTGGAGAAGATGTGTCGCCTCTGTGTTCAAGTCGTTCAATAGTCATGTATTTTTTCTTTTATTGTATTTTTTTGTTTCTTTTATTAGTTTAGTACCGCATCGGATGTGATTTGGAAATCAAGTTTTGTAAAGCCTATAAAAGGCCCCATATACTAGTTATTTTAATGAATGAATATTATAAAAATTCTTCAAGTTTGTGTGAAAGATGAAATCCTCCTCAAATCCTTTTAGGAGTGTGAAACCCTAGCTAGCCATAATTAGGAGTGTGAAACCCAAGTTAGTTATCATATATCCCCTTCTTACTCTTCAATTCCTCTCCAAAACTCTAAAAAAATTAAGAAAAAATCTGAAAATACCAAAAAAAAAATTAGAAAATAGCATGGTTCATCTTTTTCCCTAAACCGCGACATGCGTACGCGGCCACCTCCCCTCACCTACAACCCCCGCCACTGTCTGTGCCCATGAAGTGGGATCAAAGGCTAAATTTTGGACTGGAGATAGGAACAGGGATCGCAATCCGATTCTAGGCTTCACCACTTGTTGGTTCAATCAGTTAGATCAAACCAATACCAAAACAAAATCTTTTTTTTACCAAATCTTCATTACCTTATTCATTGAGTTAGGCCCCTATAAATAGGCTTCACTTAACTACAAGACTCAACCCACTTCCAATATAAAACTAAACCAAAATACAACAAAACAAATACAATGTTGAAATACAAACATGATCAACTAGACTCAATCTCAACCCTAAATGCTAACTCAAACGAACTCCAAATGGACTCAAACGAAAACCAAATACAACTACGACATGCAGACTAAGCACTTGTCTAATAAAATTGAAATAAACAATACCAAGCGCATCTCAAAACTAAAATCAAAGATGGTTTGATGCAATACGGTGACAGATTGGAGTCACTCTAACTATTAAAATACCGCGTTCGATGTAGCACTTGAGGGTCTATCCACAGGAACATATGGTTCTCCAGGTATAAACACTATCCAGGCGAATTGAGTGAAGAGTTTGTGAGTTTGGATTTTAAGTTTAAACTGAGTGTCAATCTAAGGTCAAGTCAAGAACTTAGGATTGAATCCCTTAAACTAGTATCAAGCGTCAATCCCTGACTCTCTACCAGTGTGTCATCAATCACCAAATCCCTGTTTCTAAATGAAAATTTAGGTCTAAACTTTCGATTAAACACAGAGTATTATCTACGTTATATGATTCATCAAAAGTAACTAAAATCAACTGAGTAAATAAAAAAAAGTAAAACCTAAGCATGGATAATTAACTAAAGATATATAGCCTGTCAAATATTTAGTTGTCCTAAAAATTAATTTTCTAAAAGACCAAGATCAAAAGATGCGTGCAAACAGCCTAGATAGGAGATCTAACTTTGACGACATGACAATCTAGCCTCATGTCATCTCCCCTCGGTACTTGCAAGAAGATTAGCTACACATATTAAATTGCTTCACAAAGATAATTAATATAATAAAGCATAATGAATAGAATTAATCAATTAAATAATCAGCAAAAATAAATTAGGGGACAGTCCAGAGGCTACCTGATCTAGAGTTTGCTAGCAGTAGCCAAATGAAGAAAACAGCCTTTCTGGTGACACAAGATCCGAGACGAAAAAAATTAATTCTCCCCTCAACAAATCTCGAGTTGCCCAAAGACCACAGACCAAAAAGCACTAGCGCAAGTTCCCAGAAACAAAATAATTAACAAATAATTTCCTGCTGCAATTCAAAAAAAGAGTCCCAAAAATATAACATAAAAAACTACATTAAAATAATCACAGCCGCCGAGAGGAACTCTACGCACAATTTTCAAGATAAAAAATCAAATAAATAATAAAGTGTTCTCAGCCGCCCCTGGCCTCTGCGCATAAGATGAGGTTTTTATAATGTTTAAATTTTTACATAAAAGCCCCTCAAGATTAGTTATTACATAATATTTCTAACCCAGACATATTCTATAAGTGGCCAATACGGACAGTCAAATGAATAAATCAGCAAAAAATCTCAACATAAAAGTTATAAATCTTCGAATTCTCTTTTCATAGACACCTAACCTAGATGACCTGTTTCAGAATCCTGTAACAAAAGTTATGACCGAAATACCACAACATGCTCGAAAAAACCCTCAGTCTTTACAAATTGCGCTCTTTCACTACTGAAAGTAACTGGATTCCTCTCTTTTTCTTCTTTCTTCATGTATTTGTGCGATGCAAATCAAATCAATTATACCTAAGTAGCATTATTTATATACAAAAATATAGATAAATAGGAATATAGAAATGATATAAAACGATGACAATCAAATACCCCAACATCTATCTTTTGCTAGTCCTCGAGCGAAACTAATAAAAAGAAAAACTAACTAACTCACTTTCTTAAGAATTACGGTTGTACTTAGCACGTGCAACATGTCGCTAAACCCCTAAGTTACTCCTAGAAGACGAATTTTACCTCGTGAGGGTTTGCAGTGAATATACTCACAAAATTCCTGAAGGACAAAGATAAAGAAATAAATAAAGTTAAATAAGCATAACCGAAAATCAAGAAAAAGAAAAATCTTTTTATCTACTCAAGTTAACTAGTTAGCAAGATCCTAAGTCTCCAAGAGTTTCATTTGCTAGATCAATCTCAACTTAAGAAATCATATTGTCTAGAAAATAAAAGTTCGAATCCTAAACTTTATACCACATATCCTAAGTCTGAGATCCTATGCACCCTGTGATCGTGATTTAGTTCTTAAGCTTGAGAATATTTGACTCCAACTTTCATACTTCTTTTGCAATAATAATTTTTTCTTTTTTTAATCAACACTTTTAACTATCTTTCGCGTAAATACCAAGGCTTCCTGAGACCAAGGCACCTAGCTAATTGATAATCAAAATTGTTAGGTTTTTAACGTGTCTTCTCTTATTAGGCTTTCTCAGCTACTCATGTAACGAGCTTTGAGCCAATGACTCCCAAACCAGATGGTCTTAGGGCATTAAGTGGAGAGACACTCTTATGGACTTAATTGCTCGAGCAACTGAGGCCACAAAACAAGACTTAATATTTTTAAATCATTTTTTTTAAGTAATCCAGTTGCAATCAATATCCCAAGCCTATGAACTAATAGTGTAAGTACTCTCAATACCAAGGCAGTTGTAAGTATTTTTTAATTAACACTTTTAACTATCTTTCGCGTAAATACCAAGGCTTCCTGAGGCCAAGGCTAGCTAATTGATAATCAAAATTGTTAGGTTTTTAACGTGTCTTCTCTTATTAGGCTTTCTCAGCTACTTATGTAACGAGCTTTGGGCCAATGACTCCCAAACCAGATGGTCTTAGGGCATTAAATGGAGAGACACTCCTATGGACTTAATTGCTCGAGCAACTGAGGCCACCAAACAAGACTTAATATTTTTAAATCATTTTTTTAAGTAATCCAGTTGCAATCAATATCTCAAGCCTATGAACTAATAGTGTAAGTGCTCTCGATACCAAGGCAGTTGTAAGTATTTTTTAATCAACACTTTTAACTATCTTTCGCGTAAATACCAAGGCTTCCTGAGGCCAAGGCACCTAGCTAATTGATAATCAAAATTGTTAGGTTTTTAACGTGTCTTCTCTTATTAGGCTTTCTCAGCTACTTATGTAACGAGCTTTGGACCAATGACTCCCAAACCAGATGGTCTTAGGGCATTAAGTGGAGAGACACTCCTATGGACTTAATTGCTCGAGCAACTGAGGCCACCAAACAAGACTTAATTAATATTTTTTAATTGTTAGTGGTTTTTTTAATTAACACTTTTAACTATCTTTCGCGTAAATACCAGGGCTTCCTGAGACCAAGGCACCTAACTAATTGATAATCAAAATTGTTAGTTTTTTATCAAAATTGTTAAGTTTTTAACATATCTTGTCCTATTAGGCTTTCTCAGCTACCCATGTAACGAGCTTTGGGCCAATGACTCCCAAACCAGATGGTCTTAGGGCATTAAGTGGAGAGACACTCCTATGGACTTAATTGCTCGAGCAACTGAGGCCACCAAACAAGACTTAATTAATATTTTTTAATTGTTAGTGGTTTTTTTAATCAACACTTTTAACTATCTTTCGTGTAAATACCAGGACTTCCTGAGACCAAGGCACCTAGCCAATTGATAATCAAAATTGTTAGTTTTTATCAAAATTGTTAAGTTTTTAACATATCTTGTCCTATTAGGCTTTCTCAGCTACCCATGTAACGAGCTTTGGGTCAATGACTCCCAAACCAGATGGTCTTAGGGCATTAAGTGCAGAGACACTCCTATGGACTTAATTGCTCGAGCAACTGAGGCCACAAAACAAGACTTAATTAATACATTTTTAAACCATTTTTTTAAGTAATCCAGTTGTAATCAATATCCCAAGCTATGAACTAATAGTGTAAGGGCACTTGACACCAAGGCAGTTGTAAGTGGTTTTTGTAATCAACACTTTTAACTATCTTTCGCGTAAATACCAGGGCTTCCTGAGACCAAGGCACCTAGCTAATTGATAATCAAAATTGTTAGTTTTTTATCAAAATTGTTAAGTTTTTAACATATCTTGTCCTATTAGGCTTTCTCAGCTACCCATGTAACGAGCTTTGGGTCAATGACTCCCAAACCAGATGGTCTTAGGGCATTAAGTGCAGAGACACTCCTATGGACTTAATTGCTCGAGCAACTGAGGCCACAAAACAAGACTTAATTAATACATTTTTAAACCATTTTTTTAAGTAATCCAGTTGTAATCAATATCCCAAGCCTATGAACTAATAGTGTAAGGGCACTTGACACCAAGGCAGTTGTAAGTGGTTTTTTTAATCAACACTTTTAACTATCTTTCGCGTAAATACCAGGGCTTCCTGAGACCAAGGCACCTAGCTAATTGATAATCAAAATTGTTAGTTTTTTATCAAAATTGTTAAGTTTTTAACATATCTTGTCCTATTAGGCTTTCTCAGCTACCCATGTAACGAGCTTTGGGTCAATGACTCCCAAACCAGATGGTCTTAGGGCATTAAGTGGAGAGACACTCCTATGGACTTAATTGCTCGAGCAACTGAGGCCACAAAACAAGACTTAATTAATACATTTTTAAACCATTTTTTAAGTAATCCAGTTGTAATCAATATCCCAAGCCTATGAACTAATAGTAAGTGCTCTTGACACCAAGGCAGTTGTAAGTGTTTATTTTAATCAACTCTTTTAACTATCTTTGGCGTAAATACCAGAGCTTCCTGAGGCCAAGGCACCTAGCTAATTGATAATCAAAATTGTTAGATTTTTAATGTGTCTTGTCTTATTAAGCTTTCTCAGCTACCTATGTAACGAGCTTTGGGCCAATTGGCTCCCAAATCAGATAGTCTTAGGGCATTAAGTGCAGAAACACTCCTATGGACTTAATTGCTCGAGCAACTGAGGCCACAAAATAAGACTTAATTAATATTTTTTAAAACCATTTTTTAAAGTAATCCAGTTGTAATTAATATCCCAAACCTATGAACTAATAGTGTAAGTGCTCTTGATACCAAGACAATTAAAGTGTTTTTTAATCAACACTTTTAACTATCTTTCGAGTAACTATCAAGGCTTCCTGAGGCCAAGGCACCTAAAAATTATTAGATTTTTAATGTGCATTGTCCAATAGGCTTTCTCAGCTACCCATGTAACGAGCTTTGGGCCAATGACTCCCAAACCAGATGGTCTTAGGGCATTAAGTGGAGAGACACTCCTATGGACTTAATTGCTCGAGCAACTGAGGCCACCAAACAAGACTTAATATTTTTAAATCATTTTTTTAAGTAATCCAGTTGCAATCAATATCCCAAGCCTATGAACTAATAGTGTAAGTGCTCTCGATACCAAGGCAGTTGTAAGTATTTTTTAATCAACACTTTTAACTATCTTTCGCGTAAATACCAAGGCTTCCTGAGGCCAAGGCACCTAGCTAATTGATAATCAAAATTGTTAGGTTTTTAACGTGTCTTCTCTTATTAGGCTTTCTCAGCTACTCATGTAACGAGCTTTGGGCCAATGACTCCCAAACCAGATGGTCTTAGGGCATTAAGTGGAGAGACACTCCTATGGACTTAATTGCTCGAGCAACTGAGGCCACCAAACAAGACTTAATTAATATTTTTTTAATTGTTAGTGGTTTTTTTAATCAACACTTTTAACTATCTTTCGCGTAAATACCAAGGCTTCCTGAGACCAAGGCACCTAGCTAATTGATAATCAAAATTGTTAGTTTTTTATCAAAATTGTAAAGTTTTTAACATATCTTGTCCTATTAGGCTTTCTCAGCTACCCATGTAACGAGCTTTGGGTCAATGACTCCCAAACCAGATGGTCTTAGGGCATTAAGTGGAGAGACACTCCTATGGACTTAATTGCTCGAGCAACTGAGGCCACCAAACAAGACTTAATTAATATTTTTTAATTGTTAGTGGTTTTTTTAATCAACACTTTTAACTATCTTTCGCGTAAATACCAGGGCTTCCTGAGACCAAGGCACCTAGCTAATTGATAATCAAAATTGTTAGTTTTTTATCAAAATTGTTAAGTTTTTAACATATCTTATCCTATTAGGCTTTCTCAGCTACCCATGTAACGAGCTTTGGGTCAATGACTCCCAACCAGATGGTCTTAGGGCATTAAGTGCAGAGACACTCCTATGGACTTAATTGCTCGAGCAACTGAGGCCACAAAACAAGACTTAATTAATACATTTTTAAACCATTTTTTTAAGTAATCCAGTTGTAATCAATATCCCAAGCCTATGAACTAATAGTGTAAGGGCACTTGACACCAAGGCAGTTGTAAGTGGTTTTTTTAATCAACACTTTTAACTATCTTTCGCGTAAATACCAGGGCTTCCTGAGACCAAGGCACCTAGCTAATTGATAATCAAAATTGTTAGTTTTTTATCAAAATTGTTAAGTTTTTAACATATCTTGTCCTATTAGGCTTTCTCAGCTACCCATGTAACGAGCTTTGGGTCAATGACTCCCAAACCAGATGGTCTTAGGGCATTAAGTGGAGAGACACTCCTATGGACTTAATTGCTCGAGCAACTGAGGCCACAAAACAAGACTTAATTAATACATTTTTAAACCATTTTTTTAAGTAATCCAGTTGTAATCAATATCCCAAGCCTATGAACTAATAGTAAGTGCTCTTGACACCAAGGCAGTTGTAAGTGTTTTTTTTAATCAACTCTTTTAACTATCTTTGGCGTAAATACCAGAGCTTCCTGAGGCCAAGGCACCTAGCTAATTGATAATCAAAATTGTTAGATTTTTAATGTGTCTTGTCTTATTAAGCTTTCTCAGCTACCTATGTAACGAGCTTTGGGCCAATTGGCTCCCAAACCAGATGGTCTTAGGGCATTAAGTGCAGAAACACTCCTATGGACTTAATTGCTCGAGCAACTGAGGCCACAAAACAAGACTTAATTAATATTTTTTAAAACCATTTTTTAAAGTAATCCAGTTGTAATTAATATCCCAAACCTATGAACTAATAGTGTAAGTGCTCTTGATACCAAGACAATTAAAGTGTTTTTTAATCAACACTTTTAACTATCTTTCGAGTAACTATCAAGGCTTCCTGAGGCCAAGGCACCTAAAAATTATTAGATTTTTAATGTGCATTGTCCAATAGGCTTTCTCAGCTACCCATGTAACGAGCTTTGGGCCAATGACTCCCAAACCAGATGGTCTTAGGGCATTAAGTGGAGAGACACTCCTATGGACTTAATTGCTCGAGCAACTGAGGCCACCAAACAAGACTTAATATTTTTAAATCATTTTTTTAAGTAATCCAGTTGCAATCAATATCCCAAGCCTATGAACTAATAGTGTAAGTGCTCTCGATACCAAAGCAGTTGTAAGTATTTTTTAATCAACACTTTTAACTATCTTTCGCGTAAATACCAAGGCTTCCTGAGGCCAAGGCACCTAGCTAATTGATAATCAAAATTGTTAGGTTTTTAACGTGTCTTCTCTTATTAGGCTTTCTCAGCTACTCATGTAACGAGCTTTGGGCCAATGACTCCAAACCAGATGGTCTTAGGGCATTAAGTGGAGAGACACTCCTATGGACTTAATTGCTCGAGCAACTGAGGCCACCAAACAAGACTTAATTAATATTTTTTAATTGTTAGTGGTTTTTTTAATCAACACTTTTAACTATCTTTCGCGTAAATACCAGGGCTTCCTGAGACCAAGGCACCTAACTAATTGATAATCAAAATTGTTAGTTTTTTATCAAAATTGTTAAGTTTTTAACATATCTTGTCCTATTAGGCTTTCTCAGCTACCCATGTAACGAGCTTTGGGCCAATGACTCCCAAACCAGATGGTCTTAGGGCATTAAGTGGAGACACTCCTATGGACTTAATTGCTCGAGCAACTGAGGCCACCAAACAAGACTTAATTAATATTTTTTAATTGTTAGTGGTTTTTTTAATCAACACTTTTAACTATCTTTCGCGTAAATACCAGGACTTCCTGAGACCAAGGCACCTAGCCAATTGATAATCAAAATTGTTAGTTTTTTATCAAAATTGTCAAGTTTTTAACATATCTTGTCCTATTAGGCTTTCTCAGCTACCCATGTAACGAGCTTTGGGTCAATGACTCCCAAACCAGATGGTCTTAGGGCATTAAGTGCAGAGACACTCCTATGGACTTAATTGCTCGAGCAACTGAGGCCACAAAACAAGACTTAATTAATACATTTTTAAACCATTTTTTTAAGTAATCCAGTTGTAATCAATATCCCAAGCTATGAACTAATAGTGTAAGGGCACTTGACACCAAGGCAGTTGTAAGTGGTTTTTTTAATCAACACTTTTAACTATCTTTCGCGTAAATACCAGGGCTTCCTGAGACCAAGGCACCTAGTTAATTGATAATCAAAATTGTTAGTTTTTTATCAAAATTGTTAAGTTTTTAACATATCTTGTCCTATTAGGCTTTCTCAGCTACCCATTTAACGAGCTTTGGGTCAATGACTCCCAAACCAGATGGTCTTAGGGCATTAAGTGCAGAGACACTCCTATGGACTTAATTGCTCGAGCAACTGAGGCCACAAAATAAGACTTAATTAATACATTTTTAAACCATTTTTTTAAGTAATCCAGTTGTAATCAATATCCCAAGCCTATGAACTAATAGTAAGTGCTCTTGACACCAAGGCAGTTGTAAGTGTTTTTTTTAATCAACTCTTTTAACTATCTTTGGCGTAAATACCAGAGCTTCCTGAGGCCAAGGCACCTAGCTAATTGATAATCAAAATTGTTAGATTTTTAATGTGTCTTGTCTTATTAAGCTTTCTCAGCTACCTATGTAACGAGCTTTGGGCCAATTGGCTCCCAAACCAGATGGTCTTAGGGCATTAAGTGCAGAGACACTCCTATGGACTTAATTGCTCGAGCAACTGAGGCCACAAAACAAGACTTAATTAATATTTTTTAAAACCATTTTTTAAAGTAATCCAGTTGTAATTAATATCCCAAACCTATGAACTAATAGTGTAAGTGCTCTTGATACCAAGACAATTAAAGTGTTTTTTAATCAACACTTTTAACTATCTTTCGAGTAACTATCAAGGCTTCCTGAGGCCAAGGCACGTAAAAATTATTAGATTTTTAATGTGCATTGTCCAATAGGCTTTCTCAGCTACCCATGTAACGAGCTTTGGGCCAATGACTCCCAAGCCAGATAGCCTTATGATACTAAGTGCAGAGACACTCCTATGGACTTAATTACTCGAGCAACTAAGGCCACAAAACAAGACTTAATTAATATATATTTTAAACTATTTATTTAAGTAATCCAGTTGTGAACAATATCCCAAGCCTATTAACTAATAGTGTAAGTGTTATTGGGTATATAATCACTTAAACTAAGTTTAAGTGGTATGTCGGTTTTTAGATTCTACTCTTTATTTTAAGACTCTACGACTTTCTCATCTCAATTTCACCTTTAAAATCTACTCATGTATACTAATTTACTTACATACTAGCTAGCTATTTGTAGAAAAAATATTTTTTTTCAAAACAAAGACTCCTAAACACCTAAAAAGAACTAAGAAAAATACTCTAAAAAGCAAAATAGTGACACATTCTATATGAATCTCCCCCGCACCTAAATTGTGTCATATCCTCATGCACACACATGAATACAGAGAAAAAGAATCTAACATGTAATCCACACATCCAAATATATGCACACCATCATGATAATTACACAATTCAAGCATACAAAAAAATATAAAAAATGTAACATGCTAGAATTAGAAACACTCATAGTGCACTAGAAAACCTAGTTGTCGAAGCAACAAAAATACTCTGTGTGTGGTGAATGCGTCCGAATTTATTCTTTATTTACAATATACTTGACACATAGATTAGAGAAAGAGATATATAAGACTTACTAACACTAAAGACCGTACTGACTCGACTGACTAAAAGAAAAATAAAGACTCACAAACTAAATGGAAAATAAAACAAATATATGCATATGCACAACTCCACGTCTCCCCCCACGTCTCGATCTTTCTCAGTCTATTTCATCGAGCTCGCTTTTCATCATTCCAATGGGTTCTCTTCAGTGGTGAAATTGGAGAGGTCAATCTTTTTGTCATCTTTCCATTCATCCTCTTCAATTTGTTCAATATCTTCCTCAATTTCTCCTGTTCTTCCCACTTCTGCTCCTTACAAATTGATTGTCATACATCTTAATTGGAGCATCCACAACATGAATGCTTAAAAAAAATTTAGAGCTCAACATCACCTTAAAACTTATATCAACAATTTCCTTTGAAGGTGTGTAATTAAACCAAAGCATCTCTATTCAATTCATCCAAACACAGGAGTTCGTCTTCAAAGAGTGTTTTGGTAAATCAGAGGTTCTTAAATTATGTTTTCAAAAGATTGATCATTGGTTGGCCCATCGAAATTGAAAATACACTCAAATCAAGTTTCCTTTTCTCAAAGAAAACTCTAGACTTTAGATTCTCATTACATATTTTCTCACCATTATGATCATCCTCATCCTTAAAAAGTTCATCAAGAAACAAAGGTTGATTATCCATAAATGCATCCTCACAATTGTGATCGATGTGTTATATCTTCTCACCATGATTTAAAGAAATCTTTTGCTCTTCAACAGATATCTTTTCACAAAAAGTAAATTCATCCTCAAATTGGTTATCAAGAAGCAAAAGTTCATCATCACATCCATCCTTACGGTTTGATCAATTTGCTCTAACAAAGGTGTATGTGCAATCAAATCATCTCTAAGTAATCCATCTAAACACAGAGGATCATCATCAAATTTGCACACTTCATGCACATGTACAACTTCGTCAACAAGCTCCTCATATTCAAACTCTTCAAATTTATTCAAGTGAAATGATGGAATGAACTCAAAAGGCATCTCGATGAAAATAGTAGACACATCAATATAGTCATCAATCTACTTTTCGGATTTCAATGTTTGAAGTTCGTTCACTTGATAGAATGAATGCCCTCTTGAATTGAAATGGTTTGAATCGGCGTTGGCTCAGGAACAGATTGATTATGAAGCACCCCTTCTTTTCTTTTCTTCACTAGTCATAGCGGCCATTTGATCATCTACATAATCTAAGGCCTAAGAATTGAATTTTTCAAATGAGTCGTAGATTGTTGGAAGCTACTTGATTTTAAAATTCTTTTCGAGCCTTTAAACTTTCTTCTAATGTGCTTTTCGGGTCCTCATGCTCATTATCAAATCTTTAAGATGGAAATAATGATTCAGTGTCGGACCAATTTGATATTATATTTGATTAGGAATTTAGATGTGATTGATCCCATGAGAAATTCAAATGGTTCCAACACTCCACATTAAAATTTGTTGGATATGGTTCGCTCGTAAGTCCTTGAAATGTGTGCAATTGATGTTGACCTAGTCCTAACTAAAGGACTATCGAAAGACCTGCTCTGAAGGATGAGATGAATGTTATGACACCAAATAGAAGGATGAGATGAAAAAGATGAGACAGTGGGTTAGATATAATCATTAAACTCTGAGGTGAGGTTGGTGGATGGAAAGGAGTGTGGCCGATAAAATGGATCGTGACCAAATGAATTCTGATAGGCCGTGGAAGACAGATTGATGGAAAGGAAAGGCTTTTTTATTTTTTAATGATTTTTTTGTTAATTAGATTTTTTATTTTGATTTTTTTATTTTTTTCATTTTTTTCAATCCGATAAAAGTGTTAAAACTAAAGATAGAACACCGTGTCCCGGCAACAGCACCAAAAATTTGATGGAAGATTTTCACTCTAACTATTAAAATACCGCAAATACACGTCGTTTGATATAGCACTTGAGGGTTGATCCACAGGGACAGGTGGTTCTTCAGGTCTGAACACTATCTAGGCGAATTGAGTGAAGAGTCTGGAGTTTGGATTTGACGTTTAAACTGAGCATCAATCTAAGGTCAAGTCAAGCACCTAGGGTTGAATCCCCTAGATTAGCATCAGGGGTCAATCCCTCACTATCTACCGGTGTGTCATCAATCACCAAATCCCTATTTCTAAAAGAAAATTTAGGTCTGAACTTTCGATTATGCACAGGGTACTATCTACGCTATATGATCCATCAAATGTAACTAAAATCAACCGAGTAAATAAGATACAGAAAAAAGTAAAACCCTAAGCATGGATCATTAACTAAAGATATATAGCCTGTCAAATATCTAGTGGTCATAGAAATTAATTTCCTAAAATATCTAGATAAAAATATGTGTGCAAACAATCCTAGATAAGAGAAACTTTGATCACATGATAATCTAGCCTAGGTTCGTCTCCCCTAGATACTTGTAAGGAGTTTAGCTACACATTAAAATTGCTATCATAAAGATAATTGATATAATAAAGCATAATGAACTGAATTAATCTATTAAATTAATCAAAATTTGAATTGAATATCAGATGACGAGAAGTACCTAAAAGCATAATGAAACCAACATTTTGGAATTCAAAAGATGTATTGTGACCCACATGGTTTGATACATGTCAAAAAATGCATTTATGGCCAAACCAGGTTCCTTACTAGAGGACTAGGTTCCAACCTCCAAACACATGCAAGAATACATAATAGAATATCAATTCTGGAAAACAAAAATAAGTAAAACAGGATTCTCCAAACTGGTGGAAGATTTGATCTACATGCATGAGTAGATTTCTAACACATCCAGTGCATCAGTCGCAACCTAATAAGCTACTAGCCTATTCCATTAATGGGTCTAATGTTGCACAAGCAGTAGCAACCTGGCTGCAACATGGGTATAAACAGGTTATGGAGTATCTCATATCTGAATCCAGGTAATAATGCTGTCCTTGTGGCACAATATACTAGTGTCAGAAAAAAAAAATCAGGCAAAAGGATAATCTAATATGTCCTGATTCTATTATACGAGCAATTTGAATATGTTAAGCTATAAATACTACAAATAAAAACAATGATATGGTTTTTCATCATATAGAACAAAGGGACAAGACTTCCGTTTAGAAATACGAGTTCTACAAAGAAGCCAGCTTAATAAGTACCCAATGTCCAGATATCACTCTGTAAATCTTTGTCAATGACTACAGAGCAACTAGCAGGAGATTTTTCATTTGAAAGAGATTTTGTGATAGGCTACAAATGACTGTGTGTGTGTGTTGTGTATAGTTTTGAACCCATTCAGCTCTAATGAAGTGGATATAACAAAACTCCATCTTATAACAGGTAAAAGAATGAAGAGTTTTGTTAACCTAAAATGAGATGATAATAAATACTAGTTCTCCATATCTACATATGTAGATCCAAACTGAGGATGTACCATCTACAGTTAAGCATGAATAATGGAAAACAAGTATTATTAGGTTAAGTGGATAAATGCAATTCAAATTTTCAATAGTGTAGACCACCAAAAGTATCATACTAGACAAAGACTCGAGTAGTTGACTAACTTTAAGAGAAGTAACAAATCTATAGTGGAAAAAAGTCATGCAATAATAGTCTACTTGAGCAGCTAAGTGCACATATCTGCAGTTCGGCACTGAAATGTAGGATTAGCATTAGAATTCACTATCCACATACATCTGAACCAGGTCCATAAACTTTTCTATTTGATAATACTCTGCACAAATCTGGCAATACTAGACCTGGATGTAAAGGTATTTCAAATTCTGCAGAAACCAATAGCTAAACTGAGCGTGCATATAACTTTAGTTAAGCGTATGAGTGGAGTGCTGTGAAGGTGAAGCAGGTGTTTTGGCATATGGATCAGCAGTGGATAGTCATGCCTAATAAAAGTAGAATCAATTGTCTCACGTGGTAGGAGGTAAAGGTGGCAGTTTCCAAACAACGAAGAAAAAGGTTGGGATCCAAATTTTTTAGTTAAGTTCATAACTTCATATAATAGCTCGCTGGTGCAGTAAATGAACTAGACATTTCGAAGTCATGCTTTTTCGATAAGGTATAAATAATACCGGAATAATTCATCTACTCTACTAGCTTGCACATCAATATTATGCCTATTCGTGCTGGTAATATAGAAGCAGTATTACTAAGTACTAACAGGATACCCGAATAAAATCAGAATACTAGCTCCAAACAGAAACAGAACCCATATCAGCACGTTGAACAAATTAAAATACATATAAAAGAATCGTAGTTCTGAAGAAACATACACATATATAACATCATAAATCTCATGGCTTGATCGGATTCCGTCAACTCTAATCTTGGAAAACACTCTAAACACAAACAATCTGATGCACACTTCAACAGAAGAATCGTACACTCAGTGGACTAATCACTTGTAAAACTTCAAGAAAGAGAACAAGAGTTAAGCGGGAAAAGGAACACTGATCAAGAAAGAAAGCCCAGAGAATGGCAAAAAGCATGAATCGGATAACATAACCCTTGCATTTTAAGCATATTTTGGGGGGGAAAGAAAAGTAAAGAGAACTGATTAAACAGAGGGGAAAAGGGCAAACTAAGCCATACAATCGCAACTTTCAGCCAGCGATCCCCCGACCACATGCAAACCCACCTCAAAAAATTAGAAAACGCTTCAATTATATGTTCCGGCTTCAACAAAATAGCCACCTCCCATCAGAAAATACCCATATCTCAAAGATCCCAACTTTCCCCAAAATAAATCAAATCAGATCAGTCAGATTAAACCCCAAGAAGATCGAAACCATACCTCCTTGAAAAACTCCTGATTCGTCGCACGTCTTCAGGCACCGGCATCCTCATGGGCTTCTCTCCTTCTTGTTGAAGGGAGAGATGAAGGCTAGGGTTAGGGTTTCTCGAAAGGGCGGTGAATTATGGTTTCGTGATCGATTAAAAATTGAGAGAAGGTTTATAGAGAGAGGGAACAGATTAGAGACGGCCGCTCCTCGAGAGGGGAACCCCGTATTTAAAGAGAAAATGATCAGAGAAGGATTAATCAGTAATTTGACCGCGCAAAAATTCCGCGAGAAAGCCTATGTACTAATTGCCAGACCGAACTCGCTCGTTCTCTCTCTGTAACGTCTATTTATTACGCGTCAGCACCCGACCTCTCTCTGCCCTCGGGGTTAGGTCGACCCAGCCCATTAGCCCGTTCATTAAACGGGTCGGTCTGGTTGATCCGACTCGACTAGACCCGAAAAGGACTTAATTATTCGATATTTGGTCCTAAATACTTCAAAGAGTTATTAGATACATACCCTAAATATTTAGTATTTAGGAATTAATCCCTAAATCAATGATATTAAAAATTAACCTCCAGATCTTTAGAATCTTAGAACTTTACCTTTTTTAAAATAAAAAGAGAATATTCGGTTTGATTCTATTAACTTGTCTAATTTTTTAAAATAACTAAATTGTCCTTCTTTAGAGTATACATTGCATTCCAACTTAAAGCCTATAGGGCTCATCTTCCTTTTTTGACTTATTTCTACTCCTTCGTCACTTCGCTCTCTCTTAAATCAAACATATTTCTATTCATGTATTTATTATTAAAAACTCACATCAAATCATTTTTATATATTTTTCTTAAGAAATTTTAGGAAAATATGAAGAAACTTTTAGAGTGAGATTTGACAGAAATTTTAGAAGAATTTTAGATTTAAGGGATTATGAGAGAGAGAGAGAGAGAAAGGAGGAAAAGAAGAAGAAGAATGAAGAAGAGGCGGACAAGAATTTTATATTTGATAGAATTTGAATTAGGTCATAAAAGAACAATGAAGAAGAAAGGAAAATGGCATAAAACAGATACAAGACTCTTATTTTATTCAATAATCTAGCTTGAGGGATAAATTATTAAGATTTATATGATTTCGAAGGTAAATTTCTAATATCAAAGATTTTGGGATAAATTCTAAATATTAAAGATTCAGAGGGTATATATCTAAATAACCCTACTTTAAAATTTTCAAATCAAATCTCAATTACAATTAAATAACTTAAGTCAAAGATATAAAATATATAAGCAGAGAAAAAATAGCATGGGAGAAACAGTGGCACCTAGACAATTGGTGATAATTTAGAGAAGAAGAAATTTCAGTATATTATTTATAAAAGGATACATCAATATAAATAGAAGTGGAGAATGAAATAAAGAAAGTATATATGTCCAGATATAATATTTCATATGTCTACACACATGTCTAGATATAATGTATTACATGTATCGCATGTCTGTTAACACCAGACTCAAGCTCATGGTGGATCAAATACCGAGAGTTTGAAAATACGCTCGTCGATCATCTCTCGTCGACGGCGGGAATGGCGAAGTCATCGCTCGTCGATTGTCTCTCCTCGATGGCGAGAATGGTGAAGTCATCACTTGTTGATCGTCTTTCATTGATGGCGGGAATGGTAAAGTCATCGCTCGTTGATTGTCTCTTGTCGTCAGTGGGAATGGTGAAGGCGGTGTTGTAGTAAGATGTCGTCAAGGTTGACAATAGCGAAAGATGAAGAGATGACCCGACGCTAGGCATAATTACATAAACACGGCCCAGCGCAGGCTCGTTGATAGCGTAGAACGACAATCAACAGAGGATTTTGAGAGGCTCTGATACTATGATAATTTTGAGAAGAAGAAATTTCAGTATATTATTCATAAAAGGATACATCAATATATATATAGAAGTAGAAAATGAAATAAGAAAAGTACAAATATTTATATACAATGTATCGCATGTCTATACACATGTCTAGATATAATGTATCACATGTATCACATGTCTGTTAACAATTGGTATGCCTAATAACTTGAGATGTAAACAGATATAAATAATCAAACAACACAGACATGAAACATGAAAATAACACATCTAATTGATGACAACATTATCATTGTCTTCTACTAAGACATTAGAAAAATAGAAGGTAAACAAAGAACATGTGATTTCCTAAGACTAATTTCACTTTTTTCTTCTCCTTCAATAAAATTATTGTGACGCCCCGATCCTGCGGGTACGGAGACGTCACTGCGACGTATATACGCAGGTCAGAAATACCCTCACGTATATACGCTAAGCATCAGTACAGGCAAGAATCAGAGTACGGAAGCACAGTAGTAATATACATTCTAACAGAAAAGTACAAGTACATGGTATAACAGAGAGTGATACAATATTACAGGATATTACATCACTAGAGAATATAAAAATACAATATACAAAAGGATAGACATAATCAAAAGCTGAGAGGTGCTCACGAACAGTAAGAGGAGTCTCGAGAGCCAATCAGGAGAGGAGCTGGGAGGGAAGGGCTACGGTGGCATCCGCTAATCCACACCTCTGTTGCGCCCTCTGATCAGCTACAGTAAGGTCAGCGCAGTTTATGCTCCTGGATCTAGACATGAGAATCCAGGGTTGTCAGATACAACCCGCAAGTACATATGATAAAGCCAAGTGGCGTGCATATCAGGCACACATGTACATAATCAAGTGATGTGGTTCAGGCATACAGGTACAGACAATGACAAGTAATATAAAGAAAATTAAAGGAATGACAGTAAATTCGAAATCAAGTAATTACATGTATATCGATAAGTCTGAATCAGAAAGTATGCATAGAAAACAGTGTCGAGAGCTTAAGTACAAAGAAACATGTGATAAATACATTAAACATGCGATAAATACAAGTATGGACAAAACTAGTTTTATAAGCTCATATTATGGATTCATGGGGTTGATACATCAAGGGGATAATCCAAATAAGGAAACCCTTATCTATATACCACATATCCCATGTCGCCTTCATCTGAGTTCATACAACTTGAGTTGCACTCAGAGTAATAGAACTAGAGTATGTCAGTAGTAATCATTATATCACAGAAATCATATGTCACAAGACAGGGTGTCAACTCAGGCATAATACCTGATAAATGATTCGTCACTATAACTGGAGAATATAAAGGTATTGCATTTTAAGTTATTCAATAATAATAATCAGTACAGTTTGATATTTCAATCGCCTCCCTACAGAGCCTCACATCGCTGATAGTCCATACTAGAATTCGCACCCTAGTAGAACTTACTCGGGTCTGATATGTGAGTATCAGGACCCGAACAAAGGAGAGATCAAATATCACACTTTCCTAATATTATTACTGTTTGGTTGTTACATTCCTATGTCATTCATCTGATCCATGTGCTTAGGTATGTGTTACCGGTACACATACATCCACTTATGAATAAGACGAGTTATTACTTGAAAACTGATAAATCTGATGGCTCATATTTATAGTGGGTCTCGTCTCTACCCGGGACTAAGCTCAGGAGTACAGGCTACTGTTGGCCCAGAGGCCTTCCACTCTAGTTTTGATGATGATTAACTCATGTAGTTATAGTTTACTAATAATCTTGTGATATTTAGTTTCAGATATTTAATCAAGATATTAGTAGGTGATTAGCTTCAACAAAGGTGTTTTGGAGCTTTCACATGGTGATTCAAGAGCCCGAGCGTCAAAGTTCATATCTAGCACTCGTTGAAGTCAAGCTCGGTGGATCACGTTTGGATCGAGTCGACTTGGAGATGACGCTCTACAAGAAGATCTCAGTTTGTTTTAGAATAGTTAGTTTAGATCCATTGTTAAAGATTAGATAGTGTGGTATGCTCAAGTTCACAACACACACTTGCTTTAAGTTTCATGTTTATTGGTTTTGGTTTTCGGTTTAACCGATCTTGGTTTTCATGAATAGAATTGATCAAAACAAGTTTACATGGTTTAATGTATATTAGATTTGATCTATATACATGTATGCTTCATATTCTTAAGAAAGCTTATTTTGATAACCTATTCATGTATTTGGGTTTTGTATTTAAACAAAACTTACCAGAGCCTCACATCACTGATAGTCCATACTAGAGTTCGCACTCTAGTAGAACTTACTCGGGTCTGATATGTGAGTATCAGGACCCGAACAAAGGAGAGATCAAATATCACACGTTCCTAATATTATTACTGTTTGGTTGTTACATTCCTATGTCATTCATCTGATCCATATGCTTAGGTATGTGTTACCGGTACACATACATCCACTTATGAATAAGACGAGTTATTACTTAAAAACTGATAAATCTGATGGCTCATATTTATAGTGGGTCTCGTCTCTACCCAGGACTAGGCTCAAGAGTACAGTCTACTGTTGGCCCAGAGGCCTTCCACTCTAGTTTTGATGATGATTAACTCATGTAGTTATAGTTTACTAATAATCTTGTGATATTTAGTTTCAGATATTTAATCAAGATATTAGTAGGTGATTAGCTTCAACAAAGGTGTTTTGGAGCTTTCACATGGTGATTCAAGAGCCCGAGCGTCAAAGTTCATATCTAGCACTCGTTGAAGTCAAGCTCGGTGGATCACGTTTGGATCGAGTCGACTTGAAGACGACGCTCTACAAGAAGATCTCAGTTTGTTTTAGAATAGTTAGTTTAGATCCATTGTTAAAGATTAGATAGTGTGGTATGCTCAAGTTCACAACACACACTTGCTTTAAGTTTCATGTTTATTGGTTTTGATTTTCGGTTTAACCGATCTTGGTTTTCATGAATAGAATTGAATCAAAACAAGTTTACATGGTTTAATATATATTAGATTTGATCTATATACATGTATGCTTCATATTCTTAAGAAAGCTTATTTTGATAACCTATTCATGTATTTGGGTTTTGTATTTAAACAAAACTTATTTTCAGATTTAATGTCAAAAACATGATATATATCTCTTTCATGTATATTGGATTCTATCCATATACAACATGCTTCAAAGTTGTTTAACTATCATGTTTTTGTATTTACATGTGTTTTGAAAAAATCGGATTTTCATTTCAAAAATCTAAGTTTTGGAAAATACATAATTTGGTTTAAGGCAAATTTTCCAAGTCACAAAAATAGTTCAAAATGTTTGTAACATGGTTTGATTTTTACTCAAACATGTTTGGATTTTAAAGATATAACAAGAACCTATTTTTGTAGAATTTTAAAGATTTTATGGGATTTATTTGACAATAAAAAAAACCAGTTTTCAAGTCCTGTATTTTGCCCTGTCAGGCTCTGGCGGTCGACCGGGACGGTCGACCGGACCAGTGGTCAGTCGACCGGACCGGTCGACCGATGTGCACAAGACGTGCATGAAGGCCAGTATGTTTGGCTGGTCGACCAAGCGGTCGACCGACTGAAGTCAGCCCACTCTCGGGTTGGCCCGGTCGACCGGGCGGTCGACCGGCCATAGAGCTGTTGCTCTCTGAATTTTGGGCACGGTCGACCGGGCGGTCGACCGGAGGGCTCAACGGTCGATTTTTTGACCGTTGGGTCAGTCGACCGGAAGGCCAATCTGGGCCTTTTCTGCTGCCAACGGGCAGATTCCAAATGGGGTATAAATATCCCCCATTTGTGTTATTTCTCAACAAGTTTTCAAGAGCAAAATTTTAGATCTTTTCAAGTGTTTTAAGAGCAAGTTTTTCAAAAGAGTTTTGGGTTCAAAAGATCAATCTTCATTTGTTTTTTAAAGTGTTTGATAATTCAAAGAAAATAGTCTTTTGGGAATTGGTTTTTGGTCTAAAAGTTCTGTATCTATTTGGAGATTTTTTCAAGTGATTTTCTTTGTTCAAAATACTTTGTTTCTCACACTTGAGCTTATCTACTATCCTATCTATTAGGATCTTTATTTTGTGGGAAAAGAAATTGGTTTGTGGTCTTTGCGATCACCAAGTTGTAAACCCTCCTTATTTGTGATATCCCTCTTGTGTAGAGGTTGATTATTGGAGTGGTGGCTTTGTGCCCTATCCCTCTAGTGAGAGGTTGATTGGTTGTTTGACTTTGTGCCCATCACTCATTTGTGAGGTTGATTTGTGTTGGCTTTGTGCCTAGCCTCTAAGTGTAGAGGTTGTGTTGTATTTGAGAGAGGAGTTGTGTACTCCCGGTTATTGTATTGCCTAAAATCCTCAGTGGAGATTCCCTGTGTGGGAAGTCCTGTGTGGACGAGTTAGTAGAAATCCTTCTGTGTGAAGGCAGGGACGAAGAGCTGTGTGCTCGAATCTCGAAACATATCTTGGTGTTTGCGATTGATCCACTTTCTCTAACTCTCTCTTATATTGTGTCTTGCATTGATTCATATTGTCATATCATATACATGCTTGTTTGTTTGTGTGCCTCACTTGTGTTTAACTACGAGAGCTTCATATAGCACCTCAACTCTTATTAGAGGAATCAAGAGGAGTTAGTCCAGAGCCCTTCACCGGGAATTCGGCTACACTCGTTGGTTACACTAAGTGTGTTGTAATTAGTTTTTAATTTTCGCATTATTTTTATAGATTAGCCGTACACCTATTCACCCCCCTCTAGGTGTACTTTCAATTGGTATCAGAGCCTACGCTCCTGATATTAGGTTTAACCACTTAGGAATGTGATCTTGATTTTGCTAATCTACATTTGCATTTGCATTTGCACATGTATATTATTTACACACACTCATGGATTGCTTGACACCTCCCATGTTTGATGTTTCTAACATTGACATGTGGAAATTTAGGATGAGTATGTACCTAAAAACCCTAGGCTTGCATGTTTTCCTTGCCGCTACAAGAAATCCTATCTTGGTAATAGCAAGCATATAGAGGCCAATGCACAAGCCCTTGAGGCACTTAGAAGCACGCTTAACAAAGAATATCTTATGATAGTTTCTAGCTGTGATTCCGCCTTTGCAGTGTGGAGCACTTTGACCTCCTCCAAGCCAACCGTTGTGGAGGATGAATCAAGTGGAGAATCCGAGCAACATTGCTACATGGTCCAAGGGAATGACTCCCGTAAACTCGGAAACTCTATTAGATAATGATGATGCTAGTTCTTCTAGTAATGATTATATTGATGCCAATGCTTTGAATGAAGAACTTTCAATTGTTTGTGAAAAATTGCTTGAAAAATATAATCTTTTGAAAAAGAAGAGTTTTGGACTAAAAGAAGAAAATAAGGATTTGTGTTCAAAACTTGATTTGACTTTACAAGAGAAGGTTGAGATTTCAAATGAGTGTGACTCTTTGAAAACCCAACTTGAACTTGTTTTAAATGAAAACAAGAGTTTGAAAAATAAAAATGATTGTGAAAAATTTTGAAGAAAAATGAGATTTTAACTTCAAAACTTGTTTTTGTTTTAAAAGAAAACGATTCTTTGAAAAACAAATTTGTTTCTATTTCAAAGGAATTGGATTTGGTTTCTAAAAAGAACATTTCTTTGAAAAATGATTTAGATACACATGTTTGCCATGCTAGTATAGCTTCTCCTTTTAGCATATCTATTGGATGCCCCTCTTATTCCATGATTGAAAATGATATTTGTATGTTTAAGAAGAGTGTGGATTGTTTGGGCTCCACTTTGAGCCATTGTACTTTGAACCATACACGTCTGGAATCCATGTTTCGAAAAAACAAGTTCCTTCTATGCATGCACACAAACCACGGCATACACATGTTCCTCTTGTTCACACCCATCACACAATGTATGCTCATGTGTACACATATACACATTGTGGACGTAAGGGCCACCTTGCTAAGTTTTGTTATGATCGTATACATGATTCAAATTTAGCAACTAAATTTGTTTGGGTTAGGAAAGGAGCTAACCCCCATGGACCCAAAAGAGTATGGGTACCAAAGACCACTCCTATTTTATTTGATGTAGGTGTGGGCTCTCACATGACGTGAGAGTGATGGTGCCTTGAGGTGATGCATTCCGAGCTTAAAGATGACTATTTAGATGCATCACTTTCAAGGAAAGTTTAGTGGGAGGACCACCTTGTTTTGGAGATATGGAGAGGTGCCCTCATGGTTTTGATAACTATCTCTTACTCCTTATTTATGTTGCATGCTTTTAGATCATTCATTTATAGCATGTCTTGTTTTCATACTCATTATGTCATATGCCATGCTTATTAGACTATTGTCATACATGTATAGCATCTGAGATTACCCATGTTTATATGGACCATATTTCGTGTTCTCTCTATAGTTTAGCTATTATGTATATCATAGCTCTAATCCATGGGCATTTGCCATAATGATCATATGAGTTTTTTTTTGATTTCTATACTTCATGTTTTGATTACATATTTAGATGTTAGTTTTCATTAAAATTTGGATATATACTTGTACAACTAATGAGCCACAAATAATTATTATATGTTTGTACTTGAACGCTCATTTGTACTCATTAGATGTACTAGTATAGTCTAGTTTTGATGATTTATACATTTTGACTTGTATTCCCATTTTGTACATTTTTGTTTAACTTCATGTGTATGTCTATTTTGTCTAAACTAATAGTTATACATATACATCCTTGAGCCACTTGCCTTCATGCATATCCTTTTGTGGACTCGTTTATGTTAGGATATGTATGTATACTCTAGTTTGTACAAGACATACATATACCTTAAAGGAATTCTAGTTTTGATGATTTTCATGTTTTTAAGTAATTTCATATTGAGCTTATTGCCTATTTTCATGACTATGTCTTTCACAAAACTTGTACACTCATATTATTTGATGTTTTCTCATGATTTTTTTTCATGAGTATTATATGTGCCATATAGATTTTGAGTGACATTGGTTTAGTGATTTTCATGTTTCATGAAATATATTTTTGTTTTATTCCTTACTTGAAGGATTTCGTACTAGTTTACTATTTTATCTTATAACTAGTTCGTATTCTTCATATGGTAGAGTTTTTCAAAACATATTATATTATTTTCAAACTTATTTTTAAAAACTCTTACCCTTCAAAGGGCGGCTGGTTGGGCGACCATGCCTTGTATGATCATAATTGAAAATCTATTTAAACATGTGCATGAATGAGTGGTAGGGATATGAGTTTTATACTTGATTCTTATTATATTTTCAGTTGGTATCATTGAATCTTTTCAATTGGTATCACTATTGACATTTTTTTGTATACTCATATATGTTCTTATATATGTATGCTTCAACTTCAAATAGTATCAATTTCGATTGGTATTCAATTTTTCATACATATATATGTATTTTATTTGTGCTTACTATATCTCTATATCTTTGAGCACAAATTTTAGTTAAGCTAAGCTTGATTTCTTAAATGACTATTATATTTCGATTGATTATGTTTTAATTGGTATCTTATACAAGCTTATGCATCATTTTGTTTGGTATTTCATAAAGGGGGAGAAAATTCAAATTTTACCTTTTAATTGGCTTGTTTACCTTTGGTATTTTACTCCCACACTTTATGTTGAAAAATGATTGAAAAATGATATTGATTTTTTTGGTATCATACGCTCCTAATGAAAATTATTTTCAATTGGTATCAGTATATGTTTCATTATTTTCTATTGAAACATGTTTCATTTTCAATATTGGTATCAAAAACTTTAAATTGATATTATTCTCTATTTGATATCTATTGTAAAATGAATTTTGCGTTTAACCAAAAAGATTGGTTTATGTTTTCAAATTGGTATCAAAAGTGTAAAATATTTTCAATTGGTACTAATTTTTACAATTGTTATCAAGATTACCTATATGTTTACATCTTTCAATTGATATCAAATTTTTGTTGATTTCTTCAAAATGTTTATTTACTTTCAATTAGTATAATATAGGCATGTTTATTTAAATTTATATTAAAAATATTTGTTTTATGTACTTTCAATGGTATGTTTTATTTATTTTCAATTGATATCATGATGCACTATAATTGATATATTTTTTTCAATTGGTTCAAAATGTTTGATTTGATTTCACCCCTTATTGATATTTTTGTTTAAGACAAAAAGGGAAAGAACATTGTTTTATTGTTACTTTAACCCCTTTATTGATGATTGACAAAAAGGGGGAGAAGTATTTGAATTTATATGCATGTTTATTATTTATTTATAAGTTTATATCAAAGTTTGTTTCATATTGGTATCAAGAGAGTTTGTTTGATGTTTTGATATTTTGTTGATATTGGTATGAAGAGCATGGATATTAGTATCAAGAATATATTTTGTTGTTTTGTTTTATTGGTATCAAGAACATTTTTTGTTTTGTTTTATTGGTATAAGAACATATTTTGTTGTTTTGTTTTATTGGTATCAAGAACTTATGTTAAAATTTTTATTATTGATATCAAGAGCTTTTATTGATTATCATTCAATTGGTATCGAGAATTTTTATTGATTGGTATCAAGAGCTTTTATTGCTTTTATTGATAAAGCTTTCAATTGAAATTTTTATTGGTATCAAGAGCAATTATTTAAAGAACATGTTTATTCTAAGTTTATATTTTCAATTGGTATTTAAGAACATGTTTATTTCAAAAAGAGGGAAAAGTAATTTATTTTAAAAATTTAGTATCAAGAGCATGTTTATTTCATTATGCATGTTTATGCATATTCATGTTTAATATTCATTGCATATCTTATTTTTATTGCTATGCATGAGTTAAGGGGGGAGCTTCTTTGAAGTTTAACTTTAATCCATGCATATATAACTCCATGAGTTTTGTCAACATCAAAAAGGGGGAGAATGTTGGCCCAGAGGCCTTCCACTCTAATTTTGATGATGATTAACTCATGTAGTTATAGTTTACTAATAATCTTGTGATATTTAGTTTTAGATAATTAACTAAGATATTAGTAGGTGATTAGCTTCAACAAATGTGTTTGGAGCTTTCACATGATGATTCAAGAGCCCGAGCGTCAAAATTCATATCTAGCACTCGTTGAAGTCAAGCTCGGTGGATCACGTTTGGATCGAGTCGACTTGGAGACGGCGCTCTACAAGAAGACCTCGGTTTGTTTTAGAATAGTTAGTTTAGATCTATTGTTAAAAATTAGATAGTGTGGTATGCTCAAGTTCACAACACACACTTGTTTTAAGTTTAATGTTTATTGGTTTTGGTTTTCGGTTTAACCGATCTTGGTTTTCATGAATAGAATTGAATCAAAACAAGTTTACATGGTTTAATGTATATTAGATTTGATCTATATACATGTATGCTTCATATTCTTAATAAAGCTTATTTTGATAACATATTCATGTATTTGGGTTTTGTATTTAAACAAAACTTATTTTTGGATTTAATGTCAAAAACATTGATATATAACTCTTTCATGTATATTGGATTCTATCCATATACAACATGCTTCAAAGTTGTTTAAATTTCATGTTTTTGTATTTACATGTGTTTTGAAAAAATCGGATTTCCATTTCAAAAATCTAAGTTTTGAAAAATACAGAATTTGGTTTAAGGCAAATTTTCTAAGTCACAAAAATGATTCAAAATGTTTGTAACATGGTTTGATTTTTACTCAAACATGTTTGAATTTCAAAGATATAACAAGAACCTATTTTTGTAGAATTTTAAAGATTTTATGAGATTTATTTGATATAAAAAGACCAGTTTTCAAGTCCTGTATTTTGCCCTGCCAGGCTCTGGCGTCGACCGGGACGGTCGACCGGACGGGTCGACCGATGTGCACAAGACGTGCACAAAGGCCAGTATGTGTGGCCGGTCGACCGAGCGATCGACCGACTGAAGTCAGCCCACTCTAGGGTTGGCCCGGTCGACCGGGCGGTCGACGGCTAGAGAACCGTTGCTCTCTGGTTCTGAGCACGGTCGACGGGCGGTCGACCGGAGGGCTCAACGGTCGATTTTTTGACCGTTGGCGGTCGACCGGCCGGTCGACCGGAAGGCCAATCTGATGAGCTTTTCTGCTGCCAACGGGCAGATTCCAAATGGGGTATAAATATCCCCCCATTTGTGTTGTTTCTCAACAAGTTTTCAAGAGCAAAATTTTAGATCTTTCAAGTGTTTTAAGAGCAAGTTTTTCAAAATAGTTTTTGGGTTCAAAAGATCAATCTTCATTTGTTTTTTAAAGTGTTTGATAATTCAAAGAAAATAGTCTTTTGGGAATTAGTTTTTGGTCTAAAAATTCTATATCTATTTGGAAATTTTCCCAAGTATTTTCTTTGTTCAAAACACTTTGTATTCTCACACTTGAGCTTATCTACTATCCTATCTATTAGGATCTTTGTTTTGTGGAAAAGAAATTGGTTTGTGGTCTTTGCGATCACCAAGTTGTAAACCCTCCTTATTTGTGATATCCCTCTTGTGTAGAAGGTTGACTATTGGAGTGGTGGCTTTGTGCCCTATCCCTCTAGTGAGAGGTTAATTGGTTGTTTGGCTTTGTGTCCATCCCTCATTTGTGAGGTTGATTTGTGTTGGCTTTGTTCCTAGCCTCTAAGTGTAGAGGTTGTGTTGTATTTGAGAGAGGAGTTGTGTACTCCCGGTTATTGTATGCCCAAAATCCTCAGCGGAGGTTCCCTGTGTGAAAAGTCCTGTGTGGACGAGTTAGTGGAAATCCTTCTGTGTGAACGCGGGGACGTAGAGCTGTGTGCTCGAACCTCGAAACATATATTGGTGTTTGCGATTGATCCACTTTCTCTAACTTCTCTTATATTGTGCCTTGTATTGATTCATATTGTCATATCATATACATGCTTGGTTTGTTTGTGTGCCTCACTTGTGTTTAATCACGAGAGCTTCATATAGCACCTCAACTCTTATTCAGAGAAATCAAGAGGAGTTAGTCCAGAGCCCTTCACCGGAATTCGGCTACACTCGTTGGTTACACTAAGTGTTTTGCATTAAAATTTTTAATTTCACATTATTGTTCATTAGATTAGTCGTACACCTCACCCCCCCCTCTAGGTGTACTTTCAGCTACTACTTCTGGGGACATATCATTACGCGTCCCACACGACACTTCAGGTACCCGGCTACTGCTTCTGGAGACTTATCATTACGCGCCCCACACGACACTTCAGATATTACCATTATAAATATGACATCATACCGGTATCCATCAGTTTCCCCCACCCTAGTGTAAGTTGAGTACTTTATTATATATATAGCCCAGTAATAATGTCCACAGTGAATACAGTAATCCAACATCCATGATTAGTCAATTACAGGGATCAACAGAAGTATGGCATCCGGAGAATAATATCAGGAGTCTCCTTATTACAAGGGTTCAGGAATACAGGAGCACAGGAATTCAGAAGTACCAGAGGTCTGGTAACAGTATAATAATCATGTCAAGTCCCCAAAAAAGTGATAATCATGAATATACAATGTAATACAGGTGTTAGGTATAATAGTATCCAGTGAGGTGTCACAACATCAGGTCAAGTGTACTAGTACTATGTAAAAGCATGTCAAGTGAGTGATAGCATGTCAAATGTCAAGTGTCATATATCAAGTGTTAGGTATCAGGTGTCAAGTGATACCATGTCAAGTACCGGTGTCAGATATCAGGTGTCAAGTATCAGGTGTCAAATGTCAAGTGTCATATATCAGGTGTCAAGTATCAGGTGTCAAGTGATACCATGTCAATTACCAGTGTCAGATATCAAGTATAACATGTCAAGTACCGGTGTCAGATATCAAGTGTCAAGTATCAGGTGTGAAGTAACATGTTAAGTACCGGTGTCAGATATTAAGTGACAAGTATCAGGTGTCAAGTATAACATGTCAAGTACCGGTGTCTTATATCAAGTGTCAGAGATCAGGTGTCAAGTATAACATGTCAAGTATACCATGCAATAGACATTAAAATAGCAATCACTAGGTATGAAACGATGATAGTAAAGTATGAAGCAACACAGAAAATGTGCTCGCATAACGATGTATCATGTAGTAAAAGCCAAAATAGCATTAATAAGGCATGAAGTAACAAAAAAAAAGTACTCGCCTAAAACTGGAACGCAATACCGAGTTAAAATCCGGGAAGTCCGCTAACACGTACGACAAGCTACCAATCCATATATATATATATACATAGAATATAATTATATAATATATATATATATATATATATATATATATATATATATATATATTAGAGAGAATAAGGGAGAGAGAGAGGATTAGTTAGAGAGAGAAAGAGTATTTGTTGGAAGTGTTTTTAAAAGAGGAAAAAAGGAAAGGTGGAAAGAGGAAAGAAAAGAAAGAAGAATAAAGAAAGAAAGAAACAAGAGGGGGGTATGCTAGAAAATAGAGGGGGGTAATTAGGGGATAGATGGGAGGGTAAAAATGGAAAGAAGGAAAAAGGAAAGAAATAAAAGAAAGTTTGGAAGGAAGAAAGAAAGAAAAGAAAGAAAGAAGAAAAGAAGGAAAAAGAAAAGGAGGGGAGAGGGTGGCCGACGGCCTAAGGGGGCGGCGCGGCGAGGCCCTGGGGAGGAGGGTGGTTGGAGTTTTTGGTTAGTTGTTGTTATTGGAGGTGATGGTGGTGGTTGATGGTGGTTGTGGTGGTTGATGGTGGTGTTGGGGAGTTGGAGGAGGAGGAGGTGGTGGTGATTGGGGGTTGAAAGTGGAGGAGGAGGTGGTTTGGTGGAGAATTTTGGAGAAAAGGAGGAAGATAAGGTGATGAGTTTTGGAGAAATTGGAGAAGGAGGAGTTGAGTTTGAAGAGAAGAGAAGTGGGGAAGTGAAGGGGGAGAGAGCGGCGCGGCCAGGGGGTGGCAGCGCCGCTGGTGGCGCTGGTGGAGGCGACGGCTAGGGGAAGTTGGATGTTGAAGAAGAAGAGGGAGGAAAATTGGGAAGAAGGGAAAGAAAGAAAGGAAATTAAATAGAAAGAGAGAGGGAGGGAGAGTATGGGAGGAGATGGTGGGGGGATGGGGGCTGCTGCTGGTGCTGCAAGGCATGGGCGTGGGGTGTAGGGCATGGGAGAAGTAAGGGAGAAGAAAAAGAAAAGAAGAAAAAGAAAGAAAAAGAAAGGAAAAGGAAAAATAAAGAAAAGGAAAAGAAATAAGAAAAATAATAAATAAATATATTATTAAATAATTAAATTAATAGGATATTCTGGGAGTATAAAGAAGAGGAGTAGAGAAGGAAAACGAAAGAAAAGAAAAGAAAGAAAAATAATATTATTATTAAATAGGGTAAAATTTAAATGTTTCAGAAATGCTCCGAAAATTTCTCAAAAATAGAAAATATTATTTTAAGATACTTGGTGAAATCGGATTCGAGAAATTCAATTTAGTTTTTAAATTAAAAATTCTAAAATCTTCTAGCGATACTGGTCGACACCGGAATCGATCAATTTTGAAAAATTCAAAAAAATCTCAAAAATTGTATTTAGATAGAAAATGAGATTCTAAGAAATGATGTAAAAGTCGTTTCTAAAAATTCAAATCCATTTGAAAACTAAAAATTTGAGAATCGGTCAGCGATGCTGATCGACACCGTTTTGAAGATTTTGCAGAATAATTCTGAAAAATTTTAGAAAATCATGAAAAATCTAAAATATTGAAAAACAGTATTTGAAGCTGAAATCGGTCAAATTGGACTAACAGAAAGGTCAAATCATACAGTACACTGGTATCGAGTTCTCGGTCCAAGTCAGGGCTGACTCTAAGACTGAGAATCCAGATCTATACCAAATAAAATAAGAAATCACAACTCAAAAACAATAATGGAAGAAAATTGAAACAATACGGTCAAAAAAATTGGGACACGTATCCCAGGAATGGGTGCTACAATTATGTTGGCACCAGCTAGCATATGATGCAACCAGCTAGCATATGATGCAACTCGAATTCTGCAACCCCCCGATCTTTGATGTACGTATCACAGTATCAGTATTCGATACGACATATGAAATTAATTTGATATTTCTGCTAGTCAGATTGAGCTGGTTTCAGTTTCAGATATCATTTTCTAATATTTTAGATTTTTCAGAATTTTCTGGAATTTTTCTGAATTATTTTGGAAAATCTCAGTAGTCGGTGTCATCTGATACTGATAACTGGCTCTATAATTTTTATTCACAAATAGAGTAGAATTTTGAAAATCTGCTTTCATATGTGTTTTAGAATCATATTTTCTATGTTAGAATATTTTTGGAGATTTTTCTGAATTTTGCCAAAATCCGCCCAATTGGTGTCGCCCAGTCCCGGTGAAATCTTTCAAGATTTTTAACTAGCAAATCAGAATAAATTTCTTTAAACTATTTTCATATTATATTTTAGGATAATATTTACTATTTTACAGAATTTTTGGGGACCATTCTGGACTAGTCAAATTTCAATCCAATAAATAATATTATTAAATATGAATATAACAATTCCTTTCTTTTCTTTCCTTTCTTCTTCCTTCTACACTTCTCTTTCCTTTCTTTTTCACCGACTTAACCTAACCTCCTCCCTCCTTTATAAGCTTTCCCCTTATCTCTTTCTCTCTAATCTATCTCTAATACACACACTCTCTCTAATCCTCTCTCTTCCTCCTCATAGTCTCTCTCTCTCTCTCTCTCTTTCCTCTCTTTCCTCACTATCTCTCTCCCTCTCCCTCCCTCACTGCTCCAGTCCAAACCAAGTGGTGGCCTGACCCGCGCCCGTGGCCCGACGACCGGTGGCCGCGCTCCACCGCGCCCCCTGCCGGGCCCCGTCCTATTTTCCTCCCTCCTCCTCCTCCTTCTTCTTCTTCTTCTTCTTCTTCTCCTTCTTCTTCTTCCTGTTTTTCTTCTCTCTCTCTGTCTCTCCCTCTCTCTCTCACTGACCGCTGCCGGCGGCTAGACCGCCGCCGGCGGGTCTTCCTCACCGCCGACCAGCTCTGCTGGTCGGCCACAGCATGCCAGCGAGCGTTGCTGCCACTGCTGTTGTTTTGTTTTATTTTGTTCGGTGTAAACCCGAACCCAATAACCTTATTGGGTTGGGTTTTGGATATAAACCCACCCAATAACCCATCATATATTAATGGGCTTGGGTTTGGATCCAAACCCGACCCAATATCAGCCCAAACCCGCTTTTACATCCAATAAAGGTACTTTTCCATAAATCCCCAGTTTAATAAAATATAATTGTTGATATATCCCTGTAATTAAGACATAATAATAGATAACATAATCATACTTTATTTTATTACTTGATTTATTATAAAATGTATAAATATATATGAATGATTGTTTAGTTATCGAGATTCAGA
This sequence comes from Agave tequilana, assembly GCA_038442645.1. Classification (NCBI taxonomy): domain Eukaryota; kingdom Viridiplantae; phylum Streptophyta; class Magnoliopsida; order Asparagales; family Asparagaceae; genus Agave; species Agave tequilana. Next base: position 104,120 of record JAVJIF010006419.1, on the reverse strand, counting down.
AGTTAATAATTTTCACAAGTAAATTAGCCAATAAATTGATAATTAAAAAAGATCATTATGTATAATAATTTGGTGGTACCTACCGTATTCATAATATAGTAATCGTTATTATAATTAGAAGTATTTGACACTCAAGTGGATGATATAGCCACCTATCTGGATTACACCGGACACGGTTGTTTACATACAGTGAATTGCATATTCATGTACATCTGTGACACAAAGACTTTGCAAGACTAAACATTAGTGTGCATCACTCAGAACACCGTGACTTGGATATCCTGTCACACGGGACACTGTTATCTCATGTACATGATCACTGTTACACAGATATTATTACACATGACACTATTTATGTCTTCTTCACGCTTCACTATACATGAATACACCATTTCACTATATACTGTCAGTGCACATATTTGTATCATCGTTACCAAGCTACTCGATGCACAATTACTTCATGTTCTTACTCCACTGTTATATAGACTCATCGGTCTACATGTATTAATTGTCTATGTATTCCTGTTGCGTAGATCATTGTTTATATGATTGCTACATGGATATTCATGTATTCCCGTTACATGATTATTTCCCATTACTGATATTGAAATTCACATTACTATATAGATGAGTTGTTGATATGCGATGTGTGGAATCCCACATCTATTGTTTTCTGTTTCCCGTTTTCTGTTTTTATGCTATCAACAGAGCTCATGTCCTGTTATCATGTACATGTACCATGCATTGTACCTGTTCTTGCCATGCTGTGTACTTTAAATATAATAAAGATAACTTAGGGATAGGGGACTTGACGGTTGATTAGATCTTATCAGGTGGATGTACTGGATCCATATTTATCCCACTGCAGGGGATGATAGTGCTACCTACCTATTGTATATAGCTCCATGAGCTCCTGTTTCCCGTTTCTTCCTCCCCTCTTAGCGGAGGGCCCTGCTCTTAGCAGCGAGGAGTCTGTTTAAGGCCGTGATTCCAGGTATGCATGGGATACACCTACCCGATAAGAGCTTCTTGACCATTAGGTTTCCACGTAACATAATAAACCGATATAAACAATAGTGACGTTGGGAACACTTGTTACTTGGTCACTTTCTCGTTCGGATCATGGTACCTGTATGCCATGTTTGGATGGTTTCGTCCGGAGTGCGGGCTCCGGTATGAACTTCCAGTAGTATGGGACACTGAAGGAGATTGATTAAAATGCCAGGTGGTACTGATTGTTATTATTGTATAAATCACACGACCTGCTTGACACATGTATATTATTATTCCTGTATATTTGTTACTATTCCTGATATGTTATCCACAATCATGTCACCTGTATTCCTTGTTACACTTTCTTATATTTGTTACACTCCATGTGGTAATACACTATACATGAACACATACTCTGCATTGCATATATTCTGCTTTATGTATACCTTGCAGACATCAGTACTGTATATGCACAACACAGTAGTATGGTTATGTTGCATACTGCACCTCTACATGTTCATTTCTGTCACGTCACCAATATACAACACTATTTATTATATAACTGGATACTAATGCAGACATGACCCAATAATAGCATGCTAGGTATCTACTGCTTCTTAAATTCCTATTATATGGTATCACTGATACATAAACATATATTATATATTATTATTGTGCCTATATTACATAGTACATATTACTGCTTCTTTCATTTTACCACTCACTAGGTCGCTTTCTGACGACCCTGGGTTTGCGTGCCCAGGTTGACATCCGAGATGTCGCTGTATCAGATATTTTCTGAGATTCTTTTGAGACCGTCACCCTTTTTCATTCATAGGTATATTTGTGATTTGTTTTCGTTATCTTATTTATCCCTGTTTTCATATCTCTCATGATCACTGACCCATTTTGCAGATATTCTTGTACTTATTTAATGCTGGAACTATTGTATATATGGAGGCTATTTCCTTTATTGAGGCTTAGCGTACGTACGTGAGGGTATCTCCGTTCTTCGTATGTATGTCGCCATAACGTCCCCGTACCTATGAGATTAGGGCATTACAGAGTGGTATCAGAGCCTAGGTCATCTGGTGTGGGTAACCACCTTGATCAATGCCCTGGCTCTTACTAACTGTACAATCAGATTCAGATTAGAACTCATATGTATCTGAATTATGGATTCGAGGTATGAGTACAAGAATGCTATTCATTGACATTTCATTCCACGATGCTTTTCTATTCCCTCATTTTAGTTATCAATCAGAATATTCTGATTTTCTTCTTTCTTTTTCTTCATCCTATAGATTCCAATTCTCTATCTTTGACTCATGACACCCATTCTCCACCCTACTTTCACTATCGATATCAAAGTGGCGTTGCGGAAGCGTCATGGGCCCGTAACATTTAGGCTTGGGGCTGTAAATATTGTCCGCCCACCTGAATTAAAATTTCGAGGACGAAATTTTTTTGTAAGGTGGGGAGAAATGTAACCTCCCGATCCTTAATGTACGTATCACAGTATCAGTACTCGATGAGACGTACAAAATTGACTTGACTTTTCTGCTAGTCAGATTGAGCCAGTTTCAGTTTCAGATATCATTTTCTAATATTTTAAAATTTTCAGAATTTTTCGGAAATTTTCTAGATTATTTTGAAAAATCTCCGTAGTCGGTGTCAACCGATACTGATAACCGGTTCTATGATTTTTAATTCACAAATAGAGTAGAATTTTGGGAATTTATTTTCAAATTGTGTCTTAGAATCATATTTTCTATGTTAGGGTATTTTTGGAGATTTGTTTGAATTATGCCAAATCCAGTCAAACTGGTGTCGCCCAGTCCCGGCGAAATCTTTCAAGATTTTTAACTTGCAAATCAGAATGATTTCTTCAAACCGTTTTCATATTATATCTTAGAATAATATTTACTATTTTACAGAATTTTTGGGACCATTCTGGACTTATCAAATTTCAATCCAATAAAATAATATTATTAAATATGAATATAACAATTCCTTTCTTTTCTTTCCTTTCTTCTTCCTTCCACACTTCTCTTTTTCCTTCTTTTTCACCGATTAACCCACCGCCTTCCCCTCCTTTATAAGATTTCGCACTCTCTCTAATCTATCTCTAATACACACACACACACTCTCTCTCTAATCCTCTCTCCTTCTTCCTCATAGCTCTCTCTCTCTCTCTCCCCCCCTCTTTCCTTACTATCTCTCTCCCTCTCTCACTGCTCCAGTCCAAACCAAGAGGTGGCCTAACCCGCGCCTGCGGCCCGACGGCCGGTGGTCGCGCACCACCGCGCCCCCTGCCACGCTGTCCTCTCTTCCTCCCCTCCTCCTCCTCCTTGTTTTTTTGCTTTTTCTTCTACTTCTTATTCTTCCTATTTCTTCTCTCTCTCTCTCTCTTTCTCTCTCACTGACCTCCGTCGGCGGGTCTTCCTCGCCGCCGGCCAGCTCCGCTGGCCGGCCGCAGCGTGTTGCAGCGAGCGCCGCTGCCGCTATTGTTATTTTGTTTTATTGGGTTCGGGTGTAAACCCGAACCCTATAACCTTATTGGGTTGGGTTTTGGGTATAAACCCAACCCGATAACAACCCAATAACCCATCATATATCAATGGGATTGGGTTTTGGATCCAAACCCGACCATATATCAGCCCAAACCCGCTTCTAAATCCAATAAAGGTACTTTTCCATAAATCCCCCTGTTAAATAATACTTATTGCATTTTAATCCTTATTAATTACATATTTACCCCTTTATATTATTTCTAGCATTCGGGCGATATCTGGAGCCTCGATTCTGGAACCGCTGCGATCGTGGGAAAGAGAGCTACCTTCTCATGGCCAGTTGGTGAGTGTTTTGCTTTTATAAATTATATTTTATCATGTTTAGTGAAATTGATTGATTGCTTATTTAATAAATCTTGATTATCGGTAAATCATTATAATTATTGTTTAATAAAATATAATTGTTGGTAAATCCCTGTATTAAGACATAATAATAGATAACATAATCATACTTTATTTTATTACCTGATTTATTATAAAATGTATAAATATATATGAATGATTGTTTAGTTATCGAGATTCAGAAGTTAATAATTTTCATAAGTAAATTAGCCAATAATTGATAATTAAAATAGATCATTGTGTATAATAATTTGGTGGTACTTACCGTATTCATAATATAGTATCGTTATTATAAGTAGAAGTATTTGACACTCAAGTAGATGATATAACCACCTACCTGGATTACACTGGACGCGGTTGTTTACATACAGTAAATTGCATATTCATGTACATCTGTGACACAAAGACTTTATTAGACTAAACATTAGTGTGCATACACTCAGAACACCGTGACTTGGATATCCTGTCACACGTGATACTGTTATCTCATGTACAAGTATCACCGTTACACAGATACTATTACACATGACACCATTTATATCTTCTTCACGCTTCACTGATACATGGATACACCATTTCACTATATACTGTCAGTGCACATATTTGTATCATCATTCCCTAGATACTCGATGCACAGTTACTTCATGTTCTTACTCCACTATTATATAGACTCATCGGTCTACATGTATTGATTGTCTATGTATTCTGTTACTAGATCATGGTTTATATGATTGCTACATGGATATTCATTTATTCCCGTTAAATGATTATTTCTCGTTACTGAAATTGATATTCCTTTACTGGATACATGAGCTGTTGATATGCGATGTGTGGAATCCCACATCATTTGTTTTCAGTTTCCCGTTATCTTGTTTATGCTATCAACAGAGCTCATGTCTCGTTATCATGTTACAGGTACCATGCTACCTGTTCTTTTCACGTTGTGTACTTTAAATATAATAAAGATAACTTGGGGATGGGGGAGACTTGACGGTTGATTAGATCTTATCGAGTGGATGTACTGGATCCATATTTATCCCACTGCAGGGGATGGTAGTGCTACCTACATATTGTATATAGCTCCATGAGCTCCTGTTTCCCGTTTCTTGCTCCCCTCTTAGCAAGGGCCCTGATCTCAGCAGCCAGGGGTCTGTTTAAGGTCGTGATCCCGGGTATGCACGGGATACACCTACCCGATAAGAGCTCCTTACCATTAGGTTTCTAGGTAACATAATAAACCGATATAAACAATAATGACGTCGAGAACACTTGTTATTTGGTCACTCTCTCGTTCGGATCATGGTACCCATATGCTATGTTTGGATGGGTTCGTCTGGATTGCAGGCTCCGATATGAACTGCCAGTAATATGGGACATTGGAGGAGATTGATTAAAATACCAGGCGGTACTGATAGTTATTATTGTATAAATCACATGACATGCTCGACACATGTATATTTTTGTTCCTTATATTTGTTACTATTCCTGATATGTTATCCACAATCGTGTCACCTGTATACCTTATTACACTTTCTTATATTTGTTACACTCCATGTGGTAATACACTATTCCTGGACACATATACTCTGCATTGTATATATTTTGCTTTATGTATACCTTGCAGATATCATTATTTATATGCACAACACAGTAGTATGGTTATGTTGCATACTGCACCTCTGCATGTTCATTTCTATCACATCACCACTATACAACACTATTTATTATATAACTGGATACTAATGTAGACATGACCCGATAATAACATGCTAGGTATCTACTGCTTCTTAAATTCCTATTATATGGTATCACTGATACATAAACATGTATTATATATTATTATCGTGCTTGTATTACCATAGTACATATTACTGCTTCCTTCATTTTATCACTCACTAGGTCGCTTTCTGACGACCCTGAGTTTGCGTGCCTAGGTTGAAGATCCGAGATGTCGCTATATCAGATATTTTCTGAGATTATTTTGAGACCGTCACCCTTTTTCATTCATAGGTATATTTGTGATTTATTTCGTTTCTTATTTATCCCTGTTTTCATATCTCTCATGATCACTGACCCCTTTTGCAGGTATTCTTGTACTTATTTAATACTGAAACTATTATATATATGGAGGCTATTTCCTATACTGAGGCTTAGCGTACGTACGTGAGGTTATCTCCGCCATGCGTATGTACGTCGCCATAACGTCCCCGTACCTACGAGATCGGGGCGTTACATAGTGGTATCAGATCCTTGTCACCTGGTGTGGGTAACCACCTGGATCAATGCTTGGGCTTTACCAACTGTACAATCAGATTCAGATTAGAACTCATATGTATCTGAATTTAGGGGTTCAAGCTATGAGTACAAGAATGCTATTCATTGACATTTCATTCCGCAATGCTTTTCTATTCCCTCATTTCAATTATCAATCAGAATATTTTGATTTTCTTCTTGCTTTTTCTTCATCCTATGAATTTCAATTCTCTATCTTTGACTCATGACACCCATTCTCCACCCCGCTTTCACTATTGATATCGGAGTGGCGCTGCGGAAGCGTCATGGGCCCGTAACATTTAGACTTTAAGGCTGTAAATATTGTCCGCCCACCTGAATTGGAATTTTGAGGACGAATTTTTTTGTAAGGTGGGGAGAAATGTAACCCTCGATCCCATGTACGTATCCTTGATGACGTACCACGTGTCAGTACTCGATCAACGAACAAAATTGACTTGACCTTTCTGCTAATCAGATTGAGCCAGTTTTAGTTTCAAATATTATTTCTAATATTTTAGATTTTTCAGAATTTTGAAATTTTTCTGGATTATTTTGGAAAATTTCTGTAGTCGGTGTCAACCGATAATGATAACCGGCTCTATGATTTTTTATTCACAAACAGAGTAGAATTTTGGAATCTGCTTTCAATTGTGTCTTAGAATCATATTTTCTACGTTAGGGTATTTTTAGAGATTTTTTGAATTATGCCAAAATCTGGCCAAACCCGTGTCGCCTAGTCCCGACGAAATCTTCCAAGATTTTTAGCTTGCAAACAAGAATGAATTTCTTCAAACCATTTTCATATTATATCTTAGGATAATATTTACTATTTTACAGAATTTTTTGAGGGCCGTTCTGGACTAGTCAAAATTCAATCCAATAAAATAATATTATTAATATGAATATAACAATTCCTTTATTTTCTTTCCTCTCTTCTTCCTTCCACACTTCTCTTTTCCCTTCTTTTTTATCGACTTAATCCAACCGCCTCCCCTTCCTTTATAAGCTTTCCCCCTCTCTCTTTCTCTCTCTAATCTATCTCTAATACACATACTCTCTCTCTAATCCTCTCTCATTCTCCTCATAGTCTCTCTTTCTCTCTGTCTATCTCTATCTCTCTCTCTCTCTCTCTCCTCTTTCCTCACTATCTCTCTCTTCCTCTCTCACTGCTCCAGTCCAAACCAAGCGGTGGCTGATCTCTGCCCGTGGCCTGACGGTTGGTGGCCCACCGCGCCTCCCGCCGGGCGCCGTCCTCTTTTCCTCCCCTCCTCCTCCTCCTTCTTTTTCTACTTTTTCTTCTCCCTCTTCTTCTTCCTGTTTTTCTTCTCTCTCTCTTTCTCTTCCTCTCTCTCTCTCACAACCGCCGCCGGCCACAGCGTGTAGCAGCGAGCGCTGCTGCCGCTGTTGTTGTTTTGTTTTATTGGTTTCGGGTGTAAACCTGAACCCTATAACCTTATTGGGTTGGATTTTGGATATAAACCCAACCCGATAACAACCCAATAACCCATCATATATTAATGGTTTTGGGTTTTGGATCCAAACCCGACCCAATATCAGCCTAAACCCACTTCTAAATCCAATATAGGTACTTTTCCATAAACCCCCCTGTTAAATAATACTTATTGCATTTTAATCCTTATTAATTACATATTTAACCCTTTATGTGGTTTCTAGCGTTCGGGCGATATCTGGAACCTTGATTCTGGAACCGCTGCGATCGTGGAAAGAGAGCTACCTTCTCATGGCCAGTTGGTGAGTGTTTTGCTTTTATAAATTATATTTTATCATGTTTAGTGAAATTAATTGATTATTTAATAAATCATGATTATCGGTAAATCATTATAATTATTGTTTAATAAAATACAATAGTTGGTAAAATCCCATAATTAAGACATAATAATAGATAACATAATCATATTTTATTTTATTACCTGATTTATTATAAAATGTATAAATATATATGAATGATTGTTTAGTTATCGAATTTAGAAGTTAATAATTTTCACATTTAAATTAGCCAATAAATTGATAATTAAAATAGATCATTATGTATAATAATTTGGCGGTACCTACCGTATTCATAATATAGTAATCGTTATTATAATTAGAAGTATTTGACACTGAAGTAGATGATATAGCCACCTACCTGGATTACACCGAAAACGGTTGTTTACATATAGTGAATTGCATATTCATGTACATCTATGACACAAAGACTTTGTTAGACTAAACATTAGTGTGCATACACTCGGAACACCGTGACTTGGATATCCTGTCACACGGGACACTGTTATCTTATTTACATGTATCACTGTTACACAGATACTATTACACATGACACCATAGATGTCTTCTTCACGCTTCACGGATACATGGATACACCATTTCACTATATACTGTCAGTGCACCTATTTGTATCATCGTTCCCTAGATACTCGATGCACAGTTACTTCATGTTCTAACCCCACTGTTATATAGACTCATCGGTCTACATGTATTGATTGTCTATGTATTCCTGTTGCATAGATCATGGTTTATATGATTGCTACATGGATATTCATGTATTCCCGTTACATGATTATTTCCCGTTACTGATATTGATATTCCCTTTACTGGATACATGATCTGTTGATATGCGATGTGTTGAATCCCACATCTATTGTTTCCTATTTCCCATTATCTTGTTTTATGCTATCAACAGAGCTCATGTACCATTATCATGTCACGTGTACAATGCATTGTACCTGTTCTTGCCACACTGTGTACTTTAAATATAATAAAGATAACTTGGGAATGGGGGAGACTTGACGGTTGATTAGATCTTATCAGGTGGATATACTGGATCCACATTTATCCCACTACAGGGGATGGTAGTGCTACCTACCTATTGTATATAGCTCCATGAGCTCCTGTTTTCCGTTTCTTGCTCCCCTCTTAGCGGAGGGCCCTGGTCTCAGCAGCTAGGGGTCTATTTAAGGCCGTGATCCCTGATATACATGGGATACACCTACCCGATAAGAGCTCCTTGACCATTCGATTTCCAGGTAACATAATAAACCGATATAAACAATAGTGACGTCGGGAACACTTATTATTTGGTCACTCTCTCGTTCGGATCATGGTACCCGTATGCAATGTTTGGATGGGTTCGTCCGGAGTGCGGGCTCCGGTATGAACTGTCATTGGTATGGGACACTGGAGGAGATTGATTAAAATACCATACGGTATTGATTGTTCTTATTGAATAAATCACATGACACGCTCGACACATGTATTATTGTTCCTTTATATTTGTTACTATTCCTGATATGTTATCCACAATCATGTCACCTGTATACCTTGTTACACTTTCTTATATTTGTTACACTCCATGTGGTAATACACTATTCATACACACATATACTCTGCATTGCATATATTCTGCTTTATGTATACCTTGCAGACATCAGTACTGTATATGCACAACACAGTAGTATGGTTATGTTGCATACTGTACCTCTGTATGTTCATTTCTATCACGTCACCACTATACACACTATTTATTATATAACTGGATATTAATGTAGACATGACGCGATAATAACATGCTAGGTATCTACTGCTTCTTAAATTTCTATTATATGGTATCACTGATACATAAACATGTATTATATATTATTATCGTGCATGTATTACCATAGTACATATTACTGCTTCTTTCATTTTACCACTCACTAGGTCGCTTGCTGACGACCCTGGGTTTGCGTGCCCAGGTTGGAGATCCGAGATGTCACTGTATCAGATATTTTTCGAGATTCTTTTGAGACTGTCACCCTTTTTCATTCATAAGTATATTTGTGATTTGTTTCTGTTTTCTTATTTATCCTTATTTCATATCTCTCATGATCACTGACCTATTTTGCAGGTATTGTTGTACTTATTTAATGCTGTAACTATTGTATATATGGAGGCTATTTCCTGTACGGAGGCTTAGCGTACGTACGTGAGGGTATCTCCACCCTGCGTATGTATGTCTCCATAACGTCCCCGTACCTGCTAGATCGGGGCGTTACAGATTCAATGTTACTTTTAATCCTTATTTTAGTGTGTCAACTAAAGTATTTCCTGAACAGTTGTATATGCTTTGTATCTAAGTCAGTTCAATCTTTTTCCATTCTCATTTTAGAGAAACATCTTTAATGTGTTTTTCTTGATAAAGCTCGTGCTTCATTTGTTACTCAATCAGCCCGTCTTCCATCAAGGCTTAGCATTATATGAGACGCATTTTGACCTATTGGTTGAATTTCTCTAATTGTAAATATGCATTAATATGGATAATATGAGTCGGCGCCGTATATACGCGAGAAGAATGCCCCACGTATATACCCTAAGCCTAATGTAACATGAGAAAGCTATATAAATTAATTGTAAAAGTAATAAGACACTGCAACATGACATAAATTTCTAACACAAGAATATATTATTCTATGGATAACCAAATGGAATAAAAGCTGAGTCAACACATATAGAGAATCAACAAAAATAAAAGGCATGAAGAGATATCAAAACTGGGTGATCAAGCAAAGAGAACCCTTAGCTCCTCTGTAACGCCCGATCTCGCGGATACGGGGACGCTATGACGACGTACATGCAGAATGAAAATACCCTGACATATGTACACTAATCCTCAGTACAGGAAAATAAATACAATATACATACTAATCCCAGCTTTAATAAGTACAAGAATACCTGTAATGGGTCCGTGATCATGATATATATTAAAACAGAGATTGTCATGCCTCACTTCCCAAAATTCGTTGAAACGGAGTCGCGACGAGAGTCAGCGGTATATATACCGAGGAGAATACCTCATGTTTAAACGCTAAGCCTAGAGTAACGTGAACAAACTATATAATCACTATAATGAATTAATATCACTGCAACAGTACATATAAATGTGCACACATGATAATAGACAAATAAAAGAATATAATAAACATTGAGTCCAGTACAGGGAACCAAAAGGAAACGATGTGAATAAAAAAGTAAGAATACCGAGAATCACGCAGAGAAAACTCCGGACACCTCCTCATGCGTGTGAACCTCTCTAAAACACCTGGTCAACAAGTTAACATATATGGGCTTGAATGTGCAAATTCAGGGAGTCAGGACTCCTAATGAGTGTGAAAAATGAAGGAAAAAGTGCATGTACATATAACATGTGAGCATATTATGATTATACTATAAAATATAACAAATAAGAGATGGTATACATAACATCAATGAATAGTAATGACAGTCTATACCCGAACCATATGTACAATCAGGTCGTGAGTACAATCAGGTGTCTATTATAGCATGCACATAATAATGTCTATCATGAAATCTATATCATAAGTGATCACATGTCAATTTACAGTATATTATGAACAGTTTATTAGCGAACTCCAATTGTCACATGCAGTAGACATATTCCATATTACGCCTAAGATTGAGGTTTTACCTGCATAGAAATACAGAATTTCAGAAATAAAGAACAAAAGTGCAAGGTACTCAATTTTACCGCGATAGCAAGTAGTTATGCAGATCGTGATCCACAAGGAGAAACTTGCGATGGAAGTGTGTTCTAAGTCTTTTTTAAGTTCACTATAAATGGTTAAAAATTCTTCCTTGCTTTTATAAAGAAAAGAAAATAAAGTTATGTTAATTTGTGCAAGTGGTAGGTTGAAGAAGATGGTGATTTTGAAAAATGAAAAATAAAGCTATACAAAAAAATAAAAAAAGTAAATAAAAGAGAGTTGTGAATAGAGGTGATCTAAACTAATGGATTAAAAGAAGGAAGAAACCAGAAAGAAATACTTACCTCCTTTGGCCAAATGCTTACCTTGAATCTTTGGCGATGGCGTTACCTTAAAGTGGAGGCGATCAGCACATAGCCCTTAAGAGTTGATTCCCCTCTCTTTCACATTACATCATCAAGATGAGACAAGTATGAAATGATACAAACTGAGACTAAATCCATCGTCATGGGCTATCGGTGGCACTCGCAAAGGCAATGCTCTTTCGATATTATAAGACTCACTTGAATTGCAATTGGTACCAAATGAGGAAAGTAAAAAAAGAAGAAGAAGAAGAGCATGAAAACAAAGAACATAAAAATGTGTACCTTTTGATTACATAGAGAAACAATGAAGAAAGAAGGAAGGTTACGTCGATGCCACTCTCAACATAAATCTCTCTTACTTACATGAATCTTAGTCTAACCTATATTTAAAAAGAATAAAAATTACACTAAAATAAAAACAAAAAACTAAATTAGAATGAAAACTAGCCTAAGAATCTATCTCTGCCTAATCATCCCCTTTTTGCCTTTGAAAATGCAGTATTTATAGGTGAAATGGAGAGGGAGAGGAGTGTATAGATAGGGAGAGCAAACGCTCCCCTAGATTCTATACTATTGCAGCGGATTCGCATGGATTATGGTGGATCCGCGGTAATCCTATGGCCAGATGGTCAGATTTTGGGAGCTTTGTTGATTTCCTGTTTGCATGTATTATATCCACTTGGTTTCTCCGTTTGAGCTCTAGATTTGATGATATCTTCCTTGATTTTCAGCTAACAAAAATGGATTCATAAAAATCTGAATTTAACCCGTTTCTATTTGGTGTTATCCTTTAATTTGTTGTGATCTTCAACTGAACATTTGGCTTTATACTTGATTTTGATTTAATCTGAATTTCAGTGGGCTTTTGGGCTCGTTTTCTCTTTCAACTCCTCTAGTAAAGGCTTGCATTAATTTAAACAAAAATTCTATTAAAAGCAGTGTTTATTATACCATAAATATGGAATGCGACGATAGATATGCAATATCAGTAAATGATCACACCCTCACACCTATCTTTTACTCATCCTCGAGCAAAACAATAAAAAGTAAAACATAACTAACCTAATCTGACTCACTTTCGTAAGAATCACGATTGCACTTACCGTATGCAACAAGCCGTTAAGCCTCTAGGTTATCTTTAGAGGATGAGTTTTATCTTGTGAGGATTTTCAGTAGATTACACCCACAAAATCCATAAAGAAAGAGAAACAAAGTGTTAGCATTTTTGAAAAATGCATTTTGAAAAGAGAGAAAATTTGAAGTATATTTCTAAGAGTTCAAGTAATCTATAAGTTATAAGAAAATTAAAATTTTCATTCCTAACTTAGTTCTCTATTCAAAAACTTGTTATCAATCAAGGTAAGTGTCACGCCCCGCTTCCCAAAATACACGGAAAAGGAGGCGCGACGAGAGTCGGCGACGTATATACGTAAGGAAAATACCCCACGTATACACGCTAAGCCTAAATGTAACCTGATCAAGCTATAAATCAGAAGCATAACAATCAATGGTCACTGCAATAATACATATAAGACTACACAATGATAGCAGATGAATAATGACAAGAGATGGCAGCTGAAAGTGAAAAAGGTAGAATCAAAGATAGCAGAAATATAAAAGAGATGAGGATACCAGAAATGGAAGAATGAGCGTCCAGTTCCTCGCAAGACGTACAGTCTCATCGAACACCTGCACATTAGAACAACCGTCCAATAGCTGGACGTGCAAACCCAGGGTCGTCAGAACGCGACCATAATGAGTATGTGTGTGAAGGGAAACAGCTCGTGCAGAAGAAACCATGTGCATATATAACAGTAAGAACAACTGCAGATAGAAGGACTAAATAACACAATGAATAACTGAACAGTAATACATATGATAAAAACATGAATACAGGTAGCAGACAAATGGCACAACTGTAAATATACAATCAATGTCAAGGCGTGTAATCTATCACATGTCACTAGGTTGGCATCTAACTCTGATCATAAGTCTGGTCCTGGTCATGATAATCTGGTCATGGTTATAATCAAGAGTCTAACATAGTGATATACAATCAGGTGATTACAGTCAGTCACAAAGCATCAACAGTTTATTATTAATTATGTCAGCGAACACCAATTGTCACATATAATAGACGCATCCCATACCACGCCTACCACACATGCCAATCGATGCCCTTAAGTTATTGAAACTGATCGGTTGGAGACATTGTCCATGCTTTAGGTGGGTCCCGTACATACCCGGGACCACGGCCTCAGTTTCCTGGCGCTGAACCAGGCCGTACCGCTAGGTACTCAGTAACATAACAGTAATCTCACTGTGAAAACAGTGGAATAGTAACAGTACAGATGGGATGCCAGTCATCCCCCAGGAACCCTGCAGTGGAACCCTCAGTCGGCTGCGCAACCTGTATCCTAGGTCCACCCAAAATACAGACGCTGTCTCCTCCATCAATTTTCCCAATCCCGGTGTAAGTTGTTCAATTACTTTATTATTTATTCAATTCAGTTAAATCAGTCAATGTCCATGTTCTCTAGAATACTGGGACGATACGGTGACAGTAACAATAATTACAGTAACAGTAAATCAGTGATCGTATACACGGTGAACAATATCAGTAACAGTAACAGTAACAGTAACCGTGTATACGATGAACAATAGAACTGTACCGTGGTTACGGTCAAACAATCATTTCCCAGTAATCTAAAAAAATAGGTTATTCAGTCAGTGCCATGCATGACCAGTCAAGTTTAGCTCACTAATATCCAACTAATTCTCAGCTCACTAATATCCAACTAATTCTCACTTGTGTTATCATCAAAAGATAAACATATCTGCTAAGGAACTAATAACTGCTATCTGGTAACCCTGAGTACAAGATCACTGATATCGACTAGGTCACTATCACAATAACTAAATCTCTGTTAACAGGTGTAATCCAGTCTCTAACATCATAACAAGTCCACATCCATATCTGAATGAATCATCACTTAAATCATCACCAATAAATGAATAACAAGTCAACACATACTGAATCATATTAAAGTAAGGAAATCATCCTCAGATAACTTATGGTCTAGACTACCTACCCTTGGTACTCAACATCATCAATATATCATCTAAACAAATCCCAAATGTCAATAACGTCAATATCGCCTCAATACAAGTCAGGTTCCAATATAAGGAATATAGATTCTGGATAACCTCCAACTCAAGATCAATCTAAGTCACAACTCAACTAATAGGGTCATATCTGATATATCCTCAATACTCAACTAATAAAGTCACGTCCAACTACTGATCATCATTCAATGTAAATAGTATAAGTCCCAGGTCAATCCAAAGTCAACACAACGCACTCATGATTCCAATAGTTACATGCTCAATAAGTATCAATACAAATCAAGCAATCTGATATGATCGTTATCCCATCATATATCAATAATCAGTACTAGTCCTCTAACTCCAACAATCTATTCTGATTCCCAAGTCTTCGCAAATCACCACTCCTATTAAGATCAATCATTATATCCCAACAATTGGTAACATACTATATACATGCATCTAAGTTCTATTAGATCAAGTCATTAATACCAATATCCATCTCTGAAGTCACATTCATCCATCAATAATCAATACATACTCCTGGGCGAAGTTCACAATCCAAAAGATGACTATACCTAGCTGACAGGCCAATACTAGTCGACTAGGGGAATTAAGTAGTCGACTAGAGAAGGAGTTAGTTGACTATAAAGATGGTCCAAGTCGACTAGGGGCAAGGCAAGTCGACTGACAGGGTAGGGCAAGTCGACTGACAGAAAAGCAGAAAGTACACAGCTCCAGGAAACAAAGTTAGTCGACTTGACCTAGGGTGTAGTCGACTAATTAAGTTATTAGTCGACTGATAAAAATGGCAAGTCGACTAACAGGTGATACAGAGGACAAACAGAGAGCAGATCCATTTCCTGGGAGGTGGGTTAGTCGACTAGAGGGCTGGGGGTAGTCGACTAATACATGGATTAGTCGACTAATAACAGGTATTAGTCGACTAATCAGGTTCTGTCTGGGCACTAAAAACTTGAGATACATCCACTCTTCTTCCCATATTCTCTCCAATACTATCATACTCTCCAACATACATGACCACACTAATAATCTAAGCATTCATATGGTAAACAATGATTCCAACATCATAGATACACAAATATGTATGTCATATCTCTAGGCATTCATCATGTAAAAATCATGAGGATGACGATCCGCATCCATACTTATAGTTCTCCACATGCATAATAATATAACGCATCAAATGATTCATCACATACACAAGAAAACATCTACATTTACTCCAATTAAAGAATGAGAGAGATAGAGAGAAACACTCACATTGGGGACGAACGGCCTGTTGGATCTGGGAGGGAGTTGCTCGTTGCTACTCGCGGCTGGAGGTTGTGCTGTTGCTGATCTGGACAATGCTCGCTGCCCTGCTGCTCTTGGGCTGCGCTGGGGAGGAGGCGGCTGCCTAGGCTGCCTCCTACTGGTGGTGTTGCCGCTGGACAAGGGGCGGCTGCAGGCTGGAAGGGAAGATGATGGCTTGGACTGTTGTGGTGAGGTGGAGCTGGGGTACACGGCCTTGGGCTTGGGGTGATGCGCAAGGAAGAGGCACAGGCTGGGGAGGTGGAGCTGCTGAAGGAGAGGATTTTATGATTAGTTAGGAGTTTAAGATTAGGTTGTTAGGAGTTGAGATTTATTGGGATATAGGATTTGGTTGGGATTTAGAGAATCTAGGTTAGTTAGGATTCGGATTGAGTTGTTATTTGGATTAGGATTATGATAAGATATGGTTGTCAGAATTGGATTACAGGTCATGGGTAGTGGGTCATTGGGTTTAGATCAATAGGTCAAAGGGTATGGGTTGATGCTAATGTGTATGGGTAAAAGGTTAGGGAAGAAATGAGGGAAAGAAATAACAGGAACAAGATCAATAATAATAATAACAATAATTAACATATTAAAACTAATAACACTAATAACATAGGTACGTAACCTAAAATAATGATAATAATAGATACTACTAAAAATGACAAGATAACAATATAATAATAACAATAACACTACTACTAATAATAAAAATTAAATACAGTAAAAATGAGTACTTAAAAATAGAAATACAGTATTATTGGTTAGGGGATATTACAGTAAGGAATCAAACTGTATTTCTCATCTAGTCTATTACTTTACTCTAAGTCATATGCACCTTTTCTGACAGTGAAATTTTAATTCGGGATTCTTTAACTCTAACTCTTATGCCTTATTTTTCATATTTTTGGTGGTATTATTCCTTAGTTCTATTAGGTTTTCTAATTTGCCCATGTAACGAGCCTTTAGTCGGTGACTCTCAAACCAAACGGTCTTAGAACACTGAGTGAGAAAACACCCCAAGGACTTAAGAACTCGAGCAAACAAGGCCATAAGATGGACCGCTTTTAGGCGCGAATACTTATGTTTTATAAGGCACAAATACCCAGCTTAATCAGAGAATTTTTGATATATATATATATATATTTATATATATATATATTTTTTATTCTTTTCCTTTTCCTTTTTTATAAGGCATAAGAATCTTTATTTTTGAACCCTAAGTGTGAAAGTGTATAAAGTATGCATATTTCATCAAGATAAAAAATCAAGACTAAATTACTTTTTCAAATTTTCTTCCTAACCTAGAAATCAAACAAATAATCTTATTTTGACCAAATATAAGGAATCCTAATTATGATTCTCATATTCCTTAAAATTAACTTAATTTCTTAAAAAAGGTCAAAACATTATTTCTCTTTTTAAAAAGTTTTTAAAAGCAAAGAAAATTTTATTTTTTTAAAATGAAAAATAAACCTATGTTATGTTAGAACCCTCCCCCACACCTATCTCATGCATTGTCCTCAATATATGAATGAATGCATAAATGCATGAAAAAGAAGAAAGAGAAGGAAAATATTACCTTAAGGTGGTGGTTCTGGTGGTGGTCGGATTGGGCCAATCATGCTGCCCAATAAAAATGATGTAGTGGTTCACAGAACCCACTTTTATTGACCTCTTTTCTATTACACATTTGATAGTTCCCAATATGAATAGGATCATGCAAGATCCTATCATGAAAATTATTCCCTTTACATGATCAATCTTGGAAAATCATCACTGAGTCATTATAGTCAATATCTTGGTCCAACAATAAAAAGTGATTTTGTGGAATGGATGATTTGAGCTCTGAAATGAAAAGTTCAGGAACCAATACTAACTCAGAAAAATCAACTTTGGATTCGAGAGTCAGTTTTGGCTCAAGAGTTGAGTCCAAATCAAATAATTTAATTTCACATTCTTTTCTCATCAATGAAATGTGACTATCCAAAATAGGTGGTTCAATTTCAAAATCTATGGATATAAGAATCAATGTTGGCTCGAAAAATGGGTCAACTTGGATAAGGATACCGGAGTCAACATAGATTCAAAAATTAGAATTGAATCACAAAGTTGTGGATCAGAGTCACATTTATGTTCAAGTTCAATTTCATTGAAATGAAAACTTGCCAATTTGTCAATGGGTTGATACTGATCAAGTCAAGGTAATGTGAGAAAATTAAGTCTTGGTCAAAGTCTCGAAGGCACCATGATTCGTGGTTCGTATCAATATGGCTAGGGGAATCAGGAATAATCAAACTATGTTAGGTAGAGTTTCCTCATTCCTATCTTTCACCATATTGATCAAATGACTCATTTGTACTTCTAGCCTATTGAAATATTTGAAAAAAATCATTTTCAGACTGAATTAGATTTTTCATTCTCCTATCTAAGTTCATAGGTTCTTCTTATTGTTATAAGACTTAGAAAATGGAGTAAGGATCTTGGATTTGGAAGCCTTATGGGAATTGTGAGTCCAATATTTTAAGTTTTTGTTTCTGGGACTCAATCATGGCCTCTGTACTCTTAGTCACCTCAGATTTTTCTTCTATGGGTTGATCATGACCAGGAAAATTTGAAGATGAATATTGGAATGGTGGTTGATAATATGACTCGGGGGAGTTATTTTTCCATTGACTCTGTGAAGAGTAATGATGATTGTTCCAATCCTATTCATACTAGTGGGACTGGGATATATATTGATTCAGATAAGTCCAATCCAATATACTTGATTGGCTAAAGTTATGATATGCCGGGTTAGTAATATCCGAGTCAAAAGAGGTCGGGGTGAAGTATGGATCACTATATGCATAGGAATAATTGTGATTATAATCCATATTACCAATATGTCAAAAACAAAGAACATGCAAACAAACAAATAAAGAAAAATCTAGCCTGGGTAGACCTTAGACCTAAAAGATTCCTAACTAGTTAGATTGTCCACAGGGGGTATATTGCAGAATCTGACCACAAGTTAATCGGCCAGATAGGGGTAAGACCAGTGGGAGGTATTCGCGCCTAAGCAACGAGCCTAATTATGCCAATCCACTGTTCTTCAAGGTTTCGCCTTTCAATACCTAACCTTTGACATCGATTTGGCAAGAGTCAAATTCTAACAAATTTCCCCTTAGATCAGTCTACTATTGAGTCCAAGATGTCCCTAGGGCCAACGTCTACTCAGTTTTAACTTAGATTTGGGTTAGTGAGTGAGGAGATTGTTTGTGGGCTAAGGGAGGATAATGACTTTCCCACCTTTTCTTATTTAAGGATGTGCCCTTAATCGTATACGTTCAAGTGTACAAGTATATAGAAAAAGCAACACTTTAAGCAATATACATCACTCAAAGTATGTTTTCTAAACTATATATTATGCACACATACCTTGGCTCTAGCACTCTTCAATAATAAATAGAAAAATATCGTGCATAAATGCAAGTCTAAACCATTTTTAACATTTACAATCAACCATTTACTATTAAGTTAGTATGTAAAGAGTATATTAAATGAGAAGCTAAAATATGCAGAAGCTAGATCATTGAAGTTCAGTCACCCTGCAAAAAGCTAGGTGAGTAGTCCTCTCAGATTACAGTGAATCCGTAGCTTTTACCACGTTTGTGCGATAATACGGAGATCTTCTGGGCTCTGCTTTCTAGAGCAGAGTTCAGAGACACTTATATGTCCACTGCAGCTCTCGTTTCCTTGATATTAATCACTGCACACTAAGAACAAAGAAAAAAGTTAACCAATAAACTAAATAAAAAAGAGTGACTTATCATCCCTCCCAGGCAACGACGCCAAAATTTGATTAAGGTAAACCTGTACACAAAAATACAGAATTTCAGAAATGAAGAATAGAAGTGTAAAGTACTCAATTCTACCGTGATAGAAAGTGGTTATGTGGGTCATTATCCACAAGAAGGAACTTGCGATGAAAGCGTGTTGTAAGTCTCTTTTTAGTTCACTAAAAAGGTTAAAAATTCTTCTTTGCTTTTATATAGAAAAGGAAATAAGGTTATGTTAATTTGTGAAAGTGGTAGATTGGAGGAGATGGTAATTTTGGAAAATGAAAAATAAAGTTTATACAAAGAAATAAAAAGATAAAATAAAAGAGAGTTGTGATTGGAGGTGATCTAAACTAATGGATTAAAAGAAAGGAAGAAAACCAAAAAGAAATACTTACCTCTTGGCTAAATGCTTACCTTGAATCTTTGGCGACGATGTTACCTTAAAGTGTAGGCGATCAGCGCATAGCCCATAAGAGTTGATTCCTGTCTCTTCCACATTACATCATCAAGACGGTACAAGTATGAAATGATACAGACTGAGATGAAAATCCATCACCATGAGCTATCGGTGGCACTCACAAAAGCAAGGCTCTTTCGATGCTATAAGACTCACTTGGATTGCAATTGGTATCAAAAAAAGTAAAAAGAAGAAGAACACAAAACAAAGAAGAACATAAAAATATGTACCTTTTGACTATATAGAGAAACGTTGAAAGAAAGGAGGAAGGTTACATCTGTGTCACTCTCAACATAAATCTCTCTCTTACTTACATATATCTCAGTCTAACCTATGTTTACAAGGAATAAAAATTACATTAAAATAAAAATGAAAAACTAAACTAGAATGAAAACTAGCTTAAGAATCTATCTTTGCCTATTCGTCCCTTTTTTGCCTTAAAAATGTCGTATTTATAGGCGAAATGGAGAAGGGAGAGGAGTGTACAGACAGGGGGAGCAAACGCTCCCCCAAATTCTATACTATTGCAACGAATCTGCAAGGATTGCAGCTGATTCGCAGCAATCCTATAGCCAGATGGCCAGATTTTGGGTGAGGCTGCGTTGGATTTCCTGTTTACATGTATTATCCACTTGGTTTCTCCGTTTGAGCTGTAGATTTGATGATATCCTCCTTGATCTTCAGCTAACCGAAATGAATTCATAAAAATCCGAATTTAATCGGATTTTACTTGTTGTTATCTCTCTGACCTCGTCCATCAGTCCTGAGAATATATTTGTAACCGATCATCAACCCATAATCTCAATAGTCATTGTGAACATCAAATACTAAATCTGTGTCAGAGTCTACGATGTCGTAAACCACAACTCCAATAAATCAATAATTAGTTCTCTCATTCTATCAATCAATCCTGATCCTCAAAATCATTGATATATCCATCTTCTAAGTCACTGGTGTATTTAAGTCTCAATATCTGAATTAAATACATACTCTGATACATTCAATCAGATCCTCACACTCCAATCCGATCAAGATCATCATACACTCTCACTTCTATCAAGATCAATCACAAGATCTATATACCAAGGTAACAATCCAACTGTATACATGTATAATTCACTAGTTCTGACCAATCTAATTAAACACATATTTCTTAACCCAAAGTCAACTCCACTCCAATTAAGCCTACTGATAAGGCCAAGTCCCAAGATCCGGTCCTTTTAGAAAGCTACATCATTTTTAAATAAATTCCCAGTATCCAGTTAAATGTCCATCTAAGTTATCATCAAATAAATGAAGATAATGTCCGAGAATAATTCCCATAAAATCCATTTACTTAAGTACAATCACCAGCTAATTATTCTCCAGATCAATAAGATCCCAGTCCAAACCCTCACATCTAGATCTGAATTAAAATGTAATAAACTAAATAATAAAAAATTAAATATTAATCTCAGTGACTAACATCGAATCCAAATGCATCTGACATCGAGGATATATCTGATTTATCACCACCAAAATAATCTACTCTCTCCCCAAATAACAATAATTCATTTCTAATAATATATTACAAATCGGTAAAGTCCACTATTCTAACTAATCTGATCTGCTCTCAAAATCTCAAGTCAAGTCTACTTCAACTAAAAGTCCACTAACGGATCTCAATATCAAACTACTGAAGATGTAGGACAAAGTATCAAGTCAATAATTCATCGAATACATTCTCATCTCAAAATATAACAACTGTGGTATTGATATCATCAAAGTGTGCATATACATAATCAATAAAAATATACATATATGATTTCAAGTACAACAAATCAATAATGCAAGGTATAACATTATAACAGCATGACTGTCCCGACGTCATACCAGCAATTAATCCGTAACAGTTTACATTTTCTAAGTATCGTAATATTAATTAAACAATTTAAATAGCAACTCGTGAATAATTAATTGACAAAAATAAATTTATTAAAGGGAGTGAAAAATACTCACATGAAATGACGCGATTTCAGATCTGAATCACTGTCGTTCTGCACTGCACGAATCGATAAGGATCTCTAAATCATCTCGTGTATCGCTCTTCGAATCGCCTGGCGTATCGGCACTCTATGAACATGAAGTCAAATCGAGTCTGGGTCTTCTACAAACACGACTCCAGTCTCGTGTACAACTATAACACACAACAAATACACATCGAGAGGGACAGAGACTGAGAGAAATAACCTAAGACAGGGAGAGATACACAAAGAGGGAAGGCAAGAAATACACATATACATGCATATACAAACACACACTTGTATACACTGATACCCGCAAACACATGCACGCAAACACACATGTACACAACACACACACATGCATTCATTCACACAAATACACATGTACACTAATACATCCATACACGTGCATATTCACTCTACACACACGTGCATACACTCACATTACTATACATACACACATCACGCACGCATAAAACACACACAAACAAACCAATACACACATTAATATGCGCGCACACACACCCCCTACACACAAACACCCCTGCATGCACATACAGTATCACTTACATATAATTAAAGAGAAAGAAATAGAAAGAGAGGAAAGGGAGGAGAACTCACACATGTGGGGGCTGCATGGCTATGGGCTCACTCATGCAGGGGGTTCCAGTGCGCCGGCGGAGGCCGAGGAGGGGAGAAAGAGATGCTACCGAGAGGGAGGGTGCTGCCGAGAGGGAAGGTCAGTGGATAGTGTGCTCGGGCTAGGTGGTGGCGGGGTTAAGCATGGTGGTTCGCCGGGGAAGAAGTGGAAAGAAAGAGGAGGGGTGCAGTTGGGTAAGGGCTCACGGTGGTAGGGAAGGCACACATGGGTGGCGGAGCTCTCCGGGGAAGGCCGAGGGTGGGGAAGATGAAAGAGAAGGCCATGGCGTGGGTATGTGCGGTTCTCGACATCGAAGGGGAGGAGGCACTGCCAAGGGGTGAAGGCGTGGAGGTGGTCGGTAAGGAGGGGGTGCAGTTGTGGGTGGCATGGATCTCGACGGAGGTTACAGTGAGTACGGCGGAGCTCGGAGGTCATGGAGATGATGGTGGTGGGTGGTGGTGTGTTGAGTCGTGGGAGCCGCGGGTGTTATGGTGGGATGATGATGATGGGGATGAAGGAGATGCGGTTGTAGGATTTTGCAGAGGAAGAAGTAGATGAGTTTAGGGTTTGTTAGGATTTGATTTAGTGGTTAAGAGGATTATGGGGATTGGGTTGTTAGAATTAG
Source organism: Agave tequilana (assembly GCA_038442645.1). NCBI lineage: Eukaryota > Viridiplantae > Streptophyta > Magnoliopsida > Asparagales > Asparagaceae > Agave > Agave tequilana. Next base: position 80,104 of record JAVJIF010006419.1, on the reverse strand, counting down.
GATAATGGGTTAACGGGTTATGGTTTTGGAGATTTGAAAATGGGTGTAGAGATAATACACATACCAAAAACAAATAATAATAATAACATGTTAATAACAATTAAAATATACTAGTAATTAATAATAGTTAATAAAAAAGATTCTCATAAGATAATATACAATAATTAATATGAATCATATGTATACATATCAAAATACTATTAGTTACTATTAAACTTGTATTAAAAAAATAGAGATATTACAGAGATAAAAAAGGAAATAAAGACTAAATAATAAAAATACCTATAAATAATATAGATGACGAATCTCTTGTATGCATCCTGTAGAATATCAGGTACTACAATATCTCGAATTTTCAATCTGGGTATGCAAACTCAGGGTCGTCAGAAAGCGACCTAGTGAGTGGTAAAATAAAAAAACAATATTATATAATATAATAGTAGTACAATCATGATACTATATAATACACGTTTAAATACCAGTGATACAATATAATTATACTAATCATCGAGATATATACATAGATATAAACAAGTGTTATATTAAGACTATAACATTATAAATGCATAGCATGTTATAGTGGTGTTAGTTCTACAATATTATCCAATTATATAACATTAATATTAATTAATACTATCGGGAAGAGTCTTATATATTACCAACCTATTATTATGTTCTTATAATCAGTAAGAGTTATTCTATTTATATGTTATGATCAATATGAGTAATAAAATACCATATTTAGTTATATATTAAAAAAATCAAGTTAGTTAATGAATATGTATTAAGTCTTAATTATAGTATATTTATTATTTTAACTAATAGGAACAGTAGTATGATGATATCGTGATAAAAATATTTATACATAAATACATGAAATAGAGAATACATAGAATACAGAGTGTATGTGTACATAAATAGTGTGTCTCCTCATGAAATGCATAGTATACATGTGACATGATTATAAATAAGATATCATTAAGTGTAACAAGTATAAATGAATAAATATATATATATATATATATATATATATATATATATATATATATATATATATCGAGCAGGTCATGTTATTTATACAATAATAACAATCAGTACTGCCTGATATATTTATCAATCTCTCTCAGTATTTCATACCACTAGCAGTTCATACCGGAGCTCGTACTCCACCCAACCCACCCGAATATGGATACGGCCACCATTATCCGAACGAGAGAGTAACCAAATAAGAAGTGTTCATGTTATCATTATTATTTATATTGTTATTATTATGTTAATTGAAAACCCAATTGTCAAGGAGCTCTAATCAGGTGAGTGTATCCTGTGCATACCCAGGGTCACGGCATTAAATAGTTCTTTGACTGCTGAGAGCAGGGTCGGCCCGCTAAGACAAAACAAGGAGCTCAATAAGCTATAACAGACGGTAGCCAGTACTACCATATCCCCTGCAGTAGGACAATATAGATTCATGACATCCACCGGATAAGATCTAGTCAACCGTCAAGTCTCTCCCATTCTTATGTTACAATTATGAATTTTACAATGAGTGAGGAACCATAACAGTGCGTGTAGCATATAACAAGATAATAGGATATAAGCTATCTTTATATTACTGAACAAGATAACAGAAAATATGAGATGTGAGATTTTAGAGGTGGCCCCCGTGGATACTAGATGTGCCTTCCATGTGGCACTTAGTTCCACAAATAATGCTATCTTATTTAAATCATCCAAATAGATAAATAGACATAAATGACATATATCATAATTGCATATAGATTGAAGCCTATCTAGTTTGATATAATATATACCACGAAGCATATTTCCATGATCATGGACGTTGAATTTGAAAGATAAACATAATTTTTTGTTCAAAAGCATAATTATAATCAATAAGATTGGATTAGCATCTAGATTCAATCAACATATGAATTTGCTTTTGTCAAATATCTTTAGCAAATTCAATAGACAATTTTTTTTATCTGTAAAGGAAAACAAGTACAAAACAAGTACGAATATAACAGTGTGAATATATGCTCGGCATATCCTTTATATCACACTATCTCTTTCCCACCAAAGTTGCCGCATACTTTTCTTGAAGAAACACACAAATCAAGTAAAACTACTACTAATAATAATCTACAGCTACTCTTAAAACAAATAAGAAACACGTGCACATTTTCTTGTGCCCCGCTATTTTTTCTTATCTTTGAGTTTTTCATAGTTCAATCTTATTTTAATTATTCTCCTACTATAATTAAAAGTCTCATATTATAGAAACTATCCTTCTCTATAACTCATTGGTAGAATCAAAGATAATGTCATCAATGTAAATTTATACAACTAGCATATCATTATCTTTGACTTATGCAAAATAAGATGCCATGTTCCGCTTCCCAAAATATGCTGGAGCAGAGACACGATAAGAATCAACGACGTATATACACAAGAAGAATGCCCAATATATACACCCTAAGCCTAATGTAACATGAGCAAGTTATATAAATTAACTGTAAAAGCAATAAAGATATTGCAACATGACATAAATTTCTAACACAAGAATATATTATTCTATGGATAACTAAATAGAATAAAAGCTGAGTCCACATAAAGGTAAGAAGAGAAACCAAACTGGGTGATCAAGCAAAGAGAACTATAAGCTTCTCTATAACGCCCTGATCTTGTAGATACAGGAACAATACGGCTAATTACAAATTTAAATACCGTGTAGCTTAGGGATAATGGGTCGTGTCCACGAGGAGAGATGCGATGCAAGAATTTCGATATTTTTGAGGAAACAAGTTTAGTGTCGGTGTTTTTTAGAAGAAAAAGAATGCGAATTATTGAGAAGTGATTTAAAGAAAAGTGAAGATTGAGAATAGGTTTTGGAAAAGATGATTTAAAGAAATCTTGAGAGTGATGTGGTTTATTTAAAGTAAGAAGAAATCCAGGGTCACTTTCTTACTACTCAATGATGTATTCTTTCCTTGAAAATCTTAGTGCCTCAACTCGATCATAGGCCAAATTTAAGCTTGAATTTTGAAAGATTAAGTAAACCACATAAGATGATGTATGGAAGAGTTAACCCTTTTTTAAAAAATCATTCTTGAACTGAATGTTAAATCATCATGTTTGTTCTCCAAGTATGAAGTAAAACCAATTTTATGTTATATTTTCAAAAATGAAAGTTTTAAAATTCAAACCCATCCTTATATGCCTTCAAGAACACTTGCAAAGATGCAAGGCTTAGTTTAGGGCATTCGTATGATTCCGTTAGGTTCTTTGCACAAAAAATCAGTCAAAATAAAGAATAATAGAAGAGAGACGATTGTGAGCCCAGAAACTCGATTTAGCTACTCATACTAGATACAAAGCAATACATTGAATTGAAATGTAACATACCTGAAAGTTAGCGAAGATGAAAGTTCTTGAATCTTTATTGATGTTACTTCAACTTCTGATTACAATCACTCTTTCTTTCTCACTTATTGCTGGACTAAATTAGAATAAGAACAATAAATGAAATTACAAATAAATTGCAAATATCTAACAAAAATCCTAGCCTTAAGAATAATGTAACCCTAATCTAGTCTTCGTCCTCTTGAGCTCTAGAAAATGTAGTATTTATAGCCAAATAGGGGATAGGGGAGAGCGTCTGAAGATAGGAGGAGCAAACGTTCCCCTTAACTCCCAACAAAGATCGGCCAGGATCTGGCCAAGTGGCTAGATCCAAGGGCTGTGGGTCCTACTGGCTTTGATACTCCTTTATTAGTATATTTGCAGTTTGAGCTCCTATTTCAATCTGATCTTCGTTAATCTTCATTAATTCTCCATTTAACCGAATAGATATCTAAAAATCTGATTAACTGAACTCGACCTGGACTATCTTCAGCTAAGTAAATAGATCCAGTTAAATTTAATTTTAACTGGTATTATTTGGCATAATCTTCTCTCCCTTAATTAAGACAAGCCTGCAAATTAAGACACGGTTATTAGCAGGATTTAGTACATAACAGATGCAAGAGTTTAGTAATAAACATGTAATAAACATGCAATAAATGTGTACAATCACATTCATACGCTTATCTGTTGCCTGTCCTTGTGCTAAAACTCAAAAAGCTAAGAAATTATCAGGCCATTTTCGCAGATTACGCGACTGCACTGAGCATATGCAAAAGCCTTTACACCTCTAGGTTACCCCTAGAGGACAAGTTTTGTCTCGTAAGGATTTTCAGTGAATTGCACCCACAAAATCCGGTAAAAGAAATAATAGATAAGAAGAGTCTAAGATAAAATAAAAAATAAAAAATAAGGATAACTGAAAAATAAGGAAAAAAAAGAAAAGAGATTGTTTTCCTTCTATCTCACAACAAGTAGTCACTAGCAAATAACTTTATAAGTTTCCACAAAATTTAAGCATAATCAAGCTCAATCGAAAAACAAGAAATCTAATCATCTTTCCTTAAAGATTTAAATTTAATATTTTCACACCAATCTTTCTTGAGTCTTCCAATCCTCTGCATCTTTGTGTAAGTAAAAAATAGTCTAACTTGGAAATATTTGATTCAAACTTCACCTTTTTTAATACATATAAATTTTTTTTTTGAGAAGTTCGAAGTATTATCACTTTGTTGCCCTTTAAGCATTTCTTCTTCTTCTTCTTCTTTAAATATGTATAAATCATCTAATTTTTTTATGTAAATATCAAAGCTTCTTGAGGCCCTAACCTAACAAATTGCTTATTAGATGTGCTAATACATATTTTATATATATATATATATATATATATATATATATATATATATATATATATATATATATATATATATATATATATATATATATATATATGTTGGGATTTGGGTCGAACAAATAGTCCCACATCGGCTAGACGTGGGGATGGTCTTAGGAATATAAGGATTTGGGCAACTCCACCTAAAAGGCTAGTCTTTTGGGATGGAGCCCCGGGTCCTTCAAGTGGTATCAGAGCCATGCCCCGAACTTAGTCGTGTGTGTGGGTGATGTTCGACGATGTATAGATCCCCCAATGGCGCAAAGGCGCAATGGGCCTGCCCACCCCACTGGCGCAAAAGGCGCAATAGACCCCTGTGAAGCTGTTTGGCTCTCGAGAAATTTGGCAGTGGTGCTCGTAGAGGAGTGACCAGGACTGCAAGTACTTCACATAAGGCGTGCCGCTCACCCACGCAGTGAAGAGGTGGATCTCGATGGAGCATTTGATCTTCAGTACGAAGATAGTTGCCGTACGAAGATAGTTGAGCTTGCAGGGAGACTCTTTGTTCGAGGGGGGATTGTTGGGATTTGGGTCGAACAAATAGTCCCACATCGGCTAGACGTGGGGATGGTCTTGGGAATATAAGGATTTGGGCAACTTCACCTAAAAGGCTAGTCTTTTGAGAATCCAACAGATCTCAACCACAAAGAACAATCAAACAAATCCAAGAAGAACAACCAATCGCAAAAACACACGATCTAACGAGGTTCGGCCAACGTGCCTACGTCCTCGGGGCAATCAGAGAGAGATTTAATTTACTTGGAAGAAGATTACACTTGTTGGCAGCCTCTTTGAATGCAAGAGAGCTCCAGCAGTTCCTTCTCCAGGATCTTCTACAAGATTCAAACCCTAGAAAACACTAGCAGCCCTTAAATACAACAGGTTTCCGAACTGCAGATTTCAGCCCAAACCCGACTGTCGGTCGACCGGGACGGTCGACCGACCCTTCCACCGGTCGACCGGCCGGTCGACAGAGATTCACTTGTGCACGTTGTGCACGTCCGGTCGACCGGCCCGGTCGACCAGAGAACCTGTTCTGCTGCTGCTGCTTGTTTTCTGCTGTTGTTTTCCTCCGTCTTCGTCGTCGACTTCCTCGGCGATCACTCGACGACCCCTCGACGATCCTAATCAACTTCCCCATCAGTAAACTCTCTCTTTCCAACAATTCTCCACCTCGGTGAAGATTTTTTCAAAATCTGAGCCGATCTCCAACGAACCCCAGTCCATCACCTGGCGAAATCGACACACGATCTCGGCGAAATCGACACACGATCTCGGCTTGCGCGCACCGGTCGAAATCGACACACGATCTCGGCGAAATCGACACACGATCTCGGCTTGGAATCTTTGGCTCATCTATTCCTGGAAAACATCGCACATGCTTTCCCTGCACTTCACCTTAGGAGAATTTCCATACCTGCCGATCACTAACCATGGCTCCCTCTCCGCAACTTCACGACCTCATGAAGACTTCCTTATGAGCCCACACTGACTCTCCACTGACTAGCTCTATCTAGTCTACCTGTCTTCCACTGACAGTCCAACCAAGTCTGCGTAGAGCACACCAAATCATCGGCTTCTCCTGGATGCACACCACTCCTTATGGAAGCTCAACATCTTCTCTCCGGAAGATAAACCTGTTCATCGAGATCACACCATCTCACCACTACGTGAGATCCAACTGGCCACACCACTTCACCTCTACATGAAATCTCTTCACCTCTACGTGAAGTCTCTCCAACTCTACGTGAAGCTCCAATCCGCCACAACTCTTCACCTCTACGTGAAGATCCAAAATAACATCTCGAGAACCCAATTAGCTTCATAAGAGTTGCATCACCAATGGCTGCGCCTTTACGGCTGCCTACGTACCTTTGCCCAAAAGGATCAAGCCAACCGTAGTTCATTTGAATGAGCTTCATCAAGCTCCAATAATAGTACCTGTATCTGCAGCAGCAAACCTGTCAGACCGAGTCATATGAACCTCTTCCCGACCATCATGGAGAGCAACGGCCTTCAACTTGAGCTTGTCGCGTTCACAAGCTTGAGATTCATGCTTCTTCAACCACGACCGTGGTTTCACCTTGGTTCCAATGGCTGCAAATAACTCGACATCCTCAACAATGTCGTCCATCTGTTCAGCATCCCTCTTGTTATCATGATCTCCACCCGGTGTCACTTCCGATGAAGTATCCTTTGATGCCGAACCCCCTGAAGATGATGGAGTAGCATCAACCTCCACCGCTGCGATCTTCCTTGGTCTTCGTCCTCTCCACCTGCTGAGAGACGATGGACTTCAAACCCTGAAGTCTCTCCAAACGTGACATTCCTGCTCATCACGATCTTCTTGTCTTCGGGGTCCCACAACCTGTAACTGTTTCCCTTGACACCCAAATAGACAAATCTCTTTGCTCGCGGATTTACCTTGCCATTCTTGGCACTGAAGTAGGCCGGACTTCCAAATTCCGCAGCATACCATGATCTTGAGCAGCTTTTCCAGACCAATTATCCAATGGAGCTTTACCTCCTATCACAGTCGATCGATTCTTGAGATGGCTAGCATACTCAGTCGCCTCAGTCCAAAGCGACTTGTCCAATCCTGCATTAGACAATAACTTCCGAACCTCCTCCAGCAAGGAACGGACTATCTCTTTAGCCAACCCATCTGTACCTGTTGAGAAGTGAGTAGCAATCCCTGTGTTCTGGCCAAACTGTAGGAATCGGTCAATGTCTTTTCCAACATTACCAATATGAAGCTCATTTATCTTCCTACCTATCTGCCTCTCCATTTTTCCTCTCCACTTCCTCAACACATCTAGGACTTCACCCCTTTGTCTCATAGGATATATCCACAACTGCCTAGATGAGCAATCAATGAAAGAGACAAAGTACCTGTGACCTCCAAGCGATGCCGTCTTAGCAGGTCCCCATACACTCACGTGAACACGATCAAGAAGACCTTCATTGTGGTGAGTATTGGTGCTGAATCTCACCGTCTTCTTGTCCAGAACGCTGTGTCCACCTTCCAACTTGCAGGTAGCAGCACCTTCCATGGATTCCTTCTTTGCAGGAGCTGCAAAGACCTTCCATCTTCGTGTCCGACCTTTCCCTGCCAGTCCTCCGGGCCAACATCATCTGAAGAATTTGAAGTCTCCACCTGATCTGTAATCGTACTACCCTTCAAGTAGTAGAGATTGCCTCGGCGGACGCCCTTCATCACCACCATCGAGCCCTTGATCATCCTGAGATCGCCATCTCGAACAGATATCACCATATCCGATGCTTCCAAAATTCCCACGGAGATTAGATTTCTCTTCAACTGAGGTACATACCTCACTCCTTTCAGCTCCCTTTCCATCCCATCAAACATCCTGATTCGGATTGTACCTACACCCTCCACGCTACATGGGTGATCGTCGCCCATAACGACCGAACACCCCTCCAGCTGCTCAAAATTGGAAAACCAGCCCCGACTAGGGCACGCATGGTATGTTGTACCTGTATCCAGAATCCACTCATCTTTCCATGAGTTACCAATAATGGGAGAACTGACTGAAAACGAGAAACCTGACGAGTCTGAATCTGCTCCATCTGCCTGTGAACTGCTCCTCTGAGTATTCACCACCTTTGATAGATTTGCTTCAGCCTTCGACTCCTTCTTCTTCCCCTTGAACTTCGGACAGTCCACTTTCCAGTGCCCTATCTCTCGGTAGAAAATGCACTGATCCTTCCTCAGATCCCTATAGCCCGACCTGGACTTCGATCTTCCTCTCACCTCCTTACCCTTCCTTGATGAACCTCTGCTTCTTACTTCCAAAGCCTCCGCAACTGAGCTCGACTGAGAAGGATGCATCTCCTTTTTCCTTGTCTCATAACTCATCAGTGCAGACGACACCTCATCATACACCAAGGTCTGCCTTCCGTTGATAAACGTCATCGTGAATGTCTCATACTCCTCCGGTGGGAGTGAGTTCAGGAGATTGACCGCTTTGTCTTTCTCTTCTACCACGACATCCACATTTATCAGATCTGTAAGAAGCTTTGTGAATCGGTTGATGTGCTCATTTACTGTGCTCCCCTTCTTCATTCGAAACTGATACAGCTTACTCTTAAGCTGCAACCTAGACTCCACGCTCTTAGTCAGGTATTTCTTAGTAAGGGTGTCCCACAGCTTCTTTGCCGACGTCTCATGTTGTGCAAGATATTTGATGTCTTGCGACAAGCATGAACGTATCAAGCCACATGCCGATCTGTTCATCTTTGCCCACTCTTCATCAGTGGTCGTGGTCTTCTTCTTCTCCAATAGGAGCGTGTCCTCGAGGTTCTGTGCATTCAGTGCATCCATAACCTCACACCTCCACATCCCGAAATTATTAGTTCCATTGAACTTAACAACTTCAATCCTTGAGTGATTCATTGTTCTAACAGAAGTAGTTTCTTCTGCCATTGAGGTCTTCCTTTGATTCTCTATTTATGCGGAAGAATAACCAAATTGAAAATAGATCTCTACTCAGATAAAAATGAGATTTTTACCTGCCCCTTGAAACCCTAGATCGAGTTTCTTTCCAGATCTACTTCACCACGGATTCAACGAGCCCTCCTTGAGTCCTTCTGAGATCGACACACGATCTCCTTGAACACCCAATGCCTCAGATCTGAGATCGACACACGATCTCCACTGGATTCGATCTCGAGCCCTCCGAATCCTCAGAAATCCCAAAGAGCAACCTGGATGCTCTGATACCACTTGTTGTGCGCACCGACAACAACCAATAGAGAATCCAACAGATCTCAACCACAAAGAACAATCAAACAAATCCAAGAAGAACAACCAATCGCAAAAACACACGATCTAACGAGGTTCGGCCAACGTGCCTACGTCCTCGGGGCAATCAGAGAGAGATTTAATTTACTTGGAAGAAGATTACACTTGTTGGCAGCCTCTTTGAATGCAAGAGAGGTCCAGCAGTTCCTTCTCCAGGATCTTCTACAAGATTCAAACCCTAAAAAACACTAGCAGCCCTTAAATACAACAGGTTTCCGACTGCAGATTTCAGCCCAAACCCGACTGTCGGTCGACCGGGACGGTCGACCGACCCTTCCACCGGTCGACCGGCCGGTCGACCGATTCTAACCGAGAGTTAGGGTACAGTCAGTCGGTCGACCGACCGGTCGACCGAGATTCACTTGTGCACGTTGTGCACGTCCGGTCGACCGGCCCGGTCGACCGGAGAACCTGTTCTGCTGCTGCTGCTTGTTTTCTGCTGCTGTTTTCCTTCGTCTTCGTCGTCGACTTCCTCGGCGATCACTCGACGACCCCTCGACGATCCTAATCAACTTCCCCATCAGTAAACTCTCTCTTTCCAACAATATATATATATATATATATATATATATATATATATATATATATATATATATATATATATATATATATATATTTCAAACTTATCTAATTATATTTTGCAAAAATACCAAGGCTTGCTTAGGCCAAAACACCTAGCTAATTAATAATTAGACTTATTTATTTTTTATATATATATTTAATACTATATATTTAAAACAGGATAAGCTATCATCATCATCCCAATATAAAACTTATGTATACGTATATATAAGAAGCATAATCATGTCAACAAATTTTAGATGATGTTTATTTTTCAAATTTTTTATCTCTAAGTCAAAAATTATTGATTCTTTTAAATTGATCTTTACCATCAAAATTTCAAACTTTGTTGGATTTTTAATTCTTTAAAAACTAGTTATTTTTTGCAAAATAATCTTTTTTTATAAAGAGAAAATTTATGTTAATAATTAAACTATGTTAGCAATGTTAGTTAAACCCCCCATACCTATCTTATGCATTGTCCCCAATGTATGAAAGAAATGTATAAATGCATAAAATAAAATATAAAAGATGTGATGTTTACCGATACACGGGGTCGAATAGATCAATAGTTGTTTCATTTACTGGCACCGATTCCAAGAAAGATTTAAGGCGTTGATATTTACCTTAAAGTCATTCCCATTCTTTGTGTCATTGATCTCTACAACACAGTGTGGAAACACAGTCTTTACAACAAATGGCCCAGTCCATCTTGACTTTAGCTTTTTTGAAAAAAAATGAAGCTTAGAATTATAAAGAAAGACCTTTTGTCCGGGGACAAAAGCTTTCCTTATGATATGCTTATCATAAAAAATCTTAACTCTATTTTTTGTGATCTTCGCATTCTCATAGGCCTCACTTCTCAACTCCTCTAATTAAGAAATTTGTAATTTTTGAAAGTCACCGGCCTTGTCCAAATTAAATTTAACTACTTGATTGCCCATAAGGCCTGGTGCTCTAACTCAACGGGTAGGTGACAAGCCTTTTCAAAGACTAACCTATATGAAAACATTCCTAGAATCATTTTGAAAGCGGTCTTGTAGGCCCATAAGGAATATACAAACTTGGTAGACCAATCTTCCTGATTTTGGCTCACAGTCTTCTTCAAATAAGTTTAATTTATCTTTTGGAGACTTCTACTTGCGCACTGGTTTGAGGATGATATGGTGTGAATAATTTATTTGTTATGACATATTGATTGAGTAAGAACCTGCACAGAATAATATAGAATTTCAGAACATAAGAACAGAAGTGCAAGGTACTCAATACTATCGCGATAGCAAGTGGCTATGCGGGTCGTGATCCACAAGGTGGGACTAGCAATGGAAGCTTTTAGTAAGTTCTCTTTTAGTTCACTTGAAACAGTTTAAAACTCTTCTTTATTCTTGTAAAGAAAAAGAAAAATAATCTTCTGTTAAGTTAAGAAAAAAGTGGTTGATTGAGAAGGTAGAGAAAATAGAAAATGATTTGTACAAAGAAAGTGAAAATAGTGAATAGAGTTGAGAGTTGGTGATAATGGTGATCTAAACTAAAAATTAAAAAAGAAGAAGAAATCTAAAAGAACTTACTTACCTCTTCCAGTTAATGACTACCTTGAATCCTTGGCAAAGACTTACCTCGTCTTAATGGCGAGCAAAGCATGACAAATAGGATCTTCCCCATTTCTAGACTTAAACTATCAACTTAAATGAAAGCAGAAATAAATGAAAGTGGCTATCTATCACCATAAGCCATCAAGGGCATTTGCAATGGCAAGGCATGTTCGATGCTATAGTTTCATTTGAATTATCATTAAAAACCAGTAGAAGAAGAGTAAGAGAAGAAGAAGAGAAAAAGAACATGAAAATGTAACTATGATTTGATTCAAATAACAATGAAAGAAAAGAAGAACTTATACTGATATCACCCTCAATACAAGCTTCACTCTCATTCCTTCACGAAACTCTCCCCTCCTCTCAGTTACATAAATAAAAATAAAAATTACATTAAAAAAGTAAAAACCTAAGCTACAAAATAAAGAATAGCCTAAACTAAACTCTCTGTTGAATTGTTCTCTTGGCCTAAGAATTTATAGGTATTTATAGCAAAAATGCAATGTGGGAGAGCGTCTGAAGATAGGGGGAGCAAACCCTCCCCCTAATCCAACTGAACAGTCACGGAAACACGACTTTGCTGTATTTTCGCGGCCTGAGTGTAACCAGGTGGCCACGTCCGGGGGATGCAGTCCCTTTTTTTGTGATTTGTCCGTTTGTCCAACTGGTTTCTCGATTTGTGTTATAGATTTGATGATATCAATGTTGATCTTTAACTAACCGAAATGGATTCATAAAAATTTGAATTTAACCAGTTTTCATTTGATGTTATCTTCCTGATTTGCTCTGATTTCAGCTAAACATTTGCTCTCATCCTGAATTTTGATTTAATCTGAATTTCAGTAGGCTTTTGGCTCGTTTTCTCTCCTCTTTCATTTTGTAAAGGCCCTGCAAATAATTGGACAAAAAGTAATTAAATAGCAGAGTTTATTAAAAAATAATATGGGAATATGACTGTAAATATGCAAACTGATGATCGATCAAATATTTTTCGCATAAGAGCTTTAAAAGTTTTATTGCAGAAATGACTGTCATTGTCGCTAATTATGGCTCGAAGGGTTCCAAAGCACGAGAAATTGTTCTCTTTCAAGAACTTGACAACAATCGTGTTCTCATTACTCTTACTAGGAATGGCTTTTACCCATTTCGACACATAATCCACAACAACCAATATATATTGGTTTCCAAATGAGTTAGGAAAAGGACTCATAGAGTCGATGCCCCAAAATCAAAGAGTTGTATTTCTAGAATTGGGTTGAAGGGCATCATATTTCATTTCAAAATCCTTCCCACCATTTGTCATCTAAGGCACATCTTGCAAAATAATAGGCATCTTTGAATAAAGTGGACCAATAGAACCAACTTTGTAGTACTTTTTAAGCAGTCTTGCAAGGAATAAAGTGTCCACCACATGCAAGTGCATGACAAAACGATAGAACACTCTTAATTTTCTCATCAGAAATGCATCTCCTAATGATTTGGTCGAAACAGTAATTGAAAAGATACGATTTCTTCCAAAAAAATATAAGACTTGAGATAAGAACCGGTATACATCATGTTTCAACTAATGAGATGGAGTTTGATTTGTGACTACGTAGTTCACTATCTCAAAAAACCAAGGTTTCGTAAAGTAGACTAAGAGTTGTTCATCAGGAAAGTCATCATTAATAGATAATTTGTTGCATGGAGAGTTTGGGATACGCGAGAGATGGTCAACAACAATATTTCTACAGCTTTCTTTTCTTAAATCTCGAGATTGAATTCTTGAAGGAGGATTCAACGAATTATTCGGGTCTTCGCATACTTCTTCATCATGAGGTATCTCAGCGTAGAAAGATCGATGAAAATTGTGATTTTTGGACCTAAGTAGATTGGGACAAAATTTCTCTAATAAATCTTGTGCATAATCGGTCAACCGCTCAGTTCACCAATAGAGCAATTTTGCTCTGTCAACGGTCGACTGGTCAGTCGGCCGACTCAGTGCCAAAGTCACATCTTTGATAAACTTTTGAAGTCCAATACTTTTCTGACAAAATATGTTTTGATCATAAACACAAAATAAAGTTCTTAGAACATGGTAGATCCAGTGTGTAATCATCACAAAACTAAGTAGACTATATTTTATTAAAAATACTTTTCTAAAAAGAAAATCGGTTTTTTCGAAACTCCTTTTTGGAAACTAAATAGAAAAATATTTTGAAGCCTTTTCAAAAACATTTGGAGATAAGAATGAAATTTGTGCGTGTGTGTGAATCTCAATATCTATCAACCTTACTCCCTTGGTTTTTAACAAAGTTATAAATCCTATATTAAAATACAAAATACATAAATCTTGTATAACCTTACTCTTTGCAAACTTGATCCTTGAGCTTGGCGAATCCCATGTGTATGCATTCTTGGTGCTTAGGCTCTTGGATCATCATCTTCAGGGCTTCAAAATAGTGTGAGTCTTATCTAGGAAGCCAAATGCAACAATGAAAAATTCTGAAACTTATTTAAAGAAAATTGTTAGAAATCATAACTTCATATGTTTTGTCATTATCAAAACTAGGGCAAATGACCTTTGGGCAACAAACCTATGACAGTAATTTTTTTGATTTTTTTCACAAAAACGAGACATTCGATGCTAAGTTAAATATCACACATCTAGCATCAATTTTATTGTTAAGCTAAATATTATGCCTAAGACAATAATCTTCCCTCAAGCTTTCTTATCGAAGCCAAGATGCCAAATGCTAAGTTAATATCACATCTCTAGCATTCACCCGCCGTTAAGTTAATATTAAACCTATAACAGCGATCTTTTTAGTTTTGTCAATGAAAACGAGATCTCCTACATACTAAGTTAATATCACTGTTTTCCATTATGTTTGCAAAGGGGGAAAACTTACAAATAAAGTTTGAGGAGCTAAATTACAAGTATTCTCAAAAGATTACAAGTAGATCTCCTCAGAGATTCTGAGAAAATGTGCCGATAGGAGTCTGGTCAGCGCGCGACCACTTTGTCCCTTTGACGATGCGAGCGATGAGATTCCCTTCTCGCCTGGTTCGGGGAATCAGAGAACAGAAGGTTGGTAGAACCCTCTTGCTGCTTCTCAAAATCGCCTTCGATAAGGAATTCCTTCTCGCCTGGTTCCGGAGATTTCTTGAGAGGAAGGACGACGTTAGGGTATCAACACCCTGGTTAGAGAAAGCAATTCTCTAAAAGGTCTCTGAATTCGGGAGCGCGCGGTGCGTCGTGAAAAAGCCTCTGCTTGTGGAGTCTTCTCTTTTTTTTTTTTATCGATCGATCTCCCTATGCCTTCATCCCTTTCTCTCCTTGTACCCCTGGCGGGCTATTTATAAGGAAAGCAAGGGTATAATCGTCCCCTTTGAAGATATAGAAACAGATTGAACCGAATCTGTTTGAATCTGGAAAGTAGCCTTACTGCGAGGCTAGGATAGCTTCTGCGGAGCTAGAAAATGGCAAGTCGGTTGATCTGTTTTGATCCTTTCCATATTGTTGGGGGATTCTCCTTGATCCTCTTACTCGTTTCAAGAGAGTCAAGAGATTGCGGCAATCACCTGCCATATTTGAATCCCGATTGGATTTGATTAGATTGAATCCGATCTCATCAGGAGATTTTGATTGGTCAAAGGTTGACCATAGCAGGCTGATATCGGAGCTGCCCGCTTTGAAGCTCATAGCGGAGCTAGAGGCAATTCCTAGCGAAGTCCGAAAAGAGGCTTTTCGGCGAAGCTATCAGTCAGCTTCCTGGCGATGCTCTGGATGATGCTAGCCTCTCAAACGAGGCTATCCCCTTGGGCTAATGTAATGCTAAATGCTAGCATTTTAGACCTGCTGAGGTCTGTTTAGAAACAATCCGGGTTCACTGTTCTGCTTGCTGGATCAGTGGAGTTCAAACCGCTTCTTTGTCCCTTAGAGGTGGGTGAAAACTGGTCTTCAGCTCGTCTGTCCCTTGTCTTTTGTAAATGTCAACAAGTTTAGACATCGTTCGGACCAATGAGAATCTTGTCTTTTTTTAAGTGTCAACAAGACCCCCTTCAAAGTTTTCGAGAGTCTGCAATAGCTCAGACTCCGAAATACTTTGAACTGCTGTGATGGTGGTGTGGAGTATGAACGTCGCCATGATGGTTGAGTTCAGCTTCGCCTTCAATCCTGCTTTGGGATGAATTTGCCGAAGAATTGCACTGATTCGCGAGTAGCTTCGCGTCGGGGTGGCTCCGTATCTGGGCTTCCAAGAAATAAGTTCGCTTTGGAACTCCTGTTGCCTTTTCAAAGCCAACTGCCGTGGGGCGGTTACGAGGAGGATCATTCCTTCTTTCGCACCAATCGAGAGAGATGTTCTCCGATTTGCACGTTTCCAAGGGAGGATATTCCCTTTATTCAAGGTGCCATAAGTGCCTTTTATGAGGGAGACGTTTTCTCCCTTTGCACGGTTCCAAGGGAGGATATTCCCTTTATTCAAGGCGCCATAAATGCCTTGAATGCGCTCGTGCTTCCACGCTTGGGGTGAGAGTGCTCAGGCCATGGGCCTATAAATAGGACACTTGAGGTCCTCTGAAGAGAAATGTTTTGCCTTCCTTCTCTTCTCTTGGTTGTGAGAGATACTCAGATCTCTGAATTAGTAGGAAAGCCCACTCTGGTTGTCTAACCGGCCAAGGACCAGTAAGTCTTGATCATTCAAAGACTTCACTGCTTTTAGGGAACTCATCTCCCTTGATTTAGCTTTGGCAGCTCGCTTCAGGGATTAGCTTCCCTTGTTCTTCATCTTGCAATTGGCTGCTGCAGAGAAGGATCTCATCATAGCTTTCTGTGAAGCTATCATCTTGGCTTGATCAGTGAAAGATCGTTGCTTGTTAAGTCCGCTGCGCAGGCAGGACTTGGGACTTGGCTTCTTCAATAGTTGAGCCAGTCTTGCCATATTGGTGAGGTTGAGACTGTTCTTCACAAGATCAGTCTGACTTTGCCGTATAGGCGAGGCTAGGACTTGGCGTTTGCTGAACCAGCCCATGGTTGCCGTGCAGGCGAGGCTTATCCTCTGCTTTGACTGAAGTCGGATTACTTTGCCGCTGAAGAATCTGACTTAGTATTTTTGTAGCTCTTTTTGTGCTTGACTGCTAACCTGCTCCAATTTGCCTTGCAGTGAGCTATGCTTGCCAGTCTGGTAACTTGATGGAAGAAACCATGAAATCGCCTTATGCTTCCCCAGTTGAAGCTTTACTTTTAAGCAGGAGGAACAATTCGGGGCAGCGAATGCGCGTCCCAGGGGCTGTTGGCAGCCTCTTACCCGAGATGATTCGTTCTGAGGTGAGGCTGGCCGCCGCTTCGTCGGAGGTGATCAGTGAGATCACTGACATCGTTGCCGACTTTCAACTCTGGTGGCCTTCGTCGGGGACGATCCACTTCAGGGGAGTGGGCCTCACACCCGTCAGATCCGTGGCATCAAAACCAGTTCCCATTATAGGTGATCTGACGTGTTGGCGGCGATAAGCTTTATTGCCAGGCTTCAACAAAAATGGCCTGGCAAGATCTGCCATTTTTGTGGAGAAAAATGACCGTGTCCTTGTGGCACCACTGATTACAGCCTTATGCAGGAGGAAGGCCCTTCCTGTCCCGTTGGTCTGGCCTGGGAGCAGATAAAACCACTTGTATGCACATGACCTTGTTAGGTAACTTAGTGTGTTATATAAAACACAACTTTGATGTAATATCAAATGTACCCTTGCTTTTGAATCAATGAAAGTTCACCGTCTGATCATCTGATTTTTGCTTGCTTTCACTGAGAGTTTGGCCATTGCTGGGCTAAACTGTGTGCGGAGCTAAGGACATAGTCTTTCCTTTGAATGATCTTCGCGAGACTGGTGCGTACCGCGAGCAGCACGCTTTTTAGAGGGCTAAGGTAGGCCTTTCAGCGAAGCCCTTGAAGGATTGTGCGAAGTCCGCACTTTTGCACTAGTGCGAAGTTAACTCTCAGTAGAGTTGAACCGGCGCTTCTCGGGAAGGCGCTTCGGGCGCTGTTTCGAATTAATTCGAAACGGCGACATGGGCCCTTTTTTCGAGGCCTCGTTTCAGGCGCTGATTGCCTATAAAAGCCCGATTGGGCTGAATATGGAAAGGTCTCCCTTTTTTCAGAGAAATTTCTGTCTTTTCCTCTCCTTCTTCCTCCTTTGCTTCAGAGTACTTCGAGAACTCTTGCAGTTCTTAATGGCCCCCAAAGACGAGCGGAAAAGAAGTGGCGACTTCTGCGGCGGAGGGCGTTCCTCCTCCGGTCATCGAGCGACCTGTCGCTGGTAAGGAACTTTCCGATCTGATTAGAGAGTGGTCTCCATCTTTTGAAGCCGATACTCGGCTATTAGGACGATCAAATATGATCTGTCCTTATCAGGGAACTCGTTTCCCTTCAACTTCCCTATTTTGCTTGCACCAGGGAAATAAGAACTGGACAGTTCTTCTTTGGGCTTTCGCACGAAGCCATAACTTGGGCCATCTCCGTACTGTTTGAGGAAAAGGACTTGAATAAGTCCTCTCAGTCATGATGACTTTTGACCATAATGCCCCTTTGATGACGTCAGCCCTTAGGGCTATGTCACTTCCTGCTTTAAGCGAAGCTGGCGCTTTGGATATTTTCTGCAAAGATGCAGTCTTATCCATGAAGTGAAGCTTTTTCAAAGCTATCGCCTTGCAGGCCCTGCTTGCTGGGCGAGGCTATGCCTTAGTGAATTTTTATGCTTTCGCATCCACTTGATTGGTGAACTAATCATAGCTCATTTCTGTTTTTACAGTACATTACGCCTCCGGCCTCCAGAACAGTCTGTTCGGTGTAGCCAGTCGAGCAGGCGGAAGCATCAGCTTGCAGTTCTATGGGCAGGCTTCATTGTTCAGCGAGCCGAGCTCCCTTGTACGGGATACGCTCATTCAGGGCGGTGGTCCGCAGGCCATGCGGAGCATCTTGACTACGGCTCCATTTGAAGATATCGACCGTCAGGCTTACAGAAAGCCTGACTTCATGTTCAAGGATGCTGCACCAGATCCATATCGCCAGCTGCAGGCCGGTGAAGGCCAGTGGATCTTCCAGTTGGACGGCGAGAGATTCTATCTCCCGTCCTCTAAGCGGCATTTTGCTTTGTCTTCCTTCGCGAGCGCGACTCAGGCTCGGAAGATGGCGTGGGGCGTGAGCCTAAACGCCGAGTCTGTAAGTGTCGGGAGGTTGACATTCCAGTCCGGCTACTCGAGGGCGGGCCATCCTCGTAGCATAATGGGACTATACCCTGGGAAGGTATCGCGGGACCTTCCAGTAGGAGAGAACCCAGCTGCGGCGCCGACCTTTGGCACTCAGTTCTGCGAAGTTGACAGGAACTACCCCGCCACCGATTTCAGGACTCCCGGTTGGGTCCACCCTCCTAGATCGTGGTGGGCGGAGTTGACCAACTATATCCTCACCCATTTTGAGGGGGACTTAGAGAGGTTAAACCTCCATGAGGCCGTCAGGGCGACCTGCTACGGCATCGAGATGAAGGTGGCGTGCTTCTACGCCATCCTTGAGTTGTATTGCCCGGCCTCGGGGACTTTCTTCACCCCAGTTGGTGAGTTGGGCATGGCGCTACATGAGATGCGGGAGATCTCTGCTTTGCCCTTCGGGTCTCTTCCATACGAAGAGTACTTTCCCTGTGAGGCGGAGCTGGCTATTCTGGAGAAGCAGGAGCCTGCTCTGCTCGAGACATATCGGGAACTGATGTGCCATTTGCACATTTGCTCCAGCATCCACACTGGTGGCAAGGGTAGCTCGACGAGCTTGAAGAGCTGGGGGAACTACTTGTTCCCGGATATGACTAGTGCGCCTGAGGCAGCTCATTGCGGAGTTGCTGAAGAAGACATCTTGGCAAGGGTGGAGGTGCATGCTGAAAAGGATATCGTCGTGGCAGAAGATGATGGTCCTCTCGGGAAGGGTGATGTTCTTCGGAGCTTTCACCATCAGGCCCGTCGGCCTATGTCTCGCAAGGCGTTGCTGGCCGGCTTCTTAACCATCTGGTTAAAGAAATGTGTCGTGCCTTCTTCTTCGGGTGACATCGTCCATCCGACTGTGCTGCTGCCTGCCGTCCGCTTGGTTCATGGCCACCGTCTGGGTCTTCTCCCGGCCATGGTGTTTGTATTCAGAGGGGCCTTCGTGCACTGACGGAGGCTTTCTGCAGGCTAATGGCGTCAAGGCGGGGGAAGGGTGCCGTCCTGCCTTGTGACGGACCCAATCCTAGGGTAGGTTTACCGTACACCTACTTGATGGCGTGGTTCGCCTTGCACTGTCCCAGTTTGATTGGAGCTGGGGAAGACCCTCCGCAGGGTATTCAAACGGCGCTTCTCCGTCGCTTTGAAGGCCGTTCGTGGCAGAAAACTTATGTGGCCGAGGCCCGTAAGTTAGTGCGTCGTTATGACGCTTATAGCCTGTTCCGTTGTTTTCCTCGCCTGCGGGGTGCAGGATACAACGAGGAATTCCATGATGTGGAGTCAGGTCGGTCTCCCATGAGTCGGGGTGTTTTCGAGTGGCTGGTCTGCATCCGGCCCTCGCATTTGCTGTACAGGAGTGGGGATACCTGCTACCTGGAGCCCTACGTCCCGAGCCGGTTTGCCCGCCAATTTGGGTATGACCAGTTGTATGTGGGCAACCCCAATCCGGACCTGGCTTTCATGGGGAGCCTCATTGATGGGGCTCGTGCTTGGCGGTTCTTTACCGCGGATGACACTGGAGCGTGGCTACGCACGCCGCCGAGGGATCCCGGCCTTTGGACGACCCTGTGTTTCTGCCAATGGTATGCGGCTTCGAACTCCACACCTGCTAGGTTTAATGCCAACCGTTCGGGTGTGAAGTTAATTTCTCATCGGATGAGGCAGAAGGCTTCCGATAAGATGGAGGGCAAACGAGTCCGTGTTCCTGGCATAGAGGAGTTCATCGCTGTAGATGACAGCGGGGCTTCTGATGCGGGGAGCCCTTATTTCGAGGCAGAGACAAGGGCTGATGCCCACGAAGCTGATGCTCGTGAAGCCGGGTCTGGTGTAGTGGGGACAGCTCCCTCACAACATGTGGAGGAAGTGGAAGAAGAGGACTCTGATGTCCACTTCAAAAGGAAGCGTGGGAGAGGATCCCGTAGGAAGTCGTCGGCGAAGAGGCCCCGTCGCCAGACTCCTACCATCGTGGTAGAGGGTGAGCTCTCTGCTGCGCCTCCTTCTGCTGCTCCATTAGTGGCTGAGCCGTCGGTTGCTGAACCAACTATTGGTAAGATTGGCCCCCATCTAATATGCCTTCAGCGCACTTTAAATAACTCATCATTTGCTTTTTGTTGCAGGAGCTGAGGAGCAAGGGGAGCAAGGGGACCAGTATGATCCTCTATTCGCTTATGGAGCTGCTGCTGGTTCCTTTACTCGCTTGAAGGAATCTGGAGGTGATGCGGCCGACATTGGCCCGTCGGGCACTGGGACTTCTAAAGGAAGTCCTATGGCATCCAGCTCTACCGGGTGGTCTGCGGAGGAATCGGCGAGCAGGCCGGCTATCCGCGTTGATTCTGGCAAGAACTTCGCGATGGAACCCCTAGAGACTGATGAGGCTGTCGAAGTAACATCAGCCTTTGGTAAAATGACGACCTTTTGATCTCCTCTTGTTTGCTGCATCCGCTTTTTTTTGACCATGGCTTTATTGCAGGTGTTCGGCCTCAAGATACGTCGGCTTTGAAGGAAGCGGAGGGCCCTCCTAAGAGGTTAGAGGGCGAGTCGAGTGCTTCGACCGCGGCGGATGCTGCTGTGTTGGACGCGCTGTATGGCGACTTGCCTTCTTATCAGCCCACGTCAGCTGAAAGGCGAGAGGCTGAAGGGGCGGCAGTCCCGGAGGTATCCTCACTCCCAATCACATCACCGAGTGAGGTGCCGGCAATTTTGCCCAGTGCGGGGCTGAGGGTGATCGCGGACCCTAGTTCCCCGACTTTGATTGTCGAGCCTGCTGTTCAGGAGGTGGTTGCCAGTCCTTCCTCCACGGTGGCTGGCGTGCTGGTGTCGCTGAGGACTCCGCCGAGGTCACCTTTGGCTTGCCCTGCTGCTGTCGATGTTCCCGCTTCTTCTTCTGCGGCGGTGTCGACTGGGATGGTAGATTGCTCCGAGGTTGTCTCAAGGGTTGATGAAGCTGAGAATGACTTCATCGGTAATCTGGTCGACAGCTTCTATAACAGTTTGGAGCAGACTATCGGTCTAGTCTTGAAGGGCTCGTCTGTGCCATTCTCGAAGCTGAAGATGGTCCTCTCCCGTGGCATTGAGTGTATCCGGGACTTTGAGGGGTACCATCAAGCTGCTGCTCTAGAGCTCCTGGTAGATGACCTTGAGAAGGACGTGGAGGAATGGCGCCATTTCCATCGTTCAGACGCAGCGTCTTTGGCTGATGAACGGCTCACACGTCTTGTCGCCCAAAGGCGCGAGGCTCAGCTCGCCGCTCAAGAGGCTGCTGAGGCTATTCCTCTGACTTGAGGTCCTTGGAGACAGAGGAGGCAGAGGTTGGGAGTGCAATTGACGCTTCCAACAGTGCTCATCTTGATGCTGAAGATAAGGTTAAGAGGGCTGAAGAGATGATCCGGAAGGCAAATCTCCTCTTATCCAAGGCTACACAGATGCGTCATGAAGAGGCTGCGCGGCTTGAGCAGCTCAGGGCTCGGAGTGAGGAACTGGCGCGGCAGAAGTCGTCACAGAGGGCGACTTTGGCGGAGGTCGAGGCTCGTCTGGCTCAAGCGGTGGACTTCGATGAGGCTGAGCTAAGATCACAGGCGCTGGCCCAGGCTGCTGATGATAGGAGGACGAGGCTAGCTTCGCTCGGAGATCGGATCCGATCTTATCATGTACGCCTATAGGCTCCTCCATGTATCCCATCCCTTTTGGAATTTAATAAAATTCATTCTTTTGTCGTCTTTGTTTGTTTGGATAATGAGGCATGGCTGTCTGTTGGTTCAGAGGTCGCAATGACATAACCGAATGGGACGTCGCCAGTCTCGAGGTCAGCCCTTTGCGGGGCTAAAAGGGGAGATACTTGCCTTTTGTAAATGTCAGCAAGCATCGAGATTGAGACTTAGCTGTCTGTTGGTTCAGAGGTCGCAATGACATAACCAATTGAGACGCCGCTAAGTTCAATGGTAGATGAAACTTGGCTATCTGCCAGTTCAGAGGTCGCAATGACATAACTGGTTGAGAAGCCACCAAGCTCAACAATGAGTGATACTCGCCTTTTGTAAATGTCAACGAGTATCGAGACCTGTCTTTTGTAAATGTCAACAGGACTCGGGATTGAGACTTAGCTGTCTGCTGGTTCAGAGGTCGCGATGACGTAACAATTGAGACGCCACTAAGCTCAATGATAGATGAAACTTGGCTATCTGCCAGTTCAGAGGTCGCAATGACGTAACTGGTTGAGAAGCCACCAAGCCTCAAAATAGGTGATACTCGTCTTTTGTAAATGTCAACGAGTATCGGGACCTGTCTTTTGTAAATGTCAACAAGACTCGGGATTGAGACTTAGCTGTCTGCTGGTTCAGAGGTCGCAATGACGTAACCAATTGAGACGCCACTAAGCTCAATGGTAGATGAGACTTGGCTATCTGCCGTTCAGAGGTCGCAATGACGTAACTGGTTGAGAAGCCACCAAGCCTCAAAATAGGTGATACTCGTCTTTTGTAAATGTCAACGAGTATCGGGACCTATCTTTTGTAAATGTCAACAGGACTCGGGATTGAGACTTAGCTGTCTGCTGGTTCAGAGGTCGCAACGACGTAACCAATTGAGACGCCACTAAGCTCAATGGTAGATGAGACTTGGCTATCTGCCAGTTCAGAGGTCGCAATGACGTAACTGGTTGAGAAGCCACCAAGCCTCAAAATAGGTGATACTCGTCTTTTGTAAATGTCAACGAGTATCGGGACCTGTCTTTTGTAATGTCAACAGGACTCGGGATTGAGACTTAGCTGTCTGCTGGTTCAGAGGTCGCAACGACGTAACCAATTGAGACGCCACTAAGTTCAATATTGCAATGGAGTTTGGGAAGAGTCTCATTTTCACGGGAGAAACGAGGGAATCACTGTCATAGGTTTAATGTTAACGTAACAGTGGAATATGTATGGTCCTACCATTCTATGGATGAGAATTGGTAAGTGACTTTGGAGGTCTCGCTCTCATGAGGAGAAATGAGGGGACTGCTGTCATAGGTTTAATGTTAACGTAACAGCGGAATATATGTGGTCCTACCATTCTATGGATGAGAATTGGTAGGTGATTCTGGAGAGGGAATCAAGTGGGAGCAGGTCCCTTGGGATTTTAAGCAAACCCCCAGCTATCAACAGGTTTGATATACTTGGAGAAAGAGAGAGGCTCTCTTTGTGCGCATTCCGGACGCGCGGATCTCGATCAGAGGTGTAATGTTAACTTGATCGAGAGCAGGATCCTTGATTAAGGATAATACTTTTTTAAGAACTTGCCATTGATCGGCATCATGAGGAGGTCGCCATCTGCAGTTGTAAGGCGGTATGCTCCGTTTGAATAGACTGTCTCTATCACAAATGGTCCTTCCCATTTAGGCTGAAATTTGCCTTTGGTCTTGTGCGTCATAATCATCGGTCGTCTGACGGCTAAGACTAGGTCTCCTTTGTGGAAGACTCTCTGCTTGACCTTCTTATTGAAGGCTTTTGACATCCGAGCCTGATATAGCTCGATGTGTTGCTGAGCTTGCAGCCGCTTCTCGTCCAGGGCTTCGAGCTCTTGAAGACGCAAGCGATCATTGTCTTCTGATGTCATTTTAGTAGTCAGGGCTACTCGCAATGATGGCACCTGGATTTCCAATGGGATGACCGCTTCGCACCCATATACCAGGGAGAAAGGCGTATTGCCTGTCGGTGTCCGAACCGTAGTCCGGTAGGCCCAGGCATTCACCGAGCTTTTCGTCCCAATCTCGCTTGTTTGAGGAGACAAACTTCTTGAGCAGCTTGATGATTGTCTTGTTAAATGCCTCTGCCAAGCCATTGGCGGCAGGATTGTAGGCGGTTGAAGCCACATTCTGAATTCGGTATTTATCGCAGAACCGATAGAACCCTTGGCTTACGAACTGGGGACC
This sequence comes from Agave tequilana, assembly GCA_038442645.1. Lineage (NCBI taxonomy): Eukaryota > Viridiplantae > Streptophyta > Magnoliopsida > Asparagales > Asparagaceae > Agave > Agave tequilana. The sequence continues at coordinate 55,207 of JAVJIF010006419.1, read as the reverse complement.
ATTGTCATGGATGATCCGTCTGGGTACACCAAATCGATGGATGACATGGTGTTTGATGAAGCTAACCAGATTGGAGGTTTTAACTTCGGCCAACGGTGTGGCCTCCGCCCATTTTGAGAAGTAATCGGTTATTGCCAGGATAAACCGGTGACCTCTTGCCGAAGAGGGACTGATTGGCCCTACGACATCGATTCCCCATGCTTCAAATGGCCATGAAGCAACAGTAGGGTGGAGCAACTCCGAAGGTTGGTGTATGAAGTCTGCATGGACCTGGCACGCCTTACACCTTCGTGCATATTGGGTGGCATCGGCCATCATGGTCGGCCAGTAGTACCCAAGTCTGTGCAGCCTGTCTTTAAGCTTTGGACCCGGCTGGTGAGCTCCGCAAATGCCATCATGTGCTTCTTTAAGCACTTCCTGTGCCTCTGAATGAGAGAGACAACGGAGGAGGACACCGTCATATGAACGACAGTAGAGTGTCTTCAAAGTGGGATCATAGTAGAAACGGAGCGACCTTCGTCTGATGGACGCCGCTTCTTTGGGATCGTCTGGAAGCAGACCGTGCAGAGCGTAGTCAATGAGGGGGAAGCGCCAATCCCTCGGCTCAAGATCCACGGAGATATTATGGACCTCTTGGATCCTTAGCATATGCTTGGAGCATACGAGATGCCGGGTTGCGACTGTGAGGTGATACTCGGTATCGGCCGGTAAGGCTAGCGTCGTCGCTAATGCAGCGAGAGCATCCGCCTTGGTATTTTGAGATCGGGACACATGCCCGATGTAGAAGCCTTCAAATAAGCTAGCCAATTCGATGGCTGTATGATAATAAGGCATCAAGTTTTCATGGCGGACTTCATATTCGCCTTTGACTTGACTGATGACCAGCTTTGAATCGCCGTAAGCTTCGAGGTAACGTACCCCCATTCCCTAGGCGAGCTGGAGACCGATGAGCAGAGCATTGTATTCCGCTACATTATTAGAGCATGATTCTGTCAAGGAGAATGCTCTGGGAAGGATATGATCCTGTGGGGAGATGAACACAACCCCCACCCCGGCAATAATTTTCCCTTTGGGGCCCATCCGCGATGCTCCGTCGAAGAACATCTGCCACACTTCCTCTGCTGAGGTTGCATTAGACTCGAAGACTTCATCAGGGATGTCTTCGTGAAGTTTTGAATGTTCTGGAACTGGGTGAGCAGCTAAGAACTCTGCAAGGGCCTGGCCTTTAACTGCCTTCTGAGGAGTAAAAGTCATGTCGTATTGAGACAACAGAAGTGCCCATTTAGCCAACCTTGAATTCAGCGACCCTGGCTTCGTCATGAGAAGACGTAAAGGGTTCACCCTGGAGATGACATGTATGGTTTGGCCAACCAAATAATGTCGCGTCTTCTGGACAGCGAAGACGAGAGCTAAACACTCTTTCTCGATAGGATTGTAGCGAGATTCCGCTCCTATGAGAGTCCTGCTCAGATAATAATGGCCTGCTCGTGGCCATTGTCGTCCTTTTGAGCGAGGAGGGCACCGAGGGAATAGTCCAGAGCTTTTACATAAAGCAAGAATGGTTTCCCTGATGTAGGGGCCACTAAGACCGGAGGTTTTGTGAGATACCTCTTAATGTCTTCATAAGCTTCTTGACAGGCTTGGTCCCATATGAAGGCAGTACCCTTTTTCATGAGACGGGTAAAGGGCTGGCAACGGCCCGAAAGATTTGCTATGAATCTTCTGATGTAGGCTAATCTGCCTTGCAAGCCTCGGAGCTCTTTGAGGTTCCTCGGTGGATGCATGTCCTGTATGGCTTTGACTTTGTCTGGGTCCAGATGGATCCCTTTTGATGTGACAATGAACCCAAGGAATTTGCCGCTGGACACTCCCAAGAAGGATTTTGTCGGGTTCATTTTCAGCTGATGAGCCCGCATTATGTCGAACATCGTTCTCAGATCGCGAAGATGTTCATTTTTGCTGCTGCTTTTGACGGCAATGTCGTCAACATAGCATTCCACCGTCTTTCGGAGATGGTCGCGGAAGATTATGCTCATCGCCCGCTGGTAGGTTGCTCCGGCGTTCTTCAGTCCGAAGGGCATTACAGTGTAGCAGTATACCCCCAATGGCGTTCGGAAAGAAGTATGCTTCTCGTCATCAGGATACATCTTGATCTGGTTATACCCTGAGAAGCCGTCCATGAAAGACATCCTCTCGAATCCGCATGTGTTGTCGATCATGACATCGGTGATCGGCAGTGGGAATTCATCTTTGGGACAGGCCGTATTGAGATCACGGTAGTCGATGCAGATTCGTATTTTCCCATTCTTCTTGAGGACGGGGACTATGTTAGCCACCCAATCTGGATGTTGTTCCTCCCGGATGAAGCCACAAGCAATGAGCTTATGAACTTCGGCTTCAATAGCCTCCATGATGTTTGGGCGGAACCGACGTTGTTGCTGCTTGACTGGCTTAACGTCGGGCTTGATGTTTAGACGGTGCATAGCGACCTGTGGATCAAGTCCAGGCATGTCTTCATAGCTCCAGGCGAAGACATCTATATACTCTTTTACGAGCATTATCAATTCTTCCTTTTCGATAAGTGATAGGCTTTCACTTATGAAAATCGGTTTAGGATGATCTTGACTGCCCAAGTTGACCTGGATCACCTTGTCTTCGGTAGGTGGCTCGCACAGCTCAAACCGCTTTTCCCATTGAAGGCTCAATTGCTGGGCCCATGATTCCTCATCGGCAACCTCTGCGGGTTCCAACTGACTGCTTGACGTCATGAGGCTTTCGAATATCCCTCCTATGCGGACATCAGAATCCCATTCGGAGGATGAGGCCGACTGTGATGGGATCGATCCATCGCCTTTGACCTGAACTGTTGTTGATGATGTGGGTGTGACGTACCCTAACCCCCTGCGTGTACTATCATAGTAATTTGCAGGTTTCCCTCTTGGGACGGAGTTACGCATCAAGCCGCGTCTTCTTTTCCGAAGTTTAGGCCCGCTCCCTGCTTCAGGTTGTAACCCATCTTCTTCATAATATGGCGTGCTGATGGCGCGTAATGAAAGAACTGTGGAGCATCCGACTCTGAGCTTGAGTCTGTGGTTGAGAATCTCCCTGGCCGGGCTCTGCCGAAGATTATCGGCGCCTGACCTTGCTTGGACGGAGGGACTACCAGCGTGGCCCCTTCTACGGCTTCCACAGATGTGCTAGCCACACTCGGCTCATGTACGGGCATATGAAGAGAGCCATCCATCATGGATTTAATCGGCTCGATGCTCGCAGGATAATCGAAAGAAATATTATCATTAATTATCCATTCGCCTTCCTCCTCAGGAGGGATCCTACATCGGGGATCATTAAAGCATGCTACAATTGGCTCGCCAATCAGAATGGCTGGCATGCCCGTTTCGGATTCCGAATCCGCCTCATTGCCACTTTCATCATCATCGTCTGGCAATGGTTCTCCCGGCGTTCCACTAGCCTCTTGATATAGGAGAGCATCAGTGAAGTAGTTTTCCACCCCCTTGAAGGGTTGCTTCTCAGCGAAGACAGTTCGTACTGTCGCATCATCCTCAACATACTTGAAGCATTGGTGGAGGGTGGAAGGAACGATCCAGTTGGCATGGATCCAAGGTCTTCCTAGCAGCAAGTTATATAATGTGTCAGCATCAATGACATAGCATGTCACTTCTGACTTCAAGCTTCCGATTCTGCAGCGGAGCCGAATCTTTCCAAGCGGATGGCTGCTCCCGGCGTTGAAACCATATATTGTAGTGGTGGTTGCGGACAACCTGTACAATGGTATGCCGAGGAAATAGAGGAGCCTTTTGGGGATGATGCTGAGTGCAGACCCCGGATCTACTTGTACTCTTTCAATGCATGTTGAACCGATATATCCGGTATAGTACAAAGGTCGATCATGCTTGTTGTCTTTGAGAAGCATATCTTCCGCCGTAAAGGTAATAGCAGGCACCTTGGATTGTGCGTGATGGCACTCTGAGCAGGAAGGCCGCATCTCATCACCAGGAACCTCAGGCATGCATGTCAGAAAGGACTCCGAGTTGGCCAGCGCATCTCTGAGTGCCTCTCTTGTCTCTTTAGAGAGACGAAGGAGCTCGTGTATTGTGATACGAGCCGGGATATTGGCTAAGTGGGCCAATATATCAAAGCGAAAGGGCGTGGCTAACCCTTGGCCTGGCGGTTTCTTCAACACATGGTCGAACCGCACTTCCTTAGGCTTCTCTTTCCCTTTGGTCAGAACTGGAGCGGATGTCGGCATTGGTACTGACGTCGTTTGCTGTTGTATCTCGTCAGTAGACTTGTCATACTGCCTTTGATATGACTTTCCAGACCGGGTGCCCGTCTGTTGAGGTGCATCTGCCTGCGCTGTACAGGCATGCTTCTCTTCTTCTGAATCGCTGAGGGAAGCCGAAGTAAGATTACCATCATCTGGCAGGACAGAGATGACATTGCAGGACTTGCCCTTTTTGCTGGAGTCCTTCGACGTCCGCTGTACGTCTTGGACGAGGTCAGGGTGTATCCACATAACTTCTCCTGTCTCCAATGTCAAGGGGACGAGACCCTTGCCATCTTTAGCTATGGTTGAAGAATGCTTGACTTCCAACCGCGGTGTGGGGGCTGGATAGGTCCCGTCGGGAACTGTGACCTTCTGAGCAGTGCCGAACTCAAGAGTCACCATATTGGCAGTGACTTTCTTCTGTTCCGTCTTCAATGTGAGGACTCCGGCGTCGACCAAAGCTTGAATTCTATCCTTAAGAACATAGCACTTGTCAGTAGGATGGTGGATCATCCTGTGGTAGAGGCAGTATTTAGGGTCGTTTGTACGCCCTATCTCATTGGGACGCCGAGCATCCGGTAGCTTCATTTTGTTCCCTTTGTGGAGCAGATGGAATATCGTGACCACCTGGTCATCTCTGAAGGAGTACTGCTTCGGAGGAAACTTGGGCTCTTGGCTGTTAACGCCGCTCTTCTTGGCCTTTGACTGCATGTCCCCGGTCAGCTCGACGGACATAATCTCCTTCCCTTTAGCTTGGGAGACTGCGGGAGATCGCTACGCCCTTTGTTGTTTGTGCCCCATTTGCTTCTAGGGGCGGATGGCTCGAACTTCTTAGCCGATTTCTCGGCTATCTCAGCTTGTTCGACCAATTCCTTCCAAGTATGGGCTTTGACAGCCCCCATGCGGACTTCTACTTGATCCAAGAAGTTGTGCCTGCATGTCTGTAAGAGCATGGGTAATGGCATCCCTGCTGGGCACATCAGAGATAGATTTCTGAACCGCTCAATGTATTCACGGACAGATTCGCCTTTCCTCTGTACAGTGGAAAGGAGCTTGTCCATGGTCACTTCGGTGTCATCCTCATAGAAGCGAGAGAGGAACCGAGTTTCCAGGTCAACCCAGGAATTGATAGAGTCCTGAGGAAGGCTTCGGAACCAGTCGAATGCCACCCCTTTCAAGGTGCCGATGAACAACCTAGCCATGATGGCGTCGTTGTTTAGAACATTACCGGTCTGGGACCGGAAATAGTAGATGTGCTGATTGGGCGAGCTCTTACCATCATACGTATGCAACGTTGGTGGTTTGAACTTTGGCGGATATGGCACCGAATCCCACTCCAGCGGATAAGGACGGACTGCCCCTACCTTCTTTAATTCATCCCTCTGAGCTAGGGATGCGATTTGAGCTTGAAGGCCTTTAAGGACTTCGGCATCCAGGGAAGAGCCTCCCTTAGATTTCTCCGTCTTGGGCGGATCATTGCTGAGATGCCCCTCCTCGTCATGATTACTCCGGTATCATCATTCCGATTGCTGAGGAGCTGAGCAAGCATCTGTTGAATATTGTTCAGGGCCTCTTGCTGAGTTCTAGAGGTCTGCTCCTGAGCTTCCAAACGCTGACGAAGATCGTCATTAGCGTTATCGGCCATATTAACCGATGCTTTGTCCGTTCGTACAGAACTGACTGTTGCTGAAGAGGCATACCCGCTGTCTTCATCTTCTCCATCAGATGATTGGGGTGATCGTCTGGACTGTGGCGAGATTAGGGCCTTTGAGGAAGAAGGCTGCTCATAATTATAGGGTATCGCTACCCTGGATCTGGTGTTTCGGAAAACACCTTCTTCGCGCACCAAGACTTCACCTAAGCCCGGGCTATAATCTGGATCTGGGGAGCCGAAAGGGGTATCATCAGATGTATGACCTTCCCTGTGTCGCTCTCGTCCTCTTCCGGTCATGTTGACGGACGCGAAGGCTGGGCCTCGCGAAGCACTCCTTTCATGGTGTTTCTTTATGGCACGTGCGGACAACCGGTCAAACACCGATTGACGGTGTGGAGGTGCCATCTTGATTGGATATTGCCGACAATGGGCTGAATGGATTGTCACAAGTCGGCATCCTCTTTGACAACAAGGGGAAGTGGTTTGGAGAGACTCCAATTCCCGCTTGTTTGTCAAGAATTGTCGCAGGTTAGGCTCAACAGAGCCTGAACAACCCCGTGGAGAGGCCTTTCTGGAGCGTACAAGGGATGATGCTCCGTTCTTCTTATCCCTGCAGAAGGGATTAGTACTGAATAGTACTTTGGCGCTAACTTTGCCGACAGGTGCGAGCTTAGTGCCTGATGAATCGGAAGCGGAGCACGCTGTGGTGCTTTGCCCGCTATTCTGCTGCGAAGGGGATCAACCTCAGATAACACTGCGGTTTTAGCCTTGCGGCCGCGAACCCAGTGAATTTGTTGTGATACAATAGCTTCGCTTGTGCGAGCGAGGCTAACAGGAGGCTTTGCTGCCCTTGATTCAGGTGACGGTATGATTGCCGTCGTGACTTCATGGCTGGCAGCATCGTCAGGGCAGATGGGCATCTTACCCTTTTCTTCGCGGGAGAGGCGCAGTCTCGGCATGACTACTCCGGGAGCTTTGGTTGAAGACTCCTGTTTAGGCTTCCATATCAGTCTTGACAGGGGACGCCTAGGTTCGCAAGGAACCTGAATAGCCACAAGCGGGGCTGTGGGGTGCTGGCAGGATTCTGCCTCTGGTTTCTGATTTGAAACCTTGGTCATGAAGACCTTCCTGTGCTTCCGTGCTCGAAGCGTCAGGCCACCCCCAGAGAGGACTTCTTCAAATCTTCCTTGATCGATCTGGATAACCAGGTTCTCAAAAGTGCAGGATCTGGGCTGCGGGCATGTTTCCTTGTTGCGCTAGAGAACTGCGGCAGATTCGCAGAGGACCTTTTCCGTCTCCGCAGAGACTTTGCTTGAAGATTTAGCCAGAGAAGATCTGGCTGCACCGGCTTTTCTGAATTCAGAGATAGACCCGAAGGTCTGTTCGTCGCATTGCGACACTTGATTCTCAGCAGAGGAGAATACAATCCCCAGCGGAGTCGCCATCTTGTTTTCCATTATGTTTGCAAAGGGGAAAAACTTACAAATAAAAGTTTGAGGAGCTAAATTACAAGTATTCTCAAAAGATTACAAGTAGATCTCCTCAGAGATTCTGGGAAAATGTGCCGATAGGAGTCTGGTCAGCGCGCGACCACTTTGTCCCTTTGACGATGCGAGCGATGAGATTCCCTTCTCGCCTGGTTCGGGGAATCAGAGAACAGAAGGTTGGTAGAACCCTCTTGCTGCTTCTCAAAATCGCCTTCGATAAGGAATTCCTTCTCGCCTGGTTCCGGAGATTCCTTGAGAGGAAGGACGACGTTAGGGTATCAACACCACCTGGTTAGAGAAAGCAATTCTCTAAAAGGTCTCTGAATTCGGGAGCGCGCGGTGCGTCGTGAAAAAGCCTCTGCTTGTGGAGTCTTCTCTCTTTTTTTTATCGATCGATCTCCCTATGCCTTCATCCCTTTCTCTTCTTGTACCCCTGGCGGGCTATTTATAAGGAAAGCAAGGGTATAATCGTCCCCTTTGAAGATATAGAAACAGATTGAACCAAATCTGTTTGAATCTGGAAAGTAGCCTTACTGCGAGGCTAGGATAGCTTCTGCGGAGCTAGAAAATGGCAAGTCGGTTGATCTGTTTTGATCCTTTCCATATTGTTGGGGGATTCTCCTTGATCCTCTTACTCGTTTCAAGAGAGTCAAGAGATTGCGGCAATCACCTGCCATATTTGAATCCCGATTGGATTTGATTAGATTGAATCCGATCTCATCAGGAGATTTTGATTGGTCAAAGGTTGACCATAGCAGGCTGATATCGGAGCTGCCCGCTTTGAAGCTCATAGCGGAGCTAGAGGCAATTCCTAGCGAAGTCCGAAAAGAGGCTTTTCGGCGAAGCTATCAGTCAGCTTCCTGGCGATGCTCTGGATGATGCTAGCCTCTCAAACGAGGCTATCCCCTTGGGCTAATGTAATGCTAAATGCTAGCATTTTAGACCTGCTGAGGTCTGTTTAGAAACAATCCGGGTTCACTGTTCTGCTTGCTGGATCAGTGGAGTCCAAACCGCTTCTTTGTCCTTGGAGGTGGGCGAAAACTGGTCTTCAGCTCGTCTGTCCCTTGTCTTTTGTAAATGTCAACAAGTTTAGACATCGTTCGGACCAATGAGAATCTTGTCTTTTTTTTAAGTGTCAACAATCACACCTCTAACATTCACCTCCTTGTCAAGTTAATATCACACCTCTGGCAACTCAGTTTGCTTCCACTTGCAAATCCTAACTCGTCATATTAACATTACATCTCTGGCGGTAAAAGTTTCCATAAATCTCCAGTGGATTTACCTCCACTTATTATTCACATTAATAGAATAGCAAGTCTACAAAATTTGTTCAAATCACGAATTCAACTCCTGTCAAGTTAACACCACACTTCTGACAGTAACATGTTTAAATTCCTTAAACAGAGTTTCCAAACTTTGAGTTGCTATGTTAATCATCACCTCTAGCAAATGAATGGCAATCACTTTCATTTGTCTGATTTTCAAAACACAAAAGGAAGTCATGACAAAAAGAAGGCAAAACTATCACTTTTATTTTATATCAAAGTTAAAAGTGATACAAATACTCTCTTACTCAATAATATAGAGAGTACAAAGTAAATACAAAATGTTATTCTCGCGCAATGAGAGATTGTATTTGTTCCTTGAGACGTTAGTTATCCCTTAAGCATGCCTTGTCGACTGTAGCCAGGAACAGTAGGTCCGCTTCTTCTCCTCTTAAGAATAATGGTGTTCCTTGAGGTCGAAATATAGTGGAACATTCTGATTCCACCCGACCAACTCGTGTGAAAGTCTTCCTCCTTTACAAAGTCATAATCCTTCGCTTAATGGAAGATTTTGCCATTAGAAAGTCATCCAATGAGCATGAGTTCTTCATCGCTGTCACTTTTTTGAATAAGATTGGTGAAGGGAGGATTCGAGACCATACTGGTGCATCATGTCTAACATTACCCGGTTGCAACCAACAATGTCTTAGGGAGGTCCGGAACTGAGCAAGCCAGTTTTTGTCTTCATCGTACAGGTCCCCCTCGCCCTCTTTGATACCTTCTTTGAAGAGAAGCTCTGACTTCCAGAGTAGTTCCGATGGAACGAACTTGTCATTTCATGATAACTTCAATGAATGCAGCGATTGTCTTAGGTTGAAGAGAACAGTGGAGCCAACACCCTCAATATTGCCAAGGCCTGGAAAAAGAAGAACCCAGGGTCAATTTTACAAAAAAAAAAATGTCAAGATGTTGAGTGCGGGCTCAACATAAGCCCGCATCCTATGGCTAAAACGCGAGGTTCACATGGAGTCCGCGTCTAGACTCCATACTTAGAAATATTTAAGTCTACAGATTTAAACGCGAGTCTCATAAATGAGACCCGTGTTCAAAAGTCTCAAGGTGCGGAGCCCACCGGACTCGTGTTCAATTCGCAGATGCAAGGGTTACGTTGACAAAACAAAGAAATGTTAGGACCGCTAGACCCGCGTTCTGCTCGGCAACGCGAGAATCGCGTTCACAAATCAAACGCAGACCAATAAAATCCACGTCAACTGATCAACTTCAACAAAGTTTTTTAAAGTTCAAAAAGAAGTTAAGAAATCGTATCTCTTTGTGTTCATAATAATGGCGAAAGCCACTTAAAGACACTTACCAGAAATTGAGGCTTCCTAGAGGGGGTGTTGTAGATCACCTAGAGGGGGTGAATATGTGACAAGCTAATCAAATGCAAAACTAATGCGGAATTAAAAACTATTTATGCAAACTAAAAAAAATAAACTAACATACAGCGTATAATTAAAGAGTGTAGCTGAATTTCCGATAAAGGGCTCTGGACTATCTCCTCAAAGTTCCTCTAGATTAAGAGTTGAGGTCCCATAATGGCTCTCTTGGTTGAATAGAAGTGTGAGAAAATAATCCCAAACATATATCAATTAAGCACAAGGAATATCAAGCAAGTAATAGATATAGACAATAAACGCATGCAAGATATAAACACAAGTGAGAGAGAGAAAGATAAGCAATCGCAAATACGAGAGATTTGTTTCGAGGTTCGAGCACGCTTGCTCTACATCGCCGCCTTCAACACTATGAAAGATTTTCACTATACTTGATCCCGCAAGATCACCCGGTGCTGCAACACCTACAACGAGCTCCTCAAGAACTCTTGGACCCACAAAATCTCTCACTTGTTCCCGCAAGAAAAACACACGCAAGCACACTAGCTTGCTAAGGCCGCACCTCTTACAACTCCTCCAACCACAAGTTGGAACGCTTGGTGATCACTTCACTTAATCACCACAAACTCTCTTCACCGAGGCCATAACCTCTACAACTCCTCACAATACAAGATTGAAAATTTTGTGATCACTTCTCTTGATCACAAAAATAACTCTCATAACAAGGATCCTAAGAGGATTGATATAGCAACGAAAAACTCAAGTGTGAGAAAAATAAGATAGAGTTGTGGTGGAAAACTCAAGAAATCTCTTTTAAAAAACTCTTAAAAACTCTCCTTTTGATATGAAAGTTTTACCTCAAGAACATGTGGAGAAAAACCTAAAAGAGATGAAAAAACTGGCTCTAAAACTTCTCCAAAATCTTGTATAAAACTAGCCAAAACAGCCCCCGTTTATAAAACTACAAAAACTAGCCGCTGGGGCAAATCCCCAGGCCAGATGATCTACCGGTCGACCGGCCAACGGTCATATTTATGAACGTTGCGGTTACCGGTCGACCGCACCCAGGTCTTGACCAGTCGGTCGACCGGTCGGTCGACCGAGGCAAGAACCAGAGTGCTCTCTGGCCGGTCGACCGCCTCGGTCGATCGTGCCCAGATCCAGAGAGTGAACTCTCTGAATCGGTCGACCGTCCGGTCGATCGGCCCTCAAGCCAAGGCTATGTGCACGTTCTGTGCACATCGGTCAACCGCTCGGTCGATCAACTTCTGGTTCGGTCGATCAGTCGGCCGACCGCCAGAAGGCCAGGTCAGGGTTAATTAGAGATTAAACTTGGTCTTTTAACATCCTATAAAATCCCATAACATTCACAAAATCAGTTCATTAAAATATTTGAAGTACAAATATGTGTGATCAAAAATCAATATATATTACAAACAAGTTAAACTATTTTTGTAATATAGAAATTCAGCCTTAAACAAAAACTCGTATTTAAAATCAATTTTCAATTTGAAAAATGATTTTTTCAAAACTTTTTCAAATACAAAAACAAGATATTTTAAACACTTTTGAAGCTTAGCGTGTATGGATATGATCCAATACACATATAGGATGAAATATCTATGTTTTTGACAATAAGTTTTAAAATAAGTTTGATAAATACAAAACTTAAACACATGATATAGAAACATCAAATAAGTTTTTTTTTTAACATTTGAACCAAGAATGTATATAGATGAATCCTATATACATATAAAACATGTAAACTTGTTTTGATGAACTAAATTCATGAAACATAAAGATATCTTCTTTAAAGTTCAAAACTAAAATGGTATTTTCTAAAATCAAAACTATTCGTTTGAAAATGCATATAAATTTTGCGTGTGTGTATATGAGCTTAAGCAATTCAAAAACTAATATATCATTTATATTTTATCTAAAATATAAAATCTTAACACTCACAAAACATGACTCAAGTCTTGAAAATCTTCTCTACAAAATCTTCTTCTCCATCTTGACTTGGTCCAAACCTTGATCCAAAGAGCTAGACTCCTCTTGAGTACTTGATGCGATCTTTAAAGTGCGAGCTCTTGAATCAACATGTGCTAGCTTCAAAACTTGACTTTGAATCTTTTGGTGAAGCTAAACACTGACTAAGATCTTAATCAAATATCTGAAACTAAATAAGCACAAGATCATTAGTACTATAACTACATAAGTTAATTATCATCAAAACGAGGGTGATGGACCTTTGGGCCAATAGGTGCAACGATGGCGCTCGAAGAAGCAGCTATTTGCTTGGGTTTTGGAGCCATCACGATGGAGAAATCTTCAAAAAGATTGAAAAAAGTTCAAAACTTTATGGGTTTTGAGAAAGCTCAAGAGCTTTGGACGCGGGTCTGATTGAAGGTGATGAACAGTCAAAGTGAATAGACTATTGAAAGACTTGGGTCTTTTATAGGCCTTCCAGTGGTCGATATACGCGACGCGTATCTTGAGCTCAATTCGATCCAGACACGCGTCCAACGCAGCGCTGGCGTCGTGTCTGGAAGTATCTAACGCGATCTTCATGTTTGGAAAGTCGCATCTCAACAACAATTGAGAACCATGTTTCAACAGCAATTGAGAGCCGCGTCTCTATGGCAGTTGAGAGTCGCGTCTTTATAACAATTGAGGGTCGCGTCTCATGTTCATTGAAGTTCGCGTCTCCACTTGATCAGCATGACAACCGCATCTATGAGGGCTACGTTCTCTCACATACAAAGAGTATGCCCCTGCTTTTGCAATCAGTTTAATAGTATACTGGCAAAAGTAGTCAACAACTCTACCGGTTTAATAGTACACCGATAAATAAACCAGAGCTCATGATAAGTACTAGGCTGAGTTTCTAAGACACTTGTGACGATCTTCCCTGGAGGCTTCAAGCAGTTCAACAATACACTCATAAAGACCAGAATTCAGACAGGATCAAGCTCAGGGCATCTCAAAAGATTGTCAGTCCAATCATGGGTAGTCTAAAATCAACTGTAGTCCAAAGTATTTCGAAATTCATCCCAGTCAACCGCGAAGTGTCAAAAACTTTGGAGGGAGTTCTGCAAGCTATTCAAAAATCATTAAGGACAAGTCATAAGCGAACCTCACTTCAACGCGAAGGTCACATTTTAAACTAAAATGCGGACCTCGCGTCCCAAGAAGCACGGAGACTTCAGACGCGGGCCTGAGTAAACTCGCGTTCAACGCGAGTCTGAGTAACTCTGCATCCCACATGTTTTGATGCATCTATGCATTGCTATCAGTCGTCATTCCTTTTCTGTATTCAGGTGATATCATGTGTGAGCATTCATATGTAGTATTGCAGTGATATTGATAGACTTTTATAGCTTGTTCAGGTTACTTAGGCTTAGCGTATATGCGTGGGGTATTTTCCTCGTGTATATACGGCGCCAACTCTCGTCGCGACTCCATTTTCACGTATTTTAGGAAGCGGGGCGTGACAGGGTTTTCGTGAGTCTGAGGAACTTCGCATCTTACACGGGTCTGAGTAACCCGGTGTCCCATTTCAAATGCAAGTTTGAGCAGCCCGGTGCTCCACTTCAGATGCTGGTCTAAGAAATCCTGTATCTCACTTCAAACACAGGTTTGAGTAACTCTGCGTTCTAACTGAGATGCCTGCATCTATAATAAGCAACATGAGGTTCGCATCCAGCACGAGACTCACATTTCTGTTGTAACTGACACCCATTAGCGGATCAATTAACTTCCCACATAATGGGGGAGTTAATCCCCATTATGGAGGGATTTTAGGGGACAATAATACCCTTATGACTCCTTATAAATAGCCTGAGGAGCTATGAAGGAGAAGAGAGAGGAGGCTTTTCTAAGATTGAGAGCTGAGAATTCTCAAGCTAAAAGCTTCTTGCTTTTTTGGAGAGAGAGATAGAAGGAGTAAAGAGTGGACTCTAAACACTTAGTGTGTTAAAAACATGGCTCCCTTCTGATTGATCTCTGAGAGCATCCTGAAGAGAAGCTGGACAGTCAGCCGGTCAACAGAGAATAAGAACCACTCTTCATCGCCACATGAAGAACCCAGCCTTAAACAAAAGGAGAACCGATTCTTCTCCTCTCTTTTGTAATCAGAATTGTTCCATTGTAACTTTTCAGCCACTCAAAGAAACTTTACATTGACCCACTTCTTCGACCAAACAAAGATTTGGACAATTTAGGCCTGTTTGTTTCGCCGCAAAACATCGCAAGTCGTAAGTCGTAAAATGAGAATGGAAAAAGTGAACTGTAGCAGGGAAAATATATTGTGTTTTATGGTGTTGGTTGATAAAGTGAAAGTGTAAATGAAAAGTATATTGTGTATTACTGTGTTTGGTTGGTAAAGTGAAAGAGTAAATGGAAAAGTATATTGTGTTTATAGTGTTTGGTTGGTAATGTAAAAGTGTAGCTGGAAAAGTTGACCACAAAATTAACTGTAGCAACTGCAAGTAAATATTATAAATATTATTAAATTTAATCTGCTATTTCAAATTAAATTGTATTAATAAATTGAGATAAAATATTAATAGTCTTAATATTTTATTTATAATAATAATATTAATTAAATATTAGTATAATTAGTAAAATATTACTAAAATATTAACTAAATAAATAATATAAAATTTTAAGAAAATCCGAAGAACATTAATAAAATTTTAAGAATACTAATGAAACATAAATATTAAAAATCTTAAGAAAAAATAAAATATAGTTATAATATTATTATATTATAAAATACTTAAAAATTATTATAATATTAAATTTTATTATAATATTATTGTAATATTATAATAATATAAAATTAACAAATTAAAATATAATTATAATTTAATAGTAAATTATTATAATAATATTATTATAATGAATTATTATTACAATATTAAAATAATAAAATAATAATATAATAATGAAGTATATTATAATATTTATAAAGAAATTATTTATATTAAAAATAAATAATTAAATATATAGTAATTTTATATTAAAGTATAATATTGTTATATTAATAAAATATTAACTCTAAATAAAATAATAAAAAATTGGTATAAGTTTAATACAATAATAAAATATTAAATAACAGTATTAAATAAAATATTAAATTAAAATATTAAAAATATTAAAAATTATAATATTAAAAATAATAAAAAAACTAAAAATTAAAATATAAAGTAATTAAATAATTAAATAAAAATTGAACATTATTAAAAATATTAAAAAATATTAAATATTTAATAATATTAAATTATATATTGATTATCAAGTAACTGTTTTGAACTGCAAGCGTATTACAAGTGAAATTTACATGACAAAAAAATTAACTGTAACAACTGCAAGTTGGAAAATATGGGTGTAAAAGTGATATTTACATGACCACAAATTTAACTGTAGCAATTGCAAGTGGGAAAATGAGAGTTGCATTTTGCAAGTTATTTTTCAGTGAAACAAACAACCGGAAATGGAAAAGAAGTTTTACGACTTACGACTTGCGGTGAAACAAACAAGCCCTAAGTGAAAAATAGTTTGATTCAAACTTCACCTTTTTAAATACATATAAATTTTTATTTTTTTATTTTTTTTAGAAGTTCGAAGTGTTATCACTTTGTTGCCCTTTAAGCATTTCTTCTTTTTTTTAAATATGTTAACTATTCTAAATTTTTTGTGTAAATATTAAAGCTTCTTGAGGCCCTAATACCTAACAAATTGCTTATTAGATGTGCTAATACATATTATATATATATTTTTTCAAACTTATCTAATTATATTTTACATAAATACCAAGGCTTGCTTAGGCCAAAACACCTAACTAATTAATAATTAGATTTGTTTATTTTTGATATGTATATAAATTTAATACTATATATTTAAAGCAGGATAAGCTATCATCATCAGGCCCGAAGTTGAAGATATGACTAATTGTTCTGTTAATGATAATGATGAATTGGATCAGCCGATTGTGCCTAAAGTTAGGATGAAATTTGATGGAATAGAAGAGTTGTATGAGTTCTGCAAAAAATATGTAAAGACATGTAGATTTCCAATTAGGAAAAAAACCTGCAAAGAAGAATGTTGAGGGGATGGTTAGAAGTTTAACTGTGGCATGTTCTCTAGGTGGCAAACATGAAAATACATCTCAAAATGCATTAAAACCCCAAGTGAGCTACAGAACTGGGTGCACTGCTAACTTAACAGCACAATTAAATCTATATGAAGGATGGCAAATTTCTGTGGTTGTTATTGATCATAATCATAAGACGAGCCCGCCAAAATTCATTTATTTCATTGCAATCGAAGAATAAGTGCACATGTGAGACATCAAATCAATTTTAATGACCAAGCAGGAATTTGGATGATCAAAAATTTTGGCTCACTAGTACACGAGTATGGCGGATATGAGAATATATCTTGCGATGAAAAGGATTGCAGAAATTTAGTTGAAGAATCAAGGCGTTTACAACTTGATGAAGGAGATGCTTCAGCGATTATGAGATATTTTTCGAGGATGGTTGTAGAAAACTCAGATTTTTTTTTTGACATTCAGTTGGATGATGAGGATCATTTGAAAAATATTTTGGCAGATGGTAGGAGCAGAGAGGCATACAAGGAGTTTGATAAGGTTGTCACTTTCGATACCACCTACTTAACAAACATGATTTGTTGTTGGCTCTATTTGTTGGCGTTAATCCTCATAGGCAATCAATTTTACTTGGATGTGGATTGATTTCAAAAGAAGACACAACGACTTTTATTTTGGCTATTAAGTAAGTGGCTCCGCAAGGGATAATAACTAACAAAGATAGAGTTATGAAAAATGCAATTGAGATTGTATTCCCAAACACTAGGCACAGATGGTGTTTGTGACATAAAATGAAAAAGCAATCAGAAAAGTTAGGAAGATATACTGAATATAAACACATCAGTTCTACCATGAAAAGAGCGGTGTATAATACACATAGTCCAGATGAGTTTGAAAATAAATAAATGAAATGATTGACACATATGCGTTGGAGGAATGTGAATGACTAAGTGAATTATATAAGGAGAGAAAGCGATGGGTACCATACTATGTCAAAAATAGCTTTTGGGTGGGAATGTCAACTACTTAACAAAGTGAAAGTATGAATGCATTTTTTGATGGATATGTCCACTCAAAAATAAATTTGAAGCAGTTTCTTGAGCAGCATGAAAATGCATTAAGGAATAAGGTGGAAAAGGAGACGGGCCAATGCTGACTCATTTTCAAAACAAATACCTACTGCAACTAATTATATGATGGAAAGACAGATTCAGGAAGTCTACACTTTATCAAATTTAAAGAATTTAAAGCTGAATTAATTGGGAAGATATACTTTGAAATAGTAGACTATCAGGAGGAGATAGGGGTGAATGAGTATAGCATTCGAGAGTCCTTTTAGTTAGAGAATGGTCGAATGATTCCAAAATTCTTTAATGTTTCCTTTCATGCTGAAAAATGTGAAGTTCAATGTACATGTCAGTCATTTGAGTTTAAAGGTATACTTTGCAGGCATGCCCTTATTATTTGTATCCATCATGAAGTTGGCTTTCTTCCAGATAAGTACATTCTAAGAAGGTGGAGAAAAGATGTGAGGAGAGCTCACTCAAAGATGAAAGTTAAATTTAATAGTTGGAAAAACATAACAGAGAAATTGCGCTATCGCGAGTTGTGCCTTGGCTTTAGCGAGGTTGCAGATTTGGCTGCCCCACCAACTCATGAAGATGATGATGTTAAAAATTGGATAGACAACAAGTTCAAAAAATTACAACTAAGTGAATCATGTCAAAAGCAAAAAGAAATTCCAATGATCATCAGTTTGTGGAAGAAGAAAGGAAAGATGAAGAGGACGGCTTGGAAAACATATTGGATCCCCTATCTAAGAGTTGTAAAGGGTGGCCTAGAAAAAATAAAATTAAGCCTGCAAGTAGGCAAAACAAAAAGAAATCTGGTCATGATGGTAATGTGCTAATGTAGATTACATCTCAAAACCAGGCACAACAATTCACACAAACTCAGGTGGGAGTTGAAACTTTCACACAAGAGAGTGCGGTTTCAAATCGTTACATGCTACAATCATGGAGAGTGTATCCGCCAGCACAACAATTCACACAATCTCAAGTGCATGTTGGAACTTCCACACAAGAAAGTGTAATTTCAAATCCTTACATGCTACAACCAAATATGATACAACCATGGGGAGTGTACCGCCTGACAACACAGTTTACACAATCTCAAGTGGCTGTTGGAACTTTCAACTACGAGGGTATTGTCTCAAATCCTTATATTCAATAGCCAAATATGGTACAACCTGTAAGTCACCTAGAGGGGAGGGTGAATAGGTGACAAGCTAATCAAATACAAAACTAATGCGGATTAAAACTAATTATGCAAGCTAAAGCTATTATACAAACACATAAAGTATAACACAAGAGTGTAGCCGAATTCCCGGTGAAGGGCTCTGGACTATCCCCTCAAGATTCCTCTAGATTAAGAGTTGAGGTGCCACAATGACTCTCTTGGATGAATACAAGTGTGAGCAAACAATCCCAAGTATATATCAATTAAGCACAAGATATATCAAGCATGTAAAGAGATAAACAATATGAGCATGCAAGATATATAAACACAAATGAGAGAAAGAGATGAGCAATCACAAACACAAGAGAATTTTTTCGAGATTCGAGCACACTTGCTTTACGTCCCTGCCTTCAACACTATGAAGTATTGGCCCAAAGGCCTTCCACCCTAGTTTTGATGATGATTAACTCATGTAGTTATGTTTACTAATAATCTTGTATTGTTTAAGTTTTAGATCATTAACCAAGATATTAGTTGGTGATTAGCTTCAACAAAGAGTTTAGAAACTTTTCATAGTGATTCCAGGGCCAAAGCTTAAAGATCACACATTGCCTAGCCCATGGATGGAGTTTTGGAGCAAGTCAACTTGAAGATGAAGATCATCAAGAAGACTTAGGTATCCATAGTTTAGATAGTGTGTTTTAGATCCATTTGTAAAGCTTAGTATAGTTGATATGCTCAAGTGCACAAACACACACGTTTTTATGTTTTGGATTTGGTTTTCATGAATAGTAGATCAAAACAAGTTTACTTTATTTCTATGTATATTAGATGTATTCTAGATATACATACATGGTTTAACTTGCTAAACAAACTTATTTTGATATCCCTATTCATGTGTTGAAAAATCAAGTTTGATAAAAATACAATTTTATTTTTGATAAAATTGGCAAGACACAAAAATGAATTGATATGATTGATATATGTCTTGAAATTTTTATCACTTATTTGTGTTTCATATAAAATGATAAAACAAGTTTGTGGATTTTTAGAAGTGTTAAAAGATTTTTAAAAAAAATATTTTACAGTGTTTTCTGACCCAGATTTTTGTTCCAGGCTTCAATCAGTCGACTAGTCAACCTGACCTAGTCAACTTGGGTGAAGTCGGTCGACCGGGCCGGTCGACCGACGTGCACAAATCTGTGCACGTTTGGAGTCACTGGGACGGTCGACCGTCCGGGTCGACCGGGTCGAGAGCAGAGCTCTCTGTTTGTTTGGGTCGACCGGGCCGGTCGACCGTGGTTGCCCAACGGTCACATTTCTGACCGTTGGCGGTCGACCGGGCCGGTCGACCGTCAGCCTGTCAGGCTGCCACATCAGCGTAACGGCTAGTTTTCTGATGGGCCTATAAAAACCCCATCTCTTTGGGTTTTTGGCTAAGGTTTTTAGAGACAAAATTTCCAGACTTTCTCTACTGTTTTAAAAGAGTTTTAAAAAGAGTTTTGTGCTTTAAACTTTCAATCTTTATTGTTTTGGGTTTTTGGAAATCAAAGAGAACTAGGTTTTGGGAGATTGTATTGATTTTCATTTTCTATCTTTTACAAGAGATTTCCCAAGCAGTTTTTCTTTGTTGCTTGTTTCAAAAACACCTAGTTTCCACACTTGAGCTATCTTCTATCCTAATCTATTTAGGATCATTTGTTTTGTGGAAAAGAGAAAAGAAAAGAGAGATTGAGCTTGTGGTCTTTGGAACCACTTGTTGTAAACACCCTTGTTCTTTGTGTATCCCTCTTTGGTAGAGGTGATCGGGTGATTAGTTTGCTCCCTCTAGTGAGAGGTGGAGTTTGATTGTAAACCCTCTTCGGTAGAGGTGTTGGTTGTGGTTGTTTGGCTAAGGGTCTACCCCTCTTGTGTGAGGAGGTGTTTGTTTGAGAGAGGAGTTCGGTACTCCATTGTTGTACAAATCCTTCTCGGTGAAGGTTCCCTAGTGGGAGTCCTCGGTGGATGGTATAGTGGATTGGAAATCCTACACGGTGGTGTAGGCGGGGATGTAGAGCAAGGTGCTAGAACCTCGAAACATATCATTGTGTTTGCGTTTGATCCACTTGTTTCTAAACTCTCTCTTTACATTTGTGCAAAGCATCATTCATCATTCATATCATACATATCTATTTGCTTGTGTTGCCTTGCATATATTCATATTGCTATTGCTTGCATTTGTATTGTGTCTTGCATATTTCATATTGCTATATCTTGTATATGCTTGGTTGTTTGTGTGTGCCTCACTTGTACTTAATCAACAAGAGCTTCACATAGCACCTCAACCCATTCAAGGGGAATCAAGAGGAGTTAGTCCAGAGCCCTTTACGGGGAATTCGGCTACACTTGTTGATTGTATTAAGTGTGTTGCAAGATTTGCATTAGCTTCCGCATTTAGCGCACTTAGTTTTGCATTTAGTTACTAGATTAGCACTTACACCTATTCACCCCCCCTCTAGGTGTTTTTCAATTGGTATCAGAGCTAGTGCTCCTGATATTAGGCTTAACATCCTAGGAGTGAGATCCATTTGCTTGCTAATCTTTTGTTTGCATTTGCTTGTTTGCACACATATAGTTTACCATGGCTTTCATGACCCCACCTTTGTTTGACCCTTCCAACATTCATGTTTGGAAGATTAGGATGACCGTTTATTTACAAACCCTAGGACATAAAGTTTACCTTGCCATTACCAAGGAATCCTTCCTTAGTGATAGCAATCATATAGGGGCCAATGCACAAGCCCTAGAGGCCATTAGAAGCACATTACCTAAAGATTATCTTATGTGTGTTTCTAACATTGATTCCGCCTTTGTAGTGTGGAACAAATTGACAACCACCACCACCTCCGAGCTTCAAGTGCAAATCCTACAAGAAGAGGAATCTAGTGGAGAATCCAACTCTCAATGTTACATGGTCCAAGGGAATGACTCCCTTAAGGTACACTCGGAAACTCCATTAGATAGTGATGATGATGCTAGTTCTTCAAATGATCATATTGATGCCCATGCTTTGAATGAAGAACTTTCTATTGTTTGTGAAAAATTAATAGAAAAATATAACATGTTGAAAAAGAAAAGTCTAGGCATTAATAATGAAAATAAAAATTTGATTGCTAGACTTGATGTTGTTTTGCAAGAGAAAGAGGAGATTGCTAATGAGAGGGATTCATTAAAATCTCAACTTGATCTTGCACTTAAAGAAAATGAATTTTTAAAATCTAAAAATGATTGTCATGTTCTTTTGAAGAAAAATGAAAATTTGTCTTCAAAAGTTGATTTTGTTTTAAAAGAGAATGTTGCTTTGAAAAATAAAATTATTTCTATTTCAAATGAGTTGAATGTTTGTTTAGATAAGAATATTGTTTTGCAAAATAAGATGGATGCACATGTTTGCCATGCTAGGGTAGTTTCACACACTTCACCTATTGCATGCCACACTTCTTCTTCTAAGATTAATGTTGATATTTGTTTGCTTAAGAAGAAGGTTGATTGTTTGGGCTCCACTATGAGCCAATGTGCCATGAACCACACACGCTTGGAATCCTTGGTTCGAAAGAAACAAGTTCCAACTTTTATGCATGCACACCCTCCACGGCATACACATGCTTCTCACGGACACACCCATCACCATATGTATGCTCATGTGTACACTTGTACACATTGTGGACGTAAGGGCCACCTTGCTAAATTTTGTTATGATAGAATACATGTTGATAATTTAGCAAAGAAGTTTGTTTGGGTTAGAGAAGGTACTAACCCCCATGGACCCAAGAAGATATGGGTATCAAAGACCACCCCTCCTATTATTTTTGATGTAGGTGTGGGCTCTCACATGACGTGAGAGTGGTGACATTTTGGAGTGGATGCGTTCCGGACTTAAAAGGAAATTAATTGGATGCATCACTTTCAAGGGAAGATTTGGTGGAGATGACCACCACGTTTTGGAGACAAGAAAAGTTGCCTTCTAGGTTTTGGTAACGACTCCTAACTCCTATTTATTACTTACATGCTTTCCATGTTTATCTTTCATAGCATGTTTCATTATTTAGTGATTAGTATGAAAATGCCATGCTTATTAGACTTGTGATATACATGTTTAGTTATTTTGAGACACCCATGTTTAATATGGATAAATTCATTTGTGTTTTCTCTATTTGGTTGCTATTGCGTATATCATATTTCTAATAACATGTGGATATTCATAATAATCATGTTTATATTTATCATGATGATTTTTATCGTGTCTTGATGCTTCATGTTAAGATTACTTGTTTAAATGTTAGTTTTCATTAAGACTAGGTATATACTTGTGCATATAGTGGGCCACAAATAAATCTATATATGTTTGGGCTTGATTGCTTATTTGAACCCATTAGATGTGCTAGTATAGTCTAGTTTTGATGATTCATACATTTTAAACTTGTATTCCTATTTTTGAATTTGTTTTATGATTGCGAGTTTTCACTTCATGTATATGTGTATTATATCCAAACTCTAAGATATACATGTATACCTCTTGAGTCATTTGCCTTTCATGCAAATCTATATATGGACTCAATTGTGTTTAGGGATATGTATGTATACTTATTGTGTTGACAATTCATACATATACCTTGAAATGAAATTTGTTTTGATGAAGATTTAGTTTTTCTTGATTTTGTGTTTAATTGTTTAACTTCATGTATATGTCTATCTTGTCCAAACTATTAGATATACATGTTTATCCTTTTTGAGCCACGTGCCTTAATGAATATATTTTGTGGACTCTTTGTGTTTGGATATGTATGTATATTTTAATTTGTACATGACCTACATATGCCATGAAGATTAAATAAGTTTTGATGATTTTCGTGTTTTTCAATGTTTAAGGAATGATTGAGCTTATAATTGGATATTTTCATGATTATGATATTCACACTTTATTTGTACACTCACATTTATTGCTTGCTCATGTTTTGTTTTCATGAGTCAAAATTATGCTTAATTGGATTAGAGTGTTGATTCTCATGTGGATTTCTTATTTCATGAAAACTATTTTTGTTTTATTCCTTACTTGAAGGATTTCGTACTAGTTTAAAAATTTTCCATTTAACTAGTTACGGTATTCCTCATATGGTAGTTGAAAAACTCTACCAAAAAGTTTTTCAAACAAAACTTATTTTCAAATCCATTTTTGAAAACCCCTACCATCCAAGGGCGGTTGGAAGGGAGATCATGTTCATGTATGCTTTACAAGTGAAAATCATTTAAAACTTGAACCATGATTGGGTGGTAGATTATATGAGATATACACTTAATTATTATTGTTGATTCAATTGGTATCATTGAACTCTTTCAATTGGTATCAATTTTGATATTTTTGGTATACTCATATATTTGTTTATGTATGTATGCTTCAATTTCAATGGTATCAATTTCTATTGGTATCTAATTTTCATACATATATGTTTTATTTGTGTTCAAAAATATCACAAATTTTAGTTTTTATTTACTCAAGCTCTAGCATAACCCAACACCTTGAGCTTCAACTTCATTTCAATTGATTAGTTTTCAATTGGTATCTTATTTCAAGCCTACGCATAGTTTTTGTTTGTATTTCATAAAGGGGGAGAAAATTCGATTTTCATATTTTAATTGGTATTTAGTTTTTCCACTCCCTTACTTTATGATAGAAAATAGTCATTTTAATTGTTTATATGACTTAAAAAATTATATTTTTTGATCTCAAGATGTCTTGTGTTTTAAATTGGTATCTAAAAATTTTTGTTTAAAGTAAAATACAAAAGTTTTGATTTATATTGACTATATGCAAGGAGAGCTTAACATCTCTTCTACATATAGATTCATGTTGAGTGTATTGTGTATTGAAGAGCTTAACATCTCTTCTTTATGTGGTACACGTGTGTAGGGGGAGCTTCACATCTCCTCTTATGCATTACATAATGTGTGTTATGTGAATTAGGGCTTAACATCCCTCTTTCATGTAATGCATATGTGTAGGGAAGCTAACTTAGAGTCTTCCTCTTCATGAATGTATATAGCATATAACATTTATTGATCCTTATTTAATTTCAATTGATATCAAGATGCTTCATTGACATATTGATCTATTGATATCATGTTGTTTATAGTCACCCCTTATTGACTTTGTTTTTGTTTTAGACAAAAAGGGGGAGAACATTATTTTATTGTTTTGATTGACTTAAAAGGGGAGAAAGATTTTTACCCCTCATTTTATTGTTTTGATTGTTTACCCCTTTGTTGATGATTGACAAAAAGGGGGAGAATAATTTGAGTTTTATATATGCATACTTATGTTTTTGCATATATTAAGTTTTATTGGTAAGTTTTATTGGTATCTAGAGCATCTAGTGTTCTTGTTATGTTTTATTAATTTAATTGGTAACTAGAGCTTCTAGAATAGTTTTATGCATGTTGATACATACATGTTTATGTACATTCATTCCATATCTTTTATTTATTTGTTTCTGCATGAGTTAAGGGGGAGCTTCTTTGAAGCTTAACTTTAATCCATGCATATATAACTCCATGAGTTTTGTCATCATCAAAAAAGGGGAGATTGTTGGCCCAAAGGCCTTCCCCCTAGTTTTGATGATGATTAACTCATGTAGTTATGTTTACTAATAATCTTATGTTGTTTAAGTTTCAGATCATTAACCAAGATTTGGTTGGTGATTAGCTTCAACAAGGGTTTAGAAGCTTTTCATAGTGATTCCAGGGCCAAAGCTTAAAGATCACACATTGCTTAGCTCATGGATGGAGTTTTGGAGCAAGTCAACTTGAAGATGAAGATCATCAAGAAGACTTAGGTATCCATAGTTTAGATAGTGTGTTTTAGATCCATTTGTAAAGCTTAGTATAGTTGATATGCTCAAGTGCACAAACACACACGTTTTTATGTTTTGGATTTGGTTTTCATGAATAGTAGATCAAACAAGTTTACTTTATTTCTATGTATATTAGATGTATTCTAGATATACATACATGGTTTAACTTGCTAAACAAACTTATTTTGATATCCCTATTCATGTGTTGAAAAATCAAGTTTGATAAAAATACAAGTTTTGTTTTTGATAAAATTGGCAAGTCACAAAAATGAATTGATATGATTGATATATGTCTTGAAATTTTTATCACTTGTTTGTGTTTCAATATAAAATGATAAAACAAGTTTTGTGGATTTTTAGAAGTGTTAAAAGATTTTTAGAAAAATATTTTACAGTGTTTTCTGACCCAGATTTTTGTTCCAGGCTTCAATCAGTCGACTAGTCAACCTGACCTAGTCGACTTGGGTGAAGTCGGTCGACCGGGCCGGTCGACCGACGTACACAAATCTGTGCACGTTTGGAGTCACTGGGACGGTCGACCGTCCGGGTCGACCGGTCGAGAGCAGAGCTCTCTGTTTGTTTGGGTCGACCGGGCCGGTCGACCATGGTTGCCCAACGGTCACATTTCTGACCGTTGGTGGTCGACCGGGCCGGTCGACCGTCAGCCTGTCAGGCTGCCACATCAGCCTAACGGCTAGTTTTCTGATGGGCTTATAAAAACCCCATCTCTTTGGGTTTTTGGCTAAGGTTTTTAGAGACAAAATTTCCAGACTTTCTCTACTGTTTTAAAAGAGTTTTAAAAAGAGTTTTGTGCTTTAAACTTCCAATCTTTATTGTTTTGGGTTTTTGGAAAATTAAAGAGAACTAGGTTTTGGGAGATTGTATTGATTTTCATTTTCTATCCTTTACAAGAGATTTCCCAAGTAGTTTTTCTTTGTTGCTTGTTTCCAAAAACACCTAGTTTCCACACTTGAGCTATCTTCTATCCTAATCTATTTAGGATCATTTGTTTTGTGGAAAAGAGAAAAAGAAAAGAGAGATTGAGTTTGTGGTCTTTGGAACCACTTGTTGTAAACACCCTTGTTCTTTGTGTATCCCTCTTTGGTAGAGGTGATCGGGTGATTGGTTTGCTCCCTCTAGTGAGAGGTGGAGTTTGGTTGTAAACCCTCTTCGGTAGAGGTGTTGGTTGTGGTTGTTTGGCTAAGGGCCTACCCCTCTTGTGTGAGGAGGTGTTTGTTTGAGAGAGGAGTTCGGTACTCCATTGTTGTACAAATCCTTCTCGGTGAAGGTTCCCTCGGTGGGAGTCCTCGGTGGACGGTATAGTGGATTGGAAATCCTACACGGTGGTGTAGGCAGGGATGTAGAGCAAGGTGCTCGAACCTCGAAACATTTTATTGTGTTTGCGTTTGATCCACTTGTTTCTAAACTCTCTCTCTTTACATTTGTGCAAAGCATCATTCATCATTCATATCATACATATCTATTTGCTTGTGTTGCCTTGCATATATTCATATTGCTATTGCTTGCATTTGTATTGTGCCTTGCATATTTCATATTGCTATATCTTGTATATGCTTGGTTGTTTGTGTGTGCCTCACTTGTACTTAATCAACAAGAGCTTCACATAGCACCTCAACCCATTCAAGGGGAATCAAGAGGAGTTAGTCCAGAGCTCTTCACGGGGAATTCGGCTACACTTGTTGATTGTATTAAGTGTGTTGTAAGATTTGCATTAGCTTCCGCATTTAGCGCACTTAGTTTTGCATTTAGTTACTAGATTAGCACTTACACCTATTCACCCCCCATCTAGGTGTTTTTCATGAAGGATTTTCACTATAAACGATCCCGCAAGATCACTTGGTGCCGCAACACCTACAACAAGCTCCCTCAAGAACTCTTGGACCCACAAGTCCCTCACTTTTTCCCGCATGAATAACAAACGCAAGCACACTAGCTTGTCGAGGCCGCACCTCTACACCGAGTTCCCACAAGAACTCGTTACAACGCGAACTCACTAGCTCGCCGAGGCCTCAACCTCTACAACATCTCAAATGCAAGAATGAACACTTGTGATCACTTCTCTTGATCACAAAAAACAACTCTCACAACAAGGATCCCTAGAAGATTGATATAGAAATGGAAAGCTTAAGTTTGTGTGAGAAAAACAAGATAGAGTTATGGTGGAAAATTTAAGATATCTCTTTTGAAAACACTCTTAAAAACCCAACTTTTGATATGAAAGTTTTAGCCCAAAAACATGTAAAAAAAATCCTAAGAGAGATGAGAAAAATTGGCTCTAAAACTTCTCCAAAATCTTATTTAAAAATAGCCAAAACAACCTCCTTTTATAGAGCTACAAAAACTAGTCGTTGGGGTAAATCCCCAGGCCAGATGACCTGTCGGTCGACCAGCTAACGATCATATTTATGACCGTTGGGGTTGCCGGTCGACCGTACCAAGGTCTTGACATGTCGGTCGACCAGTCGGTTGATCGAGGTAAGAATCAGAGAGCAAAGCACTCTGGCCGGTCGACTAGGGCCAGATCCAGAGAGTAAACTCTCTAGATCGGTCGACCGCCCCGGTCGACTGGCCCTCAAGCCAGGGCTTGTGCACGTTTCTGTGCACAGGTCGACTGACTTCTGGCTCAGTCGACAAGTCGGTCGATCGCCAGAAGGCCAGGTCATGGATAAAAAAAAGATTAAAACTTAGTCTTATAAACTCCTATAAAATCTCATAAAATCACATAAAAGCTACAAAAATAAGTTCATTGAAATACTTTAAAATACAAATATGTGTGATCAAAAATCAACACATAGTACAAATAAGTTGAACTATTTTTGTGATATAGAAATCCAGCTTTAAACAAAAACCGGTATTTTTCAAAAATCAACTTTGAAATAAAAACTGATTTTTCCAAAACTTGTCCAAATACAAACACATGATATTAAAACTTATTTGAAGCATAGTGTGTATGGATATGATCCAATATTCATATAAGATGAAATATCTATATTTTTAAACTCTATAATAAGTTTTGATAAATACAAAACTTAAACAAATGATATAGAAACATCTAATAAGTTTTTTTTAAATATTTGAACCAACAATGTCTATAGATGAAATCCAATATATATATAAAACATGTAAACTTGTTTTAATGAACTCTATTCATGAAACATAAAGATATCTACTTTGAAGCTCAAAACCAAAACGATATTTTCTAAAATCAAAACTATTCCTATGAAAATACTATATAATTTTTTTTTTGTGTGTGTATATGAGCTTGAGCAGTCCACAACTAATCTATCCTTTACATTTTATTTAAAACAAGAAATCTTAATACTTACAAATACTACACTCAAGTCTTGAAAATCTTCTCTTGAAACTCTTCTTCTCCTTCTTGACTTGGTCCAAACCTTAATTCAACAAGCTAGACTTCTCTTGAGTACTTGATGCGATCTTGAAGCGCGAGCTCTTAAATCAACACATGTTGGCTTCAAAACTTGACTTCGAATCTTTCGTTGAAGCTAAACACCGATTAAGATCTTGATAGAAAATCTGAAACTTATTAAACACAAGATCATTAGTACATAACTACATGAGTTAATCATCATGAAAACTAGAGTGAAGGGCTTTTGGGCCAACAATCTCTCCCTTTTTGATGATGACAAAACTCATGGAGTTATATATGCATGGATTAAAGATAAGCTTCATAGAAGCTCCCCCTTAACTCATGCATAGCAAAAACAATAAAAATATTCAATAAAAGCTCATAAACTAAACAAACATATATGCATAAACAATAAATATTTAACATGTATATATAAACTCTAAACTCTTCTCCCTCTTTTTGTCAACTCATCAACAAAGGGGTGAGACAAATAAACAAGAAAGATGTATATGCCATATATATTCATGAAGAAGAGACATTAATTTAGCTCCCCCTGCATACATGCATTACATGAAGAAGGGATGACTAAACTCTAACCCATATAAAGCGTAATATACAATGTATAAGCAGAGATGTTAAGCTCCCCCTACACACGTGTATCACATAAGGAAGAGAGGTCAAGCTCCTCACTATGTAAAATTCACTCAACATGAATCTATATATAGAGGAGATGTTAAGCACTCCTTGCATATAGGAAATACATATCAAACAAATTTTGAAAATTTTGATAATACTTAAAACAAAATTTTGAAATTTCTTGAAGTCAACAAAATAAATTTTAATACCAATGAAATCAAATTGTAGTTGACAAAACAAATGTTAGTACCACTTGTAGATAAACAAATTTTTTTAAGGATATCAATTGTAGATTTTGATACCAATTGTAGGTAAGTTGTAAGTTTGTTACCAATTGTAAATTTTGATACCAATAGAAGGTGAGAAATGAAGTACATTTTGATACCCAAAAAAATACAAATTGAAATCAATGCACAAGTTTATAGAGATACCAATTAACATTTAGAATTAAGTCAAGCTTAGCATAAACTTTTTTGTGCTTTAAAAAATGTGTAAAAATACTATAAAACAAGCACAATAAAAATTATATATATGTATGTATGAAAATGAAATATCACTTGAAGTATACATATATAGAAATACATATGAGTATACAAAAATAAAATTCCATGAAGATCATATGTATAACTCATAACTATCACCCTTTCATGCACATGATAAAAGATGGTCTTTAAGGCACACAAGGCATGGTCGCCCATCCAACCGCCCTTTGATGGTTGGTAGGGGTTTTCAAAAATAAGAGTTTAAAATAATTTAACATGTTTAAAAACTCTATCAATTGAAAAATCAAGAAACTATTTAAAAATAATTTTTAACAAACTAATTAATGATCCTCCAAAATATGAAACCAAATCATATATCCATGAAGCATGCTAAGTACAAAAAAATTGTCACTCAAGATCTATAAGGCACAAAAAATTAGCTCATGAAAACACGTATCATGAGTAAACACAAGAAATGTAAGTGCACAAGAAGCATGTGAATTCATTAAAAAAAATCAATAAAGCTCAAAACAAACATCAAAACTAAAATTATTATAAAAATTAAAAAAAGTTTCAAGGTATATATATGTTTTGTTGAAATTAAAAGTATACATACATACATACATACATATGTATGTATGTATGTATGTATATATCCCAAACATAAATGAGTCCATAATAGAATTTTGCATGAAGGCAAGTGACTCAAGTATATACATGTATATCTATTAGTTTTAGACAAAAATAACATATACATGAAGCAAAACATGTACAAAAGTAAGAAAACAAGTATAAATGCAAGAATCATCAAAAATAGGTTATACAAGTGCATGTAATGAATACAAGTAAGCAATAAAGCTCAAACATAATAATCAAGTATAGTTCATTACTTGCACAAGTATAAACACAAGTTTTAACGAAAACTACATCTAAATAAGTAATCACCACATGAAGCATAAAACAAACATGATCATTAGGCTAAATGCACGTGTTTTAGAACTAGTATATACATAGTAGTTTAAACAATGTAAAAACACAAATATGAATTCATATGAACATGGGTGTATCTCAAAGACTATCTATGAATATCACTTATCTAATAACATTGCATTTAACATAATGAGCATTAAAACCACAACATGCTAAAAAAATCATCAAAGTAAAAGTGTGTAAACTAAAATGGAAGTTAGAGATAGTTACTAAACCATATGAACCAATCTTTAGATCTTCAAACCATGGTGGTCATCCTACTAAACTTTCTTGATAGTGATGCATCAATTGGGTGTGTCCATCTAGCTCATGCATCCACCACCAAGGCACCATTCCTCTTACATTTTGTGAGAGCTTACACCTACATTAAACATAAGAGATGAGAATTTTAGTAGCCATAACTTTGTGGGTCCATGGGGGTTAGCATAATAAGGAACCCAAACATTTTTATTTGCAAAATTTATAAAATTTAATCTATCAAAGTAAAATCTTGCAAGATGGCCTTTGCGGCCACAATGTGTGCATGCGTACACTCTAGCATACTAATGTGGGGTGTGAGCATGGTGTGCATGTGTATGCCATGAGGATGTGCATGAATGTGTGGAACTTGTTTCTTACGAAACATAGATTCCAACATATTATGATTAAATGCACAATTGCTCAAAGTGGAGCCCAAACAATCAATGTTCTTCTTCAAAATACATATATCATTTTCAATTTTAGAAGAAGAGACATGTGCATGAGAAACAAAAAATTTTCTTTTTAGAAATGGAAATCGTTTCTTTTTCAATTAAAATAATTTTCTTTTTCAAAGACTTATTTTTATTTAAGACAATCTCCTTTTCTTTTTCAATTAAAACAACTTGTTTTTTCAAACGTCATTTTCTTTTGAAACAATTTCAAATTTATTTTTAAAAGAATCTTTTTTCTTTAAAATCACATTATTTTCATTTTTCAAACTTTTGTTTTCTATTTTTAACACTTCATATTTTTTAAGAAGTTAACAAAACATAGCAAGTTATGGCATGTTAACATCTTCATCAACGTCGGATTCGGAATTTACCTCAAGGGGGTCATCCCCTTGGACCTTATAGCACATGTTGGAAGTAGCACTTCCATCATCCGAGTCACTCCCTATGTAGTATTGCTTTTGTTCATCAAGGAAAATAAGAGTGTTCCATACTATAAAAGCCGAATTAAAGTTAGAAATCCTACATAAATATTCATCATTTAGGGTAGATTTTAAAGCATGAATGACTTTTGTGTTAACCTCAATATATTTGCCATTTAAACAATAAATATCTTTAATAGTGGCAAAATAAATACCTAGAGTTTTTAGGTACATGGACATCTTAACCTTCCAAGTTTGGAGGTAAAGAATGTCAAACATAGGAGGTGTCATGAAGTTCATGTGTATGTAAACAAATATTGTGATTAGCTAAAATGAGAATTTTTAACTGAAGGTTGTTACACCCAAATCAAGAGCACCAAATTCTGATACCAATTGTAAGTCACCTAGGGGGGTGAATAGATGACAAGCTAATCAAATGAAAATCTAATGCGAAATTAAAATTAATTATGCAAATTAAAGCTATTATGCAAACATACAAAGTATAAAACAAGAGTGTAGCCGAATTTCCGGTGAAGGGCTCTGGACTGTCTCCTCAAGATTCCTTTAGATTAAGAATTGAAGTGCCACTATGGCTCTCTTGGTTGAATACAAGTGTGAGCAAACAATCCAAGCATATATCAATTAAGCACAAGATTTATCAAGCATATAAAAAGATAAACAATATGAGCATGCAAGATATATAATACAAGTGAGAGAGAGAGAGAGAGATGAGCAATCGCAAACACGGGAGAATTGTTTCGAGCTTCGAGCACACTTGCTCTGCATCCCCGTCTTCAACACTATGAAGGATTTTCACTATAAACGATCCCGCAAGATCACTCGGTGCCACAACACCTACAACGAGCTCCCTCAAGAACTCTTAGACCCGCAAGTCCCTTACTTGTTCCCGCAAGAACAACACACGTAAGCATACTAGCTTGCTGAGGCCGCACCTTTACACCGAGTTCCCACAAGAACTCGTCACAACGCGAACTCACTAGCTCGCCGAGGCCTCAACCTTTACAAAACCTCAAATACAAGAATGAAAACTTGTGATACTTCTCTTAATCACAAAACAACTCTCACAACAAGAATCCCTAGAGGATTGAAAACACTCTTAAAAACTCTCCTTTTGATATGAAAATTTTAGCTCAAAAACATGTGGAGAAAAACCCTAAGAGAGATGGAAAAAATTAGCTCTAAAACTTTTCCAAAATCTTGTTTAAAACTAGCCAAAACAGCTCCTTTCATAGAGATACAAAAACTAGCCGTTGGGGCAAACCCCAAGCCAGATGACCTCTCGGTCGACCGGCCAACAGTTATATTTATGACCGTTGGGGTTGCCGGTCGACCGCCCGATTGACCGCAACCAGATCTTGACCTGTCGGTCGACTGGTCAGTCGACCAAGGCAAGAATCAAAGAGCAAAGCTCTTTGGCCGGTCGATCGCTCGGTCAACCGGGGCTAGATCCAGAGAGTAAACTCTCTGGATCGGTCGACCGCCCGGTCGACCGACCCTCAAGCCAGGGCCTGTGCACGTTTCTGTGCACATCGGTCGACCGCTCAGTCGATCGACTTCTGGCTCGACGACCGCCAGAAGGCCTGGTCAAGGATAAAAATGGATTAAAACTTGGTCTTATAAACTCATATAAAATCCCATAAAATCACATAAAATCTATAAAAATAAGTTCATTAAAATATTTTGAAGTATAAATATGTGTGATAAAAAATCAACACATATTACAAATAAGTTGAACTATTTTTGTGATATAGAAATTTAGCTTTAAACAAAAACCAATATTTTTCAAAATTAACTTTGAAATGAATAATCGATTTTGTCAAAACTTGTCCAAATACAAAAACATGATATTAAAACACATTTGAAGCATAGTGTGTATGAATATGATCCAATATATATATATATATATATATATATATATATATATATATATATATATATATATATATATATATATATAAAATAAAATATCTATATTTTTGACAACAAGCTCTAAAATAAGTTTTGATAAATACAAAACTTAAACACATGATATAGAAATATCAAGTAAGTTTTTCTAAACATTTGAACTAATAATGTCTATAGATAAAATCCATTATATATATAAAACATGTAAACTTATTTTAATGAACTCTATTCATGAAACATAAGATATCTACTTTAAAGCTCAAAATCAAAACGGTATTTTTTAAAATCAAAACTATTCTTATGAGAACACTATATAAATTTTGTGTGTGTATATATGAGCTTGAGCAATCCACAACTAATCTATCCTTTACAGTTTATCTAAAATACAAAATCTTAACACTTACAAAAATTAAACTCAAGTCTTGAAAATCTTCTCTTGAAACTCTTCTTCTCCTTCTTGACTTGATCCAAACCGTGATTCAACGAGCTAGACTCCTCTTGAGTACTTGATGCGATCTTGAAGCGCGAGCTCTTGAATCAACACGTGCTGACTTTAAAACTTGACTTTTGAATCTTTCATTGAAGCTAAACACCGACTAAGATCTTGATAGAAAATTTGAAACTTATTAAACACAAGATCATTAGTACTATAACTACATGAGTTAATCATCATCAAAACTAGAGTGAAGGGCCTTTGAGCCAACACAATCATGGAGAGTGTATCAGCCGACACAATAATTCACATATGGTTAGTTGCATGTTTTTAACTTGTATTCATACTTCTAAAATGATTTAGCTAGCATGTTATATCCATGTCATCCATGCATAAACCAACTAGCATGTCCATCTCAAATGATTTATGTTCATGTCATCCATTTGCACAATCCAGTTGCATGTTTTTGTTTGCAGAAATTGATTTATATTAACCCACAATTGCATTGTTATTGTTGTATTTTGTTAGGGTTCAACAACAAAAGAAAAACTGGACAGCTGCTGATTGGAAAGAAAGGTTGCAGACTTGGGCTTGGGCATTTGTGTTCTTAGGATTTTACTTCTGTTGAGCTTTTGCGTTCATCCAAGGCTTGGGCTTTTGTGTTCTTAGGATTTTGCTTCTGTTGAGTGTATCTGCTTTATTGTGTTGTAATTCCTGGACTGGAAAGAAAGGTTTGCCTTTCAGTTTCTGTTGCAGTTTCTGATTATGTTTATTGTGTTGTAATTCCTGGAAGTATGTTGAAAACTTTGAAAAGCTCATTCGGTATGCTTAGGACAAAATCAGTAAGAACCTATGTTCATTTATATTTAAGTTTCTTGTGCCATGTGGATGGTGCCATACTCTGGTTTGTTTCATCTCTCAACCTGAGCTTATAACAAAATTAGACAGATACTGCTGCTTCTAAAACCTTCCAGCATAGAATTGTGCCATACTGTGGTTTGCTTCTAAAATGCTTCTCTACGTCAACTCTATGACATTCTAAAACCTTCCAGCATAGGATTGTGCCATACTTAATCACAGATTGGAGCTCATGAATTCTAGCAAAACTTGATCACAATCTATGACAGCACAGTTGTTTGTTGCAAGCTCTACATAAACTGCTGCTTCTAAAACCTTCCAGCACACTAAAACTAGCAGATTGGAGCTCTTGGACATGAAGTCTAGCAAACTAGCAGATTGAATTCTCAGATCATGTCAAGTTCAAATGTCTCAGAACATGTCCAGCGCACTAAATTCTCAGAACATGTCCAACACACTAAAAATATCTAAACAAAAATATCATAACAAAAGCAACAAATTTTTAAGTACAAATCACATTACATAATAATTCAAGTTCAAGTACAAATAAGCAACCAAATTACATAATTAAACCAAACTCTTTCAAGTACAAATAACTTCTTGTTTTCATATAATATTAAACTTGACAATCACAACTACAACAACCACCCACAAAATAAATTTCAAGTTTTTAAGTAGCTCGTCAATCTCTTTTGAAACATTGTCAATTGATCTTTCTATCCTTTCTATTCTCATAGAAAGTTTGTCTTCCATCTCTTCTAGAAACCACTGAAAGAAGTTACATCGAGGCTGGTCATTTGAAATAAAGTTTGCACACCGATAAAATCTTCTACCTCTGTTATTTCCCTTGTAACAAGTAAACTCTTTAACCTCCGAATCACAATGGCACCTGAGATGATTGATGCTTACTAATGCATAGCTCATTTTGGACCTGAAGAAGAATCAACAAACACAAACAACAGTCATGTATGACTTTATACAAGTACTCTGCAAGAAAGGTGGGAAAACATAAGTGTGAGAATTTTGGACATGTTCTGAGAATCTTGATGAAAGTCTGGATGAGACTCTTGACTGAAATATCAGGTCTGAACAAAGAATTTCTATATTGATAGGAGGTCTGGCCTAAGAAGGTCTGGATTAATATTGATCATCAATTTCTGATCATATACTAAGAAGGTCTGGACAAAGAATTTATTGCATCAATTTATGATCATATACTAAGAATTTCATAATGCATAACTAACTAAAACTTAACATTCCTTTCACAAAGATTAACAAAGTATCTACTGTTTACACACTTCACAAAGTATCCACAAGTAATATTACCAACAAAGATTAACAAATCCTCTCATTTTATTATGTGAATCTCTATGAGCATCCAGCATAATCACAGAGATAAACACAACATTACATTGCTTGCTAGCAAAGCAAAATTGAACAAGTTCAAAAATCACACAAGTTTTTCCTTGCAATAAGAAATTGAACAAGCATTTTGGATAAGTCATGTTCAAGTAGTGCTATTTACAGTTCAAACTTTTGATAACCCGACCAAGAACAAAAAAAATTGAGAGGAAAGAGAGCGAACTTTGAGAGACTCTCTGAGATCACGATGGGAGGCGCCAGGGTGGGGGCTGGTGACAAGGGTGGGGGCTGGTGACAAGGGCTTCTTTGCACAGAGAGAGAGAGAGAGTGGCTTGGGGGACTAGCGGGCAGGAGGAAATTAGAATGAGAGGGAATACGAGATCTAGAATAGAGGGGATCGGGGGTGGAGGGGGGACCGGAGCGGCAGTCGTAATCGTGATGTGGTCGCCGGCCAGGTGATAAGGTGGCGCGAATCTAGTGATGGGGTGGCTTGGGCACAGAGTGTTTGGTTGTCGTAACTGGACGTAATTCGTGGTTGTAATTGATAAAGTCTTTTACAATTATAAATGAGTTACTATATGTAAATTTTACGGTGTTTGGTTGGTAATATAAAATTGTAAAGTGAGAAAGTGTATTGTACTTTACGGTGTTTGGTTGTCCTAATGTATAAGTCGTAAGTGAAAAAGTTGACCACAAAATTAACTATTTGGTGATTTTAAAAGTTTTAATACTGCAAATAAGCATTAAAAAGTTAATATTAAAACATTTTAATATTAATATAAAAAATAATACAAATTTGTATGACCATAAAATTAACTGTAACTGGGGCTGTAAGTGAGTGATAACTGGGTTGCAAGTGAGTGTTAGTTGAGTTACGTAAGTCTTTTACGAATTACGGTCCAAACAAACGCCGTAGTTGTAACTGGGTAGTAAGTCATTTACGAATTACGGAGTTTTACGCGAAACAAACGGCCCCGAAATGAACGAGACTGGGAATTGAAAGGGGAGGGGCTCGATTGCTTGCTGACATGGCATGCCACGTGGCTTGCCACGTCAGCACGCCAGCACAGCCGAGAGCAAGCCCGGGAGCCAAATAGCAATACTGTTCACCCTTGGTAGGGGAGGGGTGAGCATCGGTCGGTTCGGTTCGATTTTTGCTAATTTTTGTAAAACCGAACCGAACTGATTAGACTTAATAACCGAACCGAACCGAATCGACTCAGTTCGGTTCGGTTTTTCGGTTTTTCAGTTAGGCTAATATATTGCCATCATTTCTTACATTTTTTAATCACAATTTTATTATCATCCTTTAATATTCTAATCTCAAATATCTATCACTCAAATTAGAAATAAGAAAAAGATCTTAACCTTAATGTGAATTAGAATTTGCATATTCTAAAAATTTTACACTACATTTGAGCTCTTATATTAAAGCTCATATAATTATTACTAACTTTTAATGATAATAATGAAAAAAAGAACTATATTAATATAAATATTATTCTCAATTGTGATGGTGTACTTAACATAACTTTCACATATTCAACATAAAAAAGATGGTATTGCTAAAAGTAATGAGATAAACTTCAACCAGTTTTTATTATGATTCACTAAATTGAATTTGAGTAGGGGTGATATATATAGGGTGAGAAATTCGGTTCGGTTCGGTCGGTTTGGGTTTTGGAACACAAAACCGAAACCCGACCGAATTAGAGCGGTGCAGTTCGGTTCGAGTTTCGATTTTTGATCGGTTATTTCGGTTATAACCGAACTCTGCTCACCCCTACCCATCGGGTAAGAAAAGCTGAGCTGACAAGGGGTTTTTTCCCTTTGTTGGTAAGGCCCATGATTTCTTCAGCTTCATAAGAAAGAAAAAGGAAAGAAAAATCAGTATAATGAAGCTTCTTGCATTTCATTTTTTCTCAAATGGAACCTTGAATGAAATTATAGTTTTAAAGACCATATTATCAAACTAGGACTTAAGAAATATCGGAGCAATTAGAGCAAGTAATCCAATTAAATTCGCTCAAATCTTTAACAAATCATTTTCAACCCAATTCATAGCTCATTTAAATTTCTTAATCAAAGCCGACCGAGCGGAGGTTTTCTCTCGTGACTTATATAAAAATTTTATCCGTCCGGCCGTCCGTTTTCTCCTTATTCTTCTTCTCTCAGTTCCTCTTAGTTATTTCTTTTTCTTCACTCCTTTTTCTCTTGATCAATCGATCAGTTTTTCGCCGGCGGTGTACTAGTTAACTAAATTTTTAGTTTTTTGTTTGGAAAAAAAAAACCAACTGCTTGTTCAAATGCCCACACCAATACACCCACACACACTTTCCTTCAGCCGCTTCAGCGCCTATAATACACAGCATCCCTCTGCAGCAAGAACGGGTACCCAATCCCCCTCCTATTCGACGGGAACACCACGAACAGCACGCTGATCACGAACCCCACCACCAGCGGCGCCGCTGTCGTCACCTTCCTCGGCATTTCTGGGTAATAACACCCCACCACGTCGTGATGCGACGCCGCAAACGTCACGAACGCGACCAGCGACAGCAGCGCGTGGAACAAGTCAGCCCACCTCAGCCTGTACCTCTCGGGCTCCGGCGTCCTCCTTCTGCGCCGCCCGTTGAACGTCCAGATCCCCCGGAACGTGGCAATGCCGTAGTAGAGCCGCCCTGATGAGGTCCGGAAGCTGTCGGTGAAGGCGAAGAAGACGCAGGAGGCGGCGCAGAGGGCGATGAAGGCGGCCATGAGGCAGCGGTTGAGGTCCTGGCACTTGCTCTTCCCGCCCTCGCCCTCGTTGGTGAGGAGAGGGGCGAAGATGGTGAAGGCGAGGATGGTGGCGGTGGGGAGGAGGACGTTGAGGCGGGCGGTGCCGCTCAGGATCATGTTCAGGACATAGATAAGGTGGGAATCGTCTGTGCATGGCTCACCGTCGTCGGTTTCGTTCTCGTCGCCGTAGTGGGGTTCGATTAGGACCTTGCATGCGTCGTCGGAGACGAATTCTGTTGCTGTTGTTGCCATTGGGTTTGGAGAGAATTGGGCATTTTGCATTGGTATTTAATTTGGGAGGAGAGAGTTTAGAGATGCTTTGATGAGGCGAGAGGGCAAGACAAGTTTGGGTCTTTCGGCGATCTTGCTGCTTTTGTTTTGGAACATGGGCTTTGCTTCATGGAGGAGCTTTTCTTTTTCTTTTTCCCACCAGTCGAATTAGATAAATAGTGGTGGGTCTACAAAAAATATGGCTGATTTTTTATACTATTAGCTGCACGTAACCTGTTTGGTGAAATCCCTGTGAGGGGGTGTCATATGGTATGGTGCTAAATTATCAGGCGCCTTCCATAGGGAATGAGGATGTGGATGTGGTGTCGAGTTGGTTGAGAATAAAATGATGGCGAGGTTGAAGGTGAGTCATTTTACCGCAGAAAGTAATTCGAGAGCTTTGATTGATCTTGGTATGGTGCTAAATTATCAGGTGCCTTCCAAAGGGAATGAGTTGTGGATGTGGCGTCGAGTTGGTTGAGAACAAAATGATGGAGAGGTTGAAGGTGAGTCATTTTACCGCAGAAAGTAATTCGAGAGCTTTGATTGATCTTTCAGATACACTAAGATGGGCTGACATCAGTTAGACCTTGTAGGTAAGGATTAGAAGTGAGGAAATGACAATCCGACCATCAACAGCTCAAGGATGCAGGAACTGCTTGCTTCTCTTTTAGAAGACTCAAGTCCCTCATCGAATTACCCGACATGCTGCATATTCTGAGTTCTGGGACAAATTGAGCCATGAGGGAACTGCAGTTTTACAGGTAAACTTCATGATACCTTACTCATTGTTTCAAGATTTGTGAATAACTAGTTTCCAAAATAATTAAATGGCATATGTGTGATAACTTCTTAATGTTGGAGAATATATTTACATGGATCTCTTGCCTGAAATCTCCAATGACAATTATGTGAACAATTATTTCTTTCCAGACTTCATTGTTGAATCTTTCTAGTTGCAAGTATATCTAGCCTGATTGAAGTTCAAGACACCCTGAAATTATCCCCATAAAGATGCCATCTACTCACATTAAAACTGGCAAGACAACACGAAATGGGATGCAATGTACCCATCTCTTCAATTCCCTGTTATTTTATGAGTGGGCGTTTGTTTCTATTTGTTCCTTTTGGGTGCATATAGCATTTCTCACGTACTTTCTCTGATTCATTTTGTTCTCATCTCTTCAGCTTTGTGCATCATGCTATCTAGCATTTTGTACTGTCTATTTATAAAGCTAGATTTCATAGCTATATAAACTTTTTAAGTAGCATATTGCTGTAAGATTCCTTCAGTTTTGAAACATCTATGTCAATAGCTACTTCTACTAGAAAATTTGGATTTCATACTCATATTCACATTGATGGACATAACCTTGTGGCTTTAACAATTAATGAGAAAGTGTCCTGATAATCCACTCTATTAGGTTTGAAATTATTCCTTAGCCATCAAACAAACATTAAAATGAGCTGAAGAGCCATTTTGGATCCAGTTTGACTGCATGCACCCAACGAAATCCAACTAGCTTCTTTCCACTCGGAAGAGACATCAAAACTTAAAATTATTTTCCTATAATGATGCCATCTCTTCTTTCATAGCTATTGTCCAACCTGAATGAGATATCGCCCCTCACATAGATTTGGGAATCGGGTGAGAATCTTCTAAAGAAATAAAAATCATGAAATGAAATTGGATAATAGATGAGAAGTACTACTCCGGGTACTTTTGCGAACGACAATCAAAATATTAAGATCAAAAGTAGGAATAGACTCACTAAGATTTAAAAGGGTAAAACTCACTAAGGCAGTAACTTTCATGATTCCCTAAACCTCCTAAACTTTTAAATTTGAAATACAACCATATAGAATTTCAAATTTTCTAAAAATCTATTATCTGTTAGTCTGCCTTTTGAGGGTTATCACATGTTATCATGTGATTAAATTTTTTTTATTTATCCTTCTTATCATGTGACTAATGGATGATAGTTTTTGCAGTTTTTCTGGGAAATTTGAAAAAAAAAAAAAATATAGTATTATTTTTGTATTTAAAAGATTAGGGTGTATGTGACGAGACTATGAAAGTTTATGTCAGTTTTAAGAATATTAGCCCTTCTTTTCTACAGAAATATCAATACAATTCACTGATCTCAAACATTATGGATGCACTCTTTCATATAAATGCAGGTCATGGGTTTAGCATCAGGATAGAATATTCTGCAAGTGATCTCTTCTGAATCCTTGGTTAAGATCAAAGGTTAACACATGAAAGCATCACTGGTTCCAATGAGTTTTCGGCCAATCTGTTTGCAAAACTAGTCCAACCCAAAACTTAAAATCAACATGGATACACAGAGGATAGCAGACTCATCTACTATTCTAGAGGATACCACAAGAGTTAAACTTTTCTTGCATCAATATTTCCACATCAATACCTGAAAAGTTTATATCTTACT
This sequence comes from Agave tequilana, assembly GCA_038442645.1. Lineage (NCBI taxonomy): Eukaryota > Viridiplantae > Streptophyta > Magnoliopsida > Asparagales > Asparagaceae > Agave > Agave tequilana. Next base: position 13,186 of record JAVJIF010006419.1, on the reverse strand, counting down.
GGACTAACAGAATATCAGAGTAGAAATCCAAACTATCAAACTACAGTACATGACAGGATGTATAAGAAAGTTGAAATGTAATGTATATTCTTAGGCTGAAGTTGGTTCTGCAACAAGGCACAGATTTTGTTCCCTGCGAATGCTCAGCCCCGAGTTGCAGCCATGTCCAGATCCTCAATTTGCCCTTCGGTAACTCTCAGTCGAACCAATGAACGATATTTGCAATCGCAGGCTCTAAATTCGAGACTGAAAACTGCATTCCTGGGCAAAATCTGCGGCCTGCACCAAATGGAATTAACTGGAAATCATGCCCTTGAAAATCCACATTACTCCCTAGAAATCTCTCTGGTCGGAATTCCTCAGGTGCTTCCCAGAATTCAGGATCCCTGCTAATTGTCCAAGCGTTGATGATGACTCATGTGTGCAGAGGAATTTCTTAGCCTTGAATTTGGCAAGCTTGCATTGACTCTCAGGTACCAGCATTGGAGGTGGAGGATGCAAGCGCAAGATTTCCTTTATCACAGCTTTAAGATATCTCATTCTAGTAAGATCATCCTGTTTGATCATGGAGTCCCTGTTGGCTATTCCTCTGACCTCTTCTTGCAGTTTTTTCATCACCTCAGGATTGCGAACCAGTTATCCCCCATTCAAGAGCTGTGAAGGTTGCTTCTGTCCCTGCAGCGAGCATCTCCTATCAAAAGAGAATAAAGGAGTATATTTAGAACGAGTTGCCAATCTACAATTGTCGTGTGATAAAAAATTGGACTAATAAAATTATTTTTTCTAAATTATTACCACCATGAGTATCTCGATGAGGTCTCTGTTGATGTCAAGATCCATACTGGGATCATTCGTCAGATTGAGAAGAACACCTAATATTGAGTTTCTTACCAAGCATCAAATAACCCCAAAACAAACAGTGGAAAGTCGTGAATTATTTAGTTTTATGGTCTATAATGTTTCAAACCCCACAAAAGTTGGTGTTTAAGGGCTTTATTTTATTTAGATCAAGAATCAAAGTTGGATTTTCAATTTGCACTTTCCAAATTATAGATATATGAAACTCTTCACTTTTAACCGTCTATTTTTAGGTACTTGATGCATATGTTAGAAATCATGAAAATATTTCAGTTTTTCTAAGTATTTTAAATTATTTAGATCATATTGAACAGTTAGGATCATCCACTATAGTTACATAATATATACTTTTCAAGTGATAGGATATATACTTAAATCCTATCGATAGGATCCTAGTCAAACACACACACACCACTCTCTCTCTCTCTCTCTCTCCTCCCTCCCTCCCCCGCGCGCGTGTGTACTGTGAGAGTGAGAGATACAAAGTTCCCAAATCAATTGTATGTTACGTGACTTTATAATCCACAAGAGGTCAATCTGAGATCTCAAGAGGATCGACTTTTCGACCAATTAATTCAATGATTCATATCTATGAGTTAGATCTACATAAAATCAAATGTTTTATTTGTCTTATATTTTTTCTGAGTAGTTGATTTGACGAGATGGATTGTGCTTCTCCAAGGCAAGTCTCAGAGCTATATTTTTAACGTGTTAATGGCTATTTTTTGAAGAATTTTGGGTTGTATTGAATGATTGGTTCTCATGAGAGAGAGAGAGAGTTATCAGAGAGGTTGAATTCAATGTAATATTTTATGCTCCTCTTTAGATTAATGAAAATAATTTTACTATTCAATATATGTATAATTTTAAAGGAAAAGATCTGAGAGAGTTGATGAGTCCTCTCTTTGTATTCTTATTTATAGAAAAATACAATTACAACTTATAATATAAGTAGGGTTCCTAATAATATATAGTAATATAACTCCTAATTAGGTAACTAACTAATTAAAGAGTATAATGCTCCCTCTCAAGCTGAAGCATAGATATCAATTATGCTCAGCTTGTTACAAAGACGAGATAAAGACTTTTAAACAAATATTTTCTAGACTAAGTACGTAAATTGAGAAAGAAATAAATATTAAATTATGAATTTGATGCCACACTGCTGAATCATTAACGTCGATACTGAAGTTGCCAATCAAAACAATTATGCACAAGATTGCACGAAAAACCTCCTTGGATATAACCAGGATTGTAGAGTTTTCAAAACTCAGTAGAATGAGACTTTGGGGGATCCTCAAACTCAATAGGAGAGGTTTTAGACGATCCTCAAACTCAGTAAAAGATGAGAAAACTTTTTACAGCAGTAACACCATGAAGAAATTTGAAGTAACAGTAGTAGATGAAAGATAAAATGACCTTACAACACAGAAGTTGATGTGAAACGTGTTGTGTACATGTACGAGAACTCAGCAGCAAAGCAAATCAAGCACATTTCACCAATAAAGAGCGATCGATCTAGACTCTCAAGTTATCAGTTTGAAATATTGACAAGTGTTGATTGTAATAAAGTTGTATACATACAACAGACTTCGAAATATAAATTGAATGATTAATAATAATGCTCTGAGATAACAACTAACAAGTTCAATATGTAATGTTCAGATTCACTAGTACAAGGTAACAAACAGTGCACTCAACTTACTTTATATGGTCAGCAACAAAAAGATAAAATAACAAAGAAGTCTACTGTATAGAACTGGTATTGTCTAAAGGAAAGAAATTCCTAAAAGTCTCCGATTAAACTTCAATCAAATCTGAAGATGTTCCAAGAACGGTAATTATGTTTCACCTTCAGCTTCAAAGAGACCTTCTGGGGGGTATTCTTGGATCACCTGTGAAAATAGTTGATGCGACAACAAGATGAAGGCCGATGAAACTCTCGGGTGTAGATGAAGTCGGGTTGATTGTCTGAATATACGATCTCAAAGAACTCGCCATCATACTCTAGTAAGGATGAAGTTGGTTCGATCTTAGATATGAAGCATCAAATAGAAGGACTAATGCGAGCGTTGGGGAGGTTTTGATGTGGTACTGCTGTAATTAAGTTCTGCAAAGGGGACTAGGCACCGCTGCTGCTGCTGCGCTGCTGGCGGTTGTGCTGCGCTGCTGCTACTACTGTTGTTATGCTGCTATTGAGGGAGAGATCCGAGAGAGGGGAGAGCAGGGCGCTATTCGCGTCTGTGTTGTTAGCTGGCTTTGAAGAGGACAGAGGGAGAAGGGGAAGGTTAGAAAAACAAGCTAAATACACTGAAAATACAACCTGAAATACTAAATGCTAGAACCATATATCTGAGCTCAACAAGCTGGTGCGCCATCTGCACTGAAAGACACGCCCGTATTGTGTCCGTGCTCTGATGTCCTCATCAATTCCCCTAGGATGGGTAAAACTCGATCCCGTCGAGTGGACATCTCTATTGATCTCGTACTACTCTAGAGTATCGGGATTCAGACGCTGCACATCCTCTCGATCCGACCAAGTGTCGTCAGATTCAGGCTTCTCTTTCCAATGGACTAAAATACCGCCTAGTTTCACTATCGGTAGATGATATAATCTCAACCTCTATTATTTTTTCAATCTGTTCGTCTGCATAGGATGTGAGATTTGGAAGTGCAGATAAGGAGGGTCCCTTAGTAGTAAGGTCTTGGGTAGGCTCATCAAGAAAGGGGTTACTCGGATTAAAATCCGATTTTTGTATGCTACTAGATTTTCAACATTAAATATGGAACTAATACCAAAATTTTCAGGAAGGTTTAGAACATATGTATTATCATTTATTTTTTTTATCACTTCGAAAGGTCTTGCTCCATGTGCATGTAACTTTTTCACAGTTCCTAGAAGGAAACCGTTCGAAATGAATCTGAACCATCATATAGTCTCAAACTTCAAATCTTTTAACTTTTCGATGAAGACCAGCTCAAATTTTATAGGCTGCATTACTCTGATTTATTTTGTTGTTGATTTTCTTGTGTAGGTTATGAAGATTGATGCAAATGCAAATGCAGACTCAGATATCCTAAGATACTGACTCATAGGAATGAGATCTATTGGTTGTCTAGGTTTAAACCCATACACTACTTATGTTGGACTCGTGTCTATTGTCCTATTGATGGAATTGTTATATGTAAATTCGATAGTAGACAATTTCGAATTCCAATCTCTTAGATGTCCACCAACTAAATTTTGCAGTAGATTACCCAGGCTTCGATTCACTACTTCAGTTTGGCCGTCAGTTTGGAGATGGAAGGTAGACGAATATTGCAGTTTGGTTCCAACTTAATGCCATAAAGTCTTTCAGAAATAGCTTGTACATTTGACATCCCAATCAGACATGGTGGTGTTTTGGAGTCCATGCAACCTCACTATTTCATTAAAAACAAGCTTGGTCACCTGAGAAGCATCAAAAGTTTTTGAACATGGTATGAAATGAGCCATTTTAGAGAAGCGGTCGACAACCACAAGTATCAAATCATGCTTTCTCAGAGTTTTCGAAAGACCAAGCACGAAGTCCATACTAGTGTCTTCCCAAGGACGATTTGAAACAGGTAGTGGTGTATATAGGCCAGTATTTTATCTTCTTTATTTAGCTAACTGGCATATGTGATACCTACCAACAAGCTTAGCAATGTCTCTTTTAATACTTGGCCAATAAAATCGATGTTCAACAGCCTCAATAGTTTTGTTCTGTCAAAATGATCGGCGAGACCACCCGTATACAATTGCCAGTCCAGAAATTTTCTCACAGATGTACGAGGCATGCACAACTTGTGAAATCAAAAAGATAACCATCTTGTAGAAGAAAACCTGTTGGCCCAAGGTTACAATCACCCGGTTTTTGAGTTTTGATGATTACAAAACATATATAGTTATTTGTACTAATCATTTTTAGTGTTTAAGTGTGTTTCAGGGTTCTAAGGATTCAAGAGGTGTTCTTCCCTAAAGGAAGGTTTTTTTTAACTCAAGATTGACTCAATTCGGGTTCAAGGATTCAAGCTACAACATTCCATATGGAGAAGCCCTAATTTGAAGATCTTGTAGTCACCTAAAACCTTTGTAAGAATTAGTTTGTTAAAGAATGAGGTTATGATAAGTTGGCTCAAGAAAACACACACACACACACACACACACACACACACACTCTCATTTTTTTTAAAATACGGTTTTGTTTTGGATGTTGGATTAGGTGCATGTCTTGGTTAATATACATGTCTCTAAATATTTCATATTTTTACATCTTGTTTATATCATGTATACCAACCCTTATAGCATGCTACTTAATCATATAGCCATTTAAAATTATTTTAAAAATTCTTCTAAGTTCAAATTTTTCCTATAAAAATTCTGTTTCAGGCCCAACGGTCGACCGAGTGATCGACCGGATCTGTTTCAGGCCTGATCGGTCGACCGGGCCTTGTGGCTTTGGCGTCCATGTTTGTGCACGTCTGCCAGTCGATCGGACCGGTCGACCGACTGACTGACCCTTGCTCTCAGGTTTTGTTGACCAACAGAACAAACTTATGTTTTTTATTTAGCCTCCGGTCGACTGACCGGTCGACCGAGTCTAACGGCTAGTTTGCCAGATAGACTGCCGGTCGACCGACAGCCGCCAGCAGCCCCAACGGCTAGTTTATTGAAAATTGTTTTCTGGATTTGATGTTGATTTTTCTTTCAGCTATTTCTGAAATTCCTGAGGCTATTTCCTGACCTATTAACCTAGTTTTAATGATGATTAGATCACTTCTAATCCCTATAAATAGATGGCATTGGTCCCTTGTTAAATTCAAGAAAATCCCCATTGTTTTGAGTTTCAAAAAGAAAAGAAAAGTTTTCAAAGCTCTCAATTGCTAAAGTGCTTTCTTGGTTAAAGTTTTTCAGTTGTTTTCAAGTTCCTTTTTACTTCTTTACAACTGAATTTCTCTCACTTCACTTCTTGAGCCAAAAATCATTCTCATTCTATAAGGAGTTGTAAGAGAGAAGTTTGTGATCTTTTTGATCACCTTGTTACTTGTAGTTCTTTGTGTTGAGACCCCTCTTGTGTAGAGGTTGGATTGGTGGGAGTTCGGTACTCCGGTCTTGTGTAGACCTCTTGTTATTCCCTTTGCGGATTTAGTGGAAATCCTTCACGGTGGTGAAGGCGGGGACGTAGAGCGGTAGCTCGAACCCCGTAACAAATTCCTTGTGTTTGCGATTGGTTTCCTTATTGCTTTTCTTTGCTTTACATTTTATCTTGTGATATCTCTTACTTGCACTTCTTTATTGCACACATTTCATTTACTTGCATTTTCCGGTCTTTACTCATCTCAAAAAAGAAAGCAATTACGCGCCTCAACTCATAATCTAGAAGAATCAAAGAGGAGAAGTTCTAGAGCCCTTCACGGGGAATTCGGCTTCAATTTCTTGTTTTGAGTGACCTGTTGCATTATTCATTCATACTTATTTAAAAAGATCATTAGATTAGCATTAACACCTATTCACCCCCATCTAGGTGTTTTTCAATTGGTATCAGAGCTTTGGTCTCTAGGCTGTTGGCTTAACAACCTTAGAGAGATCCTATATTACTAATCACTCTATTCATTTTTCATCCTCATACACTTAGTAAAAATGGCCGAAGGAATTAAGACCCCACCCAAGTTTGATGGCCTTAACTTTCCCATATAGAAGGTTAAGATGACCATGTTTTTGCAATCCTTAGGAAGCCGGGTTGCAAAGGCGGTGACCAAACCATTTAGTGTACCCCTTGGTGATGAGGACACTTGGTCCGATATTGCCACGAAAGAGTTTGACGCAAATGGTAGGGCACACTATGCCTTACTTCAAGCTCTTAATGACGATGATATTTCAAGAGCCATTCATTGCAAATCCGCACATGAGATTTGGACTCACTTACTTGTCACTCATGAGGGAACTTCACAAGTAAAGAGGGCAAAAATCGACCTTCTTCGTTCCCAATATGAAAATTTTTCTATGCAAGAGAATGAAACCATAGATGATATGGTTACTAAGTTTACAAAGATTACTAATGGACTTTCTTCTTTAGGTGACGACATTGACAACGACCAAAAAGTGAGTAAGATCATCCGTGCACTCCCTCCATCTTGGGAAGTCAAAGCCACAACTTTGAAGGAGCTCAATGACAAGGAAGAAATGGAGCTTATCGGTCTCATTGGGAATCTCAAGACCCATGAGATGGAAAGAAAAGCGAGAGAAGAGATGGCTCCTCCCAAGAAGAAAGCTATTGCCTTCAAGAGTTCTTCCACCTACTCTGACGAGGATGATGAAGAAGAGGATGATGAAGATCTTTCTCTTCTTGTAAAGAACGTTCGGAGAATGTACAACAGGCAAAGTTTCAAAATAGAAGGAGATGGCAAGGTAAAGAAGAGAAGAAAATCATTTGCTTCAATTGCCGGAAGCCGGGTCACATTGTTGCGGAATGTCCGAAAATAAAAGCAAACCCTCCACCTCCAAGAAGCCATGCAAAAGAAAGCTTTAAAGGCTACTTGAGATTCGGAGAGTGAATCCGATGAGGAAGTCGACACCGCCAACATGTGCTTCATGGCAAATGAAAGCACAAGTAAGGTAACTCCCGATACTTCCATTGATTGTGAACTTTCTATAGATGAACTAGGAGAAGCTTTTGAAGAACTATCTCATAACTATGATTTTCTCAAAATGAAATACTTGAAAATGAAAAAGGAAAATGAATCACTCAATCATAAAGTTTTCATTCTTACAAAAGAAAAAGATGAATTGTTTTCTACTCTTGTTTCTACACAAAAGGATTTTGATAACTATAAAATTTCTTGCAAAGGTAAATTTCCACAAATTGATGAAAATGAGATTTCCATGTTAAAAGAGAAAAAATTGATTCATTAGGAGTAGTTTTGAAGAAATGTGAATTTGATAAAACTAGACTAGAGGCTATGTTTTCTAAGAATCATGTCCCAAAGAAACATTCACATGCTATTCATACTCATGTTCATAAATCACAACCTTTACATCATGCTAAGCATCCTAAACATGCCCACACTCCACACACTCATCATGCATTCAAGTATGGTAAAGTTTTTTCATGCACATATTGTGGCCGTAAAGGTCATTTGGTTAAATTTTGCTATGATAGGATTAATGCATCACATAATCATGTTTGGGTTCGGAATACTAACATTCAAGGACCCAAGAAAGTTTGGGTACCAAAGTCAACAAATTTGTTAAATGATGTAGGTACATTCCAAAGCCCAACGACGTAAGGGGTTATGGTATCTTGATAGTGGTTGCTCAAGGCACATGACTTGGGATATCAACAACTTCGCAACCCTATCAAGATACCATGAAGGTGGCATCGTCACCTTCGGAGATGACGCCAAAGGAAAAATCATTGGTATTGGTAATGTTAAACTTGGTACATCTCCTTTAATAGAAAATGTTGTTTCGGTTGATGGCCTCAAGCATAACCTCTTGAGTGTTAGTCAACTTTGTGATAAAGGTTTTAATGTTGTTTTTAATGACCTAGCATGTAGTGTAATTGATAGACAATCCAATGCATGTATTTATTCCGAATTTCGTGAAAACAATGTATGCATGATTGACATGTCTAATATGCTATGCAATGCTACTTGTTTGAAAGCCCTCGATGATGACTCTTGGTTGTGGCATAGGAGATTAGGCCACATTTCTTTTGACCATCTATTTAGATTAAACAACAAGAAAATGGTGAAAGATGTTTCTTACTTGAACTTTGAAAAGGACCGCATTTGCGATGCGTGCCAACTTGGAAAACAAACAAGTCCTCTTTCAAGTCAATCAGGGATATCATGACATCACGACCTTTGGAGTTGATCCATATGGATTTGTTTGGTCCTACTCAAACCAAAAGTCTAAGTGGGAATCGTTTTGCTTTCGTTTTAGTTGATGATTTCTCGCGTTTTACTTGGGTTTTCTTTTTAGAACACAAAAATCAAGCCTTTTCATATTTTCAAGCCTTTAAGAAAAGAGTTGAAAAGGAAAAAGATTCTTCTATTTTAAGAATAAGAAGTGGTAGAGGTGGTGAATTCAATAACCTACCCTTTACCACTTTTTGTGAAGAACATGGAATTAAGCATGAACTATCTTGTCCTAGAACTCCACAACAAAATGGAGTCGTTGAGAGGAAAAATCGTACATTACAAGAGATGGCTAGGACAATGATAAATGAGTACGGTCTCCTTCATTATCTATGGGCCGAGGCCGTTAACACATCTTGCTACATATCAAATAGGGTTTTCTTATGCAAAAACACTTCTAAAACATCTTTTGAGATTTATTATTCTAGAAAGCCAAATGTTTCTTATTTTAAAGTTTTTGGTTGTAAATGTTTTATTTTGAATACTAAAGATAATTTAGGTAAATTTGATGCAAAGTCTTATGAAGCAATTTTTGTTGTTACTCTAACACTAGTAAAGCTTATAGAGTTTTCAATAAGTCATCTTTGACTATTGAAGAATCTATACATGTAAAGTTTGAGGAATCTAATGTGTTTGTTGAGAATGTTGTAGAAATAGATTCCCTAAATGAAGACATGGAGAAAATTTCTTTGAAGGACTCACCTACTCTTGAAGACATGCCAAAGGGTGATGAAGAAAATGAAGTCCAAGAAGTTGAAGTGGAGACTACTCAACCACTTCCAAAAGATTGGAGATTCAATCCTCATCATCCCAAGGACCTTATTATAGGTGAAGTATCAAAAGGGGTAACTACTCGTTCTAAACTTTTGTGGGCACTATGCATTTATTTCTCACTTTGAACCAAAGAACATCCTTGAAGCCGAGGGCGACTCATATTGGTTGCTAGCCATGCAAGAGGAGCTCAATCAATTCGAGCGCAACCAAGTTTGGCATCTTGTTCCTAAGCCTCACGATAGACCAACAATTGGTACTAAGTAGATCTTTAAGAACAAGTTGGATGAGTCGGGAAATGTTGTTAGGAATAAAGCTAGGTTAGTGGCCCAAGGTTACACTCAAGTCGAAGGTATCGATTTTGAGGAAACTTTTGCACCCGTAGCAAGGCTTGAAGCATACGGATGACACTTGCATTTGCTTCATATAAAGATTTTAAACTTTTTCAAATGGATGTAAAAAGTGCTTTCTTAAATGGATTTATTGAAGAGGAGGTGTATGTTGAACAACCCCCGGGTTTGTTGATCCTACACATCCGGATTTTATTTTCAAACTAGACAAAGCTCTTTATGGTTTAAAACAAGCCCCTAGGGCTTGGTATGAAAGACTTTCTTCATTTCTTATTTCTAATGGTTTTAATAAAGGAAAAATAGATACTACTTTGTTTACAAAACATGTTGAAAATGATATACTTATAGTTCAAATATATGTTGATGATATCATATTTGGTTCTACTAATGAAAATCTTTGCAAAGCTTTTGAATCATGCATGAAGGAGGAATTTGAGATGTCTATGATGGGCGAGCTAAACTACTTCCTTGGTCTCCAAATCAAGCATAGGAAGGATGGGATTTTCATCAATCAAGCCAAGTACACGAAGGAACTTATCAAGAGATTTGGGCTTGAAGGGGCTAAGACTAGCAAAACTCCCATGGCTACCACCACAAAGCTTGACAAGGATGAACAAGGTACAAATGTAGACATTAAACTTTATCGTATCATGATTGGTAGTTTGTTATATTTAACGGCTAGTAGGCCGGACATTATGTTTAGTGTATGTCTTTGTGCTCGATTTCAATCGCGTCCTAAAGAGTCCCATTTGATTGCGGTAAAACGCATTATTAGATACCTTAAGGGCACAATTGAAATGGATTTGTGGTATCCGAAGACAGGACAATTTTTCATGATGATTTTTTCGGATGCCGACTATGCGGGTTGTAGAGTGGATAGGAAGAGTACAACTAGAACATGTCAATTTCTCGGTAATTGTCTTGTTTCATGGTCTTCCAAGAAGCAAAATTCGGTAGCCCTCTCAACCGCCGAGGCGGAGTATGTTGCGGTAGGGGCTTGTTGTGCACAAGTCCTTTGGATGAAACATACTCTCCTTGACTATGATTTGCATTTTGACTATATTAAAATATTTTGTGATAATACTAGTACTATTCATATGACTAAAAATGCAAATCAACATAGTAAGACTAAGCACATTGACATTCGGTATCACTTTCTTAGAGATCATTATGAAAAAGTGATATTGACATTAATTATGTTTCTACCGATTTTCAACTTGCCGATATTTTTACAAAACCACTAGACTATACTAGATTTTCTTTTATTTGTGGAGAATTGAATGTTTGTGTTATGGAATCTTGAAATTTTTTTCAACAATGTTTACCCTTTTTAATGTATGACAAAAAGGGGGAGAAAAAGTTAGTTTATTGTTTTGAGGTATGAGTTTTGAGTTTTGAGGTATGAGTTTTGAGTTATGAGTTATGAGTTTTTGAGTTTTGAGGTATGAGTTTTGAGTTTTGAGTTATGTGTTCTATGTTTTGAGTTATTGTTTGTTGAGCTATATGTTTTGAATTCTTATATTTTTTATGCCAAGTTCTTGTTTTTACTATTCATTAATGTATATAGCCATTCATTTATATAGCATTTTTGAGGGGGAGCTTCCACACTCCTTTCCAATTTTTCCCATTTTTTTGTTAAATAACTCATATGTTTTGTCATCATCAAAAAGGGGGAGATTGTTGGCCCAAGGTTACAATCACCCAGTTTTTGAGTTTTGATGATTACAAAACATATATAGTTATTTGTACTAATCATTGTTTAGTGTTTAAGTGTGTTTCAGGGTTCTAAGGATTCAAGAGGTGTTCTTTCCTAAAGGAAGGTTTTTTTTAACTCAAGATTGACTCAATTCGGGTTCAAGGATTCAAGCTACAACATTACATATGGAGAAGCCCTAATTTGAAGATCTTATAGTCACTTAGAACCTTTGTAAGAATTAGTTTGTTAAAGAATGAGGTTATGATAAGTTGGCTCAAGAAAACACACACACACTTTCATTTTTTTCAAAATACGGTTTTTGTTTTGGATGTTAGATTAGGTGCATATCTTGGTTAATATACATGTCTCTAAATATTTCATATTTTTTACATCTTGTTTATATCATGTATACCAACCCCTATAGCATGCTACTTAATCATATAGCCATTTAAAATTATTTAAAAATTCTTCTAAGTTCAAAATTTTTCCTATAAAAATTCTGTTTCAGGCCCAACGGTCGACCGGATCTGTTTCAGGCCTGATCGGTCGACCGGGCCTTGTGGCTTTGGCGTGCACGTTTGTGCACGTCTGCCGGTCGACCGGACCGGTCGACCGACTGACTGACCCTTGCTCTCGGGTTTTGTCGGTCGACCGGGCCAGTCGACCGAAGAACAAACTTATGTTTTTTATTTAGCCTCCGGTCGACCGACCGATCGACCGAGTCCAACGGCTAGTTTGCCAGATAGACTGCCGGTCGACCGACAGCTGCCAGCAGCCCCAACGGCTAGTTTATTGAAAATTGTTTTCTGGATTTGATGTTGATTTTTCTTTCAGCTATTTCTGAAATTCCTGAGGCTATTTCCTGACCTATTAACCTAGTTTTAATGATGATTAGATCACTTCTAATCCTATAAATAGATAGCATTGGTCCCTTGTTAAATTCAAGAAATCCCTATTGTTTTGAGTTTCAAAAAGAAAAGAAAAGTTTTCAAAGCTCTCAATTGCTAAAGTGCTTTCTTGGTTAAAGTTTTTCAGTTGTTTTCAAGTTCCTTTTTACTTCTTTACAACTGAATTTTTCTCACTTCACTTCTTGAGCCAAAAATCATTCCCATTCTATAAGGAGTTGTAAGAGAGAAGTTTGTGGTCTTTTTGATCATCTTGTTACTTGTAGTTCTTTGTGTTGAGACCCCTCTTGTGTAGAGGTTGGATTGGTGGGAGTTCGGTACTCCGGTCTTGTGTAGACCTCTTGTTATTCCCTTTGCGGATTTAGTGGAAATCCTTCACGGTGGTGAAGGCGGGGACGTAGAGCGGTAGCTCGAACCTCGTAACAAATTCCTTGTGTTTGCGATTGGTTTCCTTATTGCTTTTCTTTGCTTTACATTTTTATCTTGTGATATCTCTTGCTTGCACTTCTTTATTGCACACATTTCATTTATTTGCATTTTTCGGTCTTTACTCATCTCAATAAGAAACAATTACGCGCCTCAACTCATAATCTAGAGGAATCAAATAGGAGAAGTTCTAGAGCCCTTCACGGGGAATTCGGCTTCAATTTCTTGTTTTGAGTGAC
>JAVJIF010006418.1:0-160404 GCA_038442645.1 Agave tequilana | reverse complement strand
AAAGAGCGCAGGGGAGACCGAAGAAAACATGGATGGAGGTGATACGACAAGATATAAAGGCTAATTTTCTTTTGGTTCATGTAGCTTACCCCAAATACTTGGGACAAATGGCTTTAGTTGTTGTTGTTGTAGCCTAAGAGAGTTTTGGAGGATTGTGTTTCTTGGTTCGATCAGATTAACTACTTGGCACCGGCCCGTAGATCAGGTGAATCTCCTGCAACAATTTCCTTGGCCAATTAGGTCACCAATTTGCAGGTGGGAAACAGGCTGGCAGCCCGTCAAATTTTCGTATAACCTTCTCATTATGAAACTATGCTTCATAGCTGATCCTGTTTTGTATAGGAGCAACTTGTATGAATGATGCAGGCAGGCTCATATTGATATTCTTTTTCTCCCCTGTGCATAGAGATTTTATTCCATGCATTCAAGTTTCACATTATCCCTATTTTTCAGTGGACTTGTGATTATTTTACTGCCAGGTCCTTCTGCTTTGATATTCTGCACCAGGTACCTTTAACAAGGCACAAATATAAAATGAAGCACAGTAAAAAGTGTATTTCTGCACTTTTTTGGGTTCCGTGGAAAGTTAGTGACAGGGGGAGTTAAGCACTACGTTTGCCTAATATATATTGGTTGCTGACAACCCATGAGCTTAGGGTCTGTTTGGTTGTCGTAACTGGCCGTAATTCGTAGTTGTAATTAGTAAAGTCTTTTACAATTGTAAATGGTTACATGTATGTAAATTTTACGGTATTTGTTTGGTAATACGAATTGTAAGTGGGAAAGTGTATTATACTTTACGTTGTTTGGTTGTCGTAATGTATAAGTCGTAAGTGAAAAAGTTGACCACAAAATTAACTATTTGGTGATTTTAAAAGTTTTAATACTGCAACATAAATATTAAAAAAGTTAAATATTAAAACATTTTAATATTAATATTAAAAAATAATACAAATTTGTATGACCACAAAATTAACTGTAACTGGGCTGTAAGTGAGTGGTAACTGGGCTGTAGTGAGTGTTAGTTGAGTTACGTAAGTCTTTTATGAATTACGGTCCAACAACCCGTAGTAGTTGTAGTAAGTCATTTACGAATTACGAGTTTTACGCGAAAAAAACCGCCCCGTAGCTTTTGGGTATGGTGATTTTTCTGACATGGTGTTATTGCACCAGTTTTCAAGAGGTTCTTGTTTCAAACCTCATCATAGATAACTTAAAGAAAATGTTTCCTTACCTATTTGTTATTTTTACCAAGCAAGCTATTTTTATGGCGGTGGCCGCTGCACATCGCCTAGACCACGTGAGGTGAAGTGTGTAGGTGCTAAATTTGCTTAGCATACATTGTTAGCCCCCCGGCACATAAGCTTTCAACTTTTGAGTAAAGTGTTTTCTAGGAAAAAAGAAACGAAGGTAGTCGGGCGTTGTTTTCTTTATCTTGTTTCGTATTGCCTTCAATGCAGCTGATGTAATGCAGGCGGATCGTATCACCTTCAATCAATAGAATTGAGATTTAGGTTTTGAAAGAAGAACAAGAATAGGGTTAAAGAAAAGAGGATAAATTTGGGCTTCACATCCTTGCACCGCGCGCTTCACATCCCATCTCAAGAACTCAAAGTTCATGAAATTTAATGAAAAATTTTAATTCTTCATTGTCTATCTATTCATTGAGTCGAGCCTCTTTAAATAGGCTACTTTAAAGCAAAACTCTCCTTATAAGCGATGTGGGACTACCAGTAAAAGCCTACAATAAAGAAAATAAAAGACTACATAGAAAGCAAATAAAGTGATTCTCATCAATTCTCCGCACCTCGAAGTATTTATCTTCGGTGAATGCAGTGATATGTAGCAAGGCAAGTACAACCGAGTTGAACCTTATCACATCCTCAATCAGGCCAATGTGGTGGTTGAAGAAGTAGTACTAACATGTCATAGCTGAACCAAGGTGGTGGAGGTGAAACTGATTTTTATGACAGATTAGATGTGAAGGATGGTAGGTCGAGCCAATCAGAGGTAGCAGATATGTGAATCATCTATGAGGAAAACTGAACCATCTGCACTTTCTACCATAAGTAGCCTGATCTCTTGTGAACTGTCTCTTGTAGACATATCTGTAGGGGGTCGTACTCATCAGGCGATTTCAAGCATAATGAGCCCTCATAGCTGCCAAAAATGATACTACTTTATGATAGGCTATGCTAGAAGATCTACAAGGGTCTAAATGGTATCTCTATAACTTCTGTGAGTCTTGAAAAATCTCTTTTTTGTCAATGACACCAACTCAGTAATAATTTTCTAGCCTTGGCACTAGCTCATCATCAATTTCTGGCTTCGGTTCTGGATCTTCAAACCTCTACTATCTTGCTTTCTAGAATCTTTTTCACGCCAGGTAGGCGTTCCTTACATTCAACGACTAGATCACTGAATTGTGGCCTCTCGAAGTGTGAAGCATACATGGTACAAAGATCTTGTAAGATAAACCAATATCGACAGGTATCAATTATAGCATATCAGGTGAACACACGTCAATTTATAATACATTATGGAATGTCTATTTCCTTTATTAATTATGTTAGCGAAACCATTGTCACATGCAGTAAACACATCTTATACCACACCTACTACACATATTAATTGGGGTACTATGTTATTAAAATTGATAGATGGAGACATTGTATGTATTTTAAGTGATCCCTTATATACCCGGACCACGACCCCAGTTTCCTGCGCTGAACTAGGCGTATCGCTAGATACTCAGTAATAGTAACAGATGAGATGTTGTCATCCCCCAGGACCCTGCTTGAAATCCTCTTTTGGTTGCGCAACCTATATCCTAGGTTCACCTAAAATACAGACGCTGTCTGTTACACTCTGTTTTTCAAAATACGCGAAAAACGCCACGTGACAAGAGCCGCGATGCTAATACGCGGAGGAGAATACCCCATGTATACACGCTAAGCCTTAGGGCCTGTTTGTTTAAGGGTGGAAGTGAGGAATGGTGATATTCCCTTTGGAACTTGGGAATTGGTTTTTGTTAGTAAGTTTCCGGTTTTAATGTTGTTGAAGTGTGGTTTGAAAAATATTGTCTTTTCAGGTGTTTGGATGGTAATGTAAAAGTGGAAGTGAAAATTTGACCGTAAAATATATAAAATAAAAATTAATTAGAAAATAAAAAATGGACTGTATTAGAATGCCAGTGAGATTTACATGATCAAAAATTAACTGTTTTGTGCTACAACTTATTACAAACGAGATTTATATGACCACAAAATTAACTGTAGCACTCTGGAAGTGAGGAAATGATTGTGTAAAGAGAAAAGAGAAAAGGAAAGGTTTTTCTTATTTCCTTTTCCGGTGTTTGGATAGATAGAAAGTGAGCAATTATACTTCCCTATTTCCTTACTTCCGTCCACTTCCTTGCAACCAATAGCCCCTTAATGTAACCGGAGCAGATTATATAAATCAACTATGAAAGCGATAAAGTTATTGCAATATGATATAAAATTTCTACTCAAGGACATACTATTCTGTGAATAACCAAATAGAATAAATGTTGAGTCCAATCTATAGAGAATCAAAAAAATCGACAAGAATAAACAAAGAGGACATGAATAATATCTATACCGGGTAGTCACACATAGGGAAATTCTGGGCTCCTCGCAATAGTGTGATCCTCTCCAAATACCTGATCAAAAAATGAGAATCTTAGACCTGGATATGCAAATCCAGGGGAGTAAGAAACTCTCAGCGAGTATGTAAAATGAGGGAGCAGTATAAATAATAAAAAATCAATACATTATAAATACAGTAACATGCAGACATGAAAGAACGATAATAAGGACAATCCACACTAGAATTAGGTGTTAAGTTAGACATTTATCATAGCGCGCGCCAACACACATAATATGAACACACGTCAATTATGATCATGGAATGTCTATTTTTATTTTATGTTAGCGAACACCAATTGTCACATGTAGTATGCATCCCATACTACGCTACTACACGTCTCAATTGGGGTCCTAAGTTATTGAAATTGATAGATGGAGGTATTATCTGTGTTTTAAGTGGGTCTCGTACATACACGGGACTACGGCCCAGACTCCTGGCACTGGATCAGACCCTACCGCTAGATAGTCATGTAACATGTATAAAAGATAAACGTGACGGGGTGCCAGTCACCCCACGGAACATGCAGTAAACCCTCTTTCGGCTGCACAACCTACATCTTAAATTCATCCAAAATGCAGACGATGTCTCCCCCCATCAATTTTTCAATTTGGTGTAAGTTGTCTAATGTCATGTTATCTAGATTACTGGGATCATACGATGATAGTAACGGTAACAACAACAGTGTAATAGGATATCAGTATGATAGGATAATGTTACATGTAACAATAACGATGTGAACAATGTAAACAGGTATCAGCATAATAGGATCATCGTACTGCAGTTTAACAATACTCTCTCAGTAATTTCGGTAATATGAATTATACTATTAACGTGACATGTATGATCCATCAAGGTGCACTCACATCTAGATCTAATCTATTTCCTATCCCTATGTAATAGATATAACAATAACCGGCCACTTAACTTCTGATCTCAATACTATCACTATAACATCAAATATTAAATTCATTTTCACCCACAGCTCAATTGACCATAAATAATTCTCTCATTTTTATCAATTTATTCTAATCATCTATGTTCATCAGTATATCCAGTCTCAACATATTGAAAAAAAAATATTCAGCTATCAATATCCGTTCGATCAAAATCATCATCCACTCCCACTTCAATCAAGCAAGCTCAATCACTGATCCAAAAATCAAGGCAACAATTCAACTAAATATATTTACAATCTAGTATATCAAACTAACCCAATCTATACTATTTCACCAACTCAAGGTAAATCCCACTCCAATCCAATGACAGAACCAAGTATAAGACACAATCTATTGATGAGCAACAATCTTATTTAATTATTTCAAGATCCAATCAATTTCCGTCTGAATCATCGTCAAATAAGGAAGGTCAACTCTAATAGATAATTCACATAAAAACTCACACATTTAATCATAATTAGAAAACTCATCCAACCTCAAATTAAATCGAATTACAGTTTATAGCTCATCACAATGAAAACTGAATCCAAAAGTTAAACTATTAATAAAGCTGGTGAAGAAGCACTCACATCTCAATAACAAGATGTAGAGTTCATATACATTTAACATCAAGTGTATATCTGATTTATCATCACCAAAATATCTAACTCTCCTACATTATAGTGATTTATTACTGATAGTCAATTGTCCAAATAAAATCGTATTAATGTTGAAGGTTAATAATCTAGCTTTCTGGAATCTTCACTATTTATAATCATTTTAAAATAATTTTTTCTAAAATCAAATGATCAGTCATCCAAACCATTTGGCTTCTACAAATAAACATTTATTTTTTTAATAATATTCACAGTGATTTCATATAGGCACAATATGAATAATTTAAGGAAACATACTAATTAATTTATACAACATTAAATATGAGAAATTTGGTAATTTTCATAATTATAAAAAGTTACTAATTCAAACAATATATATTCTAGAAGTAAATATTATTCACTTAGAACATTTATAATAACTATATGCATGAATCAATTCAGGGATAATTATTTACACAATAAATTAAATAAGAAAATTTACAATTTTATGGATGCTAGAAATATATTGAGCAATTTAAATAAATAAACATTAAATAAATGTTCAAGATCATTTCAATAAATAATAATTAATTTAAAAGATAAAAACACTCACTGAGTTATCATGGATGCTTGCGCTAGCCTTCACGGATTCAACGCCTCTAGAATCGCTCAAATCAGAGTCCGGATGGCTGAGATATTGCTCGAAAATCAAATGGATACTTAATGGGTCTGGATTGTACAAGCGGGTCGGGTCTACTATTGGGTTCAGATCCAATGACCAAAACGCACCCATTAAGTTAATCAGAGCGGGTTCGAGTTGGGTCCAAATTGGGTTTGGGTTGTAATTGGGTTGGATCCAATATGAAGGAAAGAAAGAACGAGAGGAGGAAGAAGGGAAAGAAAGGGGCGGCGACTAGCAGTAGAGCGGCGCGGCTGGTCGGCTGGCGATCTGGGCCGAGAGAGAGAGAGAAGTAGATAGGATGAAGAAAGAAAGATAAAGAGAGAAAAACAGGGGAGGAGGGAGAAGGGTAGGGCTGCACGGCGCGTAGGAGATGGTGGTGATAGTGTAGGGAAGGGAG
This sequence comes from Agave tequilana, assembly GCA_038442645.1. NCBI lineage: Eukaryota > Viridiplantae > Streptophyta > Magnoliopsida > Asparagales > Asparagaceae > Agave > Agave tequilana. The sequence continues at coordinate 154,125 of JAVJIF010006418.1, read as the reverse complement.
AGAAGGAGAAGAAGATGGGGAAGAAGGGGAGTGGTTTAGTGCGGTGGTGGCACGCTGTGCAGGTGGCAGCATTTGTGATGGTTCAGGTGGAGGGGCTAGTCTCGGGCACGTGAGAGGCGGTGTAGCGCATGCAAGAGGGAAGAGGGAAGGAGATGGAGAAAAAATAAGAAGGTGGCGAAGTTCGGGCCCACGTGTTGGCGCTCGACACGCAGCCACGACAATTGTGGTCATGAGAAGGAGAGGAAGAAGAAGAGAAAGGTGGGGGTGCAAGAGTAGGAAAGAAGAGGAGGAGATGGGAGAGCGGAGCTACCGGCAGTCGGCGCTGGCCTGGAGGCGGTCGACGCGGGCTTGGGTTGGGTTCAGGTGTGGAGGGGGGGGAGAGTATGGATGGGCTAGGGTTCGGTTGAGCGGAGAGGGAAACAGAGAGAAAAATAGAATATAAGTAGGGATGGAGAAATAGGCTTCGGGGTTTAGTGGGCTAAGCTTATATTTATTTTATTTTTTATTTTTTTAAAGCCCAGGACTTGCTGGGCTGGGCTTTGGGCCTTGGCTAAAGAATAAATGAGGAGAAAGGAAAGGCTTGGGCTATCTAAATATACTCTCACAAAAGAATAATAATGATAATAATTATATAATAAGTATTAACAACAATAATATGTATAGCCAAATAAATATATAATATCTCAAAACAAATTATATATGCACTTGTATAATATTTCATAATCAAATTGATGAATAATACTAAATAAGGATGATTATTAATTAATTTATAATAATAATAACAATTTAAAGTGCTAATACAATTAATTAAATAATAAATAGTACTGATGAGTTTATAAATCAATTTAATTAATGTTAATAAAATTATAAGTAAAGCCAAATAAATATTTAAAATATTATACAATATTATTAACTATGAGAGATTACACCGTCTCTCCTATCATTTTTTTATCCCGGTGTAAGTTATCTAATGCATTATTATTTAGATTTCTAAGATTAATCAATGTCTATGTTATCTAGATCATTGGGATAATACAATTACAAGTACAATAACAATGACAATAACAATGTAACAATATCATGATGTTACCATATAATAATAATTCTCAGTAATTTCAGTAACGTGAATTATACTAATAACATGTCTGATTTGATAATATGCAGCCACCTCTGGAACTAACCAAGATCTCATTTATATACTCTAGAATATAACAATAACACGATCCTTTTAACTTTTAATCTCAATACAATCACTATAGATATCAACTATTAAATTTATTATCAAGGGGCTAGAGAAAACAAACCTCAAACTCAAATAATCAATAAGTTATTCTCTCATTTTTTATCAATCTACTTTAATCTTCTAAATCATTAGCATATCCATCCTCTAAGTTACCTGTATACCTGAGTCCCAACATATTGAAATAAATACTCAGTTACATCTAACGAATTCTTTATTATCTAATCCGATCAAGATCATCAATGTACTCCCATTTCAATCATGCTAAATCACAGGTCTAAAAACTAAAGTAACAATTCAACTGAATATATGTATAATCCACTAGTTCAGGCTAATCCAATCTACACCATTATCCAATTCCAAAGTCAAATTTCTCTCCAATACAATCCACTGATAGATCCAAGTATAAAAGATCAAATTTATTAATGAAGCAACATTCTATTTAATTAATCCTCAATATCCAATTGAATTCTCATCCGACTTACACCAATAAGGAAAACAAATCTAATAACTAATCCGCCTAAAATCCACGCACTGTTTACGATCACGAACTAATTAACCCTAAGGTCCAATCGGGTTACAGTCTAAATGCATCACATCTAAATCCAAATCAAAGTCGTAAACAATTAATATGACTCAATGAAAAATACTCATATCTTAGTGACAAAATACTGAGTCCATATACCCTTAAACATCAAATAAACATCTGATTCATTATCACCAAAATCCAACTCTTTTATGGTATAATAATTCATTGTTGATAGTCAACTATTCCAAATAAATCATCATAATATTTAGGATTAATAATCTGACTTTACTGGAATTTCTTTTCACTAGTTACGATAGTATTAACTTTTTCTCAATTGCAATCCATTAACATCTCTAACATAATTATACGGAATTAATAGTCATGTACTCAAAATATCTATAGTAGAGTATACATGAACATACTGGTTAATTCAGGATAGAACATTATTCCTATATATTGAAAACTAAATCAAGACAGTTTACGATTATTAATTTAATAATCGACATTAAACCAATAAATTACAAGTAAATATATCATCAACAATATAACATACTTCATTTAAAAGAATAAAACAAGCACTCGTAGATTATTCGATTTGTATTTAATATACAGGAACATGAATAATAAATTATTTGCATGAACATAAATTAAACATGAAAATGGTTAAATATAACTTATAATTTGTAAAAATTTAAAACACTCACATAAGTTGTCGCGAATGCGTAGCTCTTGCCTTTACGGTTCTAACGCCTCTAGAATCGCTCCAATCAGAGACTAGACGGCTGAGAAATGGTCCGAACACGAAACCCGGTTGTTAACGGGTCTGATATGCTCTAACGGGTCTGTTCGGGTTCAATCGGGTCAAGCCCAATAAACCAAACCCATTTAACTTAATTGGATTATGGGTTTGGGTCTGGTTGAGTGTGAAACGGGTTCGGGTTGTGTGTTGGTATGGATCCATTAGGAGAAAGAAGAGAGAAGAAGGAAGGGGCGGTGGCCTGGTGGCGCTGTGCGCTGCGGTGGTGGCGCGGCCTGGTCGGCAGCGGCGACGCTTCTGTTCGGTGGCGGCCGACGATGACAAGGAAGAGAGAAACCAGAGATGAGGGAGGGAGAGAGAGAGCAGAGAGAGTATGGAAGAAAGAGATGAGAGGAGGAGGGGGTCGGCTGTGACTTGGGTGGAGAGAGAAAATGGAATAATAATAATAATAATTAAGAATGCTAATAAATAATAAGAATAGTGATAATAAAATAAATTTAAAATAGCAGTAGTAACAATAATAATTATTAATAATATTTATAATTTATCCATAATAACAATAATAATTTATAATACTAATACCATCAATTAAATAATTTGTAGTGATAATGATTAATATTGATCATAAGAATAATAACAATTTAAATTAATAATGGTTATTAAATGTTAATATATATATAATTAACTAGAGATATTACAAAAAGTGCGAGAAAACAGAAAAGAATAAGATTGAACGCTTAAAAAAACTTGAATGATTTTCTCTTGAAATTCTTGATATAAAATGCATCTCTAATCTCTCCTATTTATAAGGAAGTATAGAGACCTTTACTCAGCAAATCCAAACATCACAAACACGTTAAAAATACAAAATACATGTTTGAAATAAATCTGGATATGTTTGGATAAAAACTAGCTATTGGAAGACAAAAAAGTAAGTTGACTGCCTGACTGTCGAGTGGATGTCGGCAGGCCTTGTTCAACAGTCATATTTTTCAAATATAGCACAAGAACTGTCGACAACTGAGTTTGGTTGTCGACAGGCTGAGAGAGACTCGGTCTTTGTTGACTCACCTGTCGACAACAAGTCTCAGCTGTCGACAGACTGAGCGCATACTCAGTGTTTGTTGAGTCACCTATCGACAACTATTAAGAGATGTCGGCAGCTGAGAGATACTCAACCTTATGCACCATGTATCAGCAGTCGACAACATATAGCTGTCGCCTGTCCTGCTACTTGAACAGATAAATCTTTAATTTTTTGAAATTCTTTAAAAATTAAAATAAGGTTTTATAAATAAGTTTTTTTTAAAACATTTATAAAACACAAAACAAGTTATTAAAATTCTTTTGAAGCTCTAATATGTATGGACAACTCCAGTACACATATAAATTGATATAAACTTATTTTTGAGATTTTCTCTTCATAAAATCAATATTTTGATAAAACCAAAACTTTAAAACTTTTGATCATTAAAACCAATATCAAACTATGGTGTGTGTAAGCTTGAGCAATCAAATCTACACTATTCTTTACAAAGCTTCTAAACACTTAGAGATTCTTTTACAAACTTCAAGTCTTCTTGATCTTGATCTTCTTCTTCATCTTGACTTAATCCAAACATGATTCATGTGAGATAGACTCCTCTTTGAGTACTTGATGTATCCTTTGTGCTTGAGCTCCTGAATCAACCCGTGTTACTTTAAAACTTAACTTTGAATCTTTAAAGAAGCTAAACACTAATATATGATCTTGATTAAACCTGAAACTTATATATCACAAGATCATTTGTAATTATAACTACATGAGTTAATCATCATCAAAACTATAGTGATGGACCTTTAGGCTTACAATCTCCCCTTTTTGATGATGTCAAAAATCATAGAGTTATATATGCATGGAGTAGAGAAGAACTCTATAGAGCTTCCCCTTAACTCATGCATAAACATAAACATAAACACATATATATATATATATATATATATATATATATATATATATATATATATATATTCAATAAAGTTCTAAACATCAAACAAAATATTCATAAAAGTAAACATATATGCTTATAATATAAAAACATGCATATATAAAACTCCAGATTTCTTTCCCCCTTTCTTTCATTTGTCAACAAAGGGGTAAAGAAAACAAAATAAAGTTATATGCGATATAAATTCATGATGAGGAGAGACGTGAAGTCAACTTTCCTTGCATATATGCATTATATGGAGAAGGGATGATCATGCCTTAAACCATATAAGCATTATATACAATGTATGGACGGAGATGTTAGGCTCTCCTTAGTCCCTACACACGTGTATTACATAAAGAAGAGATGTGAAGCTCTTCTTTACATAACACACTCATCACAAATCTGTACTTAGAGTGATATTAAGCCCCTTGCATATAGACAATACAACAACACTAAGCCATTTGTCCCAAGTATTTGGGGGTAGGCTCCCCTAACACATAGACAATACATATCAAAAACAAATTGTATGTGTACTTATATAAACCAAAAATAATTTACAATTGAAATTGGATACTAATTAAAAACAAAACAATTTGAAGTTTGGAGTGTAGATACCACATGTAATTTTAATTAAAACAAAATAATTTTGGAGATATAGATATAAATTGAATATTGAAATCAAAACAATTCAAATTTCTCTCCCTCTTTTAGAAAAAAAGAGTAAGATCAAAATAAATCCATTTAAAAAGTTTCTTCCCCTTTTAAAATACTAACAAAACAAGTGCATAGGGTTGTTAAAAAAATATATATTGGTATTTGAAATAAAATCAAGCTTAGCATCTGATAATTGTGCTATAAATATATATGGACATTGTTAAACAAGCACAATTAATCAAGTCATATATATGTATGTATATCAATTGTAATTTAATACCACTTATAAATAAACATGAATGAGTATACAAAAATCAAATATCATGTAAATCATGTGTATAACTTATTTGCTATCACCAACCTAACATGCAATGTCAAAGGAATAGTTAAATATCTCATACAATGCATAATTACCCAACCTATCACCCACAAAGGGTAGATATTTTCAAAGATGACTACTTGAAAATATTTGAAAATAATTTGAAAATACTACCATGTGAAAAACAATGAAAATGCTTACTTTGATTCAAAATTATATCAATTAAAAACAAGTAAATTTCAAAAGATTACATATATAAATGCAAGAATCATCAAAACTATGGTATACACATATAGCTAAATTAGAATTGAGTATACAAAGAATGTAAATCAAGTTTGACATAAAAATCAAGAGTGTATTTCAAAAGTTATATAAGTATATCACAAGTTCTCACAAAATTTGCATTTAAATATTTAATCAAAAATATATATTTCTTATACAAACATGACATGCTTATAATCAACCAACAAAGCATATATAAACTAAAGTGGAGGATAAAGATAGTTACCGATAAGGCTAACTTTATTTAACAAACTAAAAGTGATCTTTCCATCTTAACTCTTTGATAATGATGCATCCATTGATTTATCCATCAAGCTCTGATTGCATTCACTATCAAGACACCAACTCTCTCACATTTTGAGAGAGGACACACCATCATTAAATAAAATCGGTGTGCCTTTTGGTACCCATACCTTGGTCCTTGGGGGTTCTTACTTCTACAAACCCAAACATTTTTAGTTGTAAAATTTACTCTGTCAAATAAAATTTTGTCAGATGGCCTTTGCGGCCATAATGTAAACACGAATATATATGGGCATACTTATGAGCATGATGTGTTTGTGTATGCCGTGGAGTATACGCATGCATGTGTGGAACATGTTTCTTACGAAACATATATTCCAATTTATTATGATTAAAAGCATATTGGTTTAAGGTTGTGCCTAAACAATCAATTCTATTCTTCAAAACACAAATCTCATTTTTGTCAATAGTGGAAGAAGCAACAAAGTCCTTTTTCACTTTGTTAAAGAAGTGGAGATCTTTTCTTTTTCTTTTAGAACAAAATCCATTTGGTTTTTCAAAGAATCCTTTTCTTTTGAAATCAAATCAATTTCATTTTTCATGTTTTTGTTTTTAATTTTCAACAAATTATATTTTTCTTTAAATATTTCAAAAAATGAAGCAATCTTATCCATACTAAGATCATTATAATCTAAATGAGATTTTGAGTTTACCTCAAAAGGGTCACCCCCTGGACCATGAAGCACATGTGTGCAGAATCTTCCTTCTTTTTGGACTCACTCTCTGAATCCCCAAGTTGAGGCTTTCATAACTTTTTCTCTTTGTCTTTCCTTCCTTTATAGAATATTTTTCCCATCATTATTATGAGATTTGCAAAATCTTCATCTTCATTTTTCACTTGCTCGTCATCATCCGATATAGTTGGTGTGGCAATAATTTTCTTCTTGTGTTCTTTTGGAGAGGTCTTGAATGCAACACCAATCTTCTTTTATGGCTCACGATCTTCTCTTGCCTTCATCTCATTTCATGGGTATTCAAGTTTCACACGAAAGCGATGAAGTCTATTTCCTTATTGTCGTTGAGCTCTTTCAAGGTTGTAGCTTTTACCTCTCAGATTTGAGAAGTGCTCTAATGATCTTTCGCATTTTTTATCATTGTCGATGGGTTTTACTCAGAGAAATAAGTTCATTAGTCATAGAGGTAAATCGAGCAAGCGTATCATCAATGATTCACCATCAAGCATATAAAAATTATCATATTGTGAATTAAACAAATCAATCTTTGCTGTCTTCACTTGTGTAGTGCCTTCATGAGTAACTACAAGATTATTCCAAATTTCATATGCGGACTTGCAATTTATGACCCTAGAAATAGCATCATTAAACGCTTGTAATAGGGCATAATGGGCCTTGGCCTTGATCTCAAAATTTTTAACGGTAATGTCGGACCATGTGTCCTCATCACCCTTGGGAACAACAAAAGGTTTAGTGATGGCCTTGGCTACACAGCTACCTAATGGTTGCAAGAAAACAATCATGTTAACGTTTCAAATGGGAAAGTTAAGTCTATTAAACTTGGGTGGACAATTTATAGTTCTATTGGCCATGTGTGTGTAAACAAGATATAGTGATTAATAAATAAGGATAATTTTACGGTGTTAAACTGAATCTCAAGAACACCCGCTTTGATGTTATCGAGGTTCGAGCCACTTGCTCTACGTTCCTTTCACCGCAATGCAGGGTTCCACTATCATCAACTTTTATTACAACCTCACACAATCTCGTAAGATTCAGAGCCGCAGCTCCATCTCACTACCCTCCTTCAAAGAGGAACTCTCAAAGAATAAAAAGTAACAACACTTGGTGATCTACACACGATCACAAACACTCTCTTTTTACACTTTTCTTATAGCTCAGAATGGGGAATATGATGGCTCAAAAAAAGGTGTGAGAAAACAGAAAAGAATAAGATTAAACACTTAAAAAACTTAAACTTGAATGATTCTCTTTAAATATTTGATATAAAATGCATATCTAATCTCTTATATTTATAGGTGAAGTATAGAGACATTTACTCAGTAAATTCAAACATCAAAAACATGTTAAAAACACAAAATACACGTTTGAAATAAATCTGGACATGTTTGGATTAAAAAACTAGTCGTTGGGAGACAAAACATACAAGTTGACTACCTGACTCCTGACTGTTGACAGGAAATTCATGCCTGTAGACAGGCATTGCTTAACGGTCACATTTTTCAAATATAGCACAAGAACTATCGACAATTGAGTCTGGCTGTCGGCAGACTGAGACACTCAGTCTTTGTTGACTCACCTGTTGACAGCAAGCCTTTGTTGTCGACAGATTGAGCACATGCTCAGTCCTATTGAGTCCTATCGACAGCTATTAAGAGTTGTCGATAGTTGAGATATACTCAGCCTTGGGCACCATGTATCAACATTCGACTGCAACATATAGTTGTCGGCTGTCATGGTATTTGGACAAATATATCTTCAATTTTTGAAATCTTTTTAAAATTAAAATAAGTTTTTATAAATAAGTTTTTTCAAAACATGTATAAAACGCAAAACAAGTTATTAAAATTCTTTTGAAGCTCTAATATGTATGGACAACTCCAATACATATATAAACTGATATAAACTTGTTTTTGAGATTTTCTTTTCATAAAATCAATCTTTTAATAAAATCAAAACTTTAAAACTTTTGATCATGAAAACCAATATCAAACTTTGGTGTGTGTATGTGTAAGCTTGAGCAATCAAATCTACATTATTCTTTACAAAACTTTTAAACACTTACAGACTCTTTTACAAACTTCAAATCTTCTTATCTTGATCTTCTTCATTTTGACTTGATCCGAACATGATTCATGTGAGATAGGCTCCTCTTTGAATACTTGATGCGTCCTTTGTGCTTGAGCTCTTTAATCAACTCGTGTTAACTTCAAAACTTGACTTTGCGTCTTTTAAATAAGCTACACACTAATCTATGATCTTGATCAAATCCGAAATTTATATATCACAAGATCATTAGTGAGTATAACGAGTTAATCATCATCAAAACTAAAGTAATGGGCTTTGGGCCAACAAAACCTAGAAAAATTGGTAAACATTATAAAGAAATAAAGCACATGGATAATCGTCTGTCAACATTATTGCTTGAAGGAAGCAAATTATCCAGCAATAGAGCTCCAAGATCTTGCAGGCATTTCCCTTGCATCAGCGCCGTCCATGACCTTGACATTGCTTTTACAAATTCTGTTCCTTGTTTACTATTAATTCTTAGCAGGGCCATTTTGTTTACTTAATGGAACTCTGAAAATCATATATAGTTCACAAGATTGTCTTCTTGTGTTCCAACTTATCTTAGGGAGCATATTACATGAGTTTCATAAGGGCATAAGGATGATATATTGATATTGCTTTAACGTGCTATCTGAAGAAGTACCAAAAGCATCAACAACCTGAACAATTCTGCTTACAATAGAGGACACTTTTGGGGAGAAATACTTTCATACTTTAACTTTAATAGAAGCAGAAGGATGATTGAGGGTTTAATTTTGCATTGAGGACTATATATGAAATGAACAATATCAAATCACTCGACACACTCCATTGATGTAGACTCTCTCTTTTCCTAAATACTGTGTTAATATATACACAGTGTACACACGCAATTGCACACAGACGCGCGCGTGCACAGGTGTGGATGGGAAATATTATAATACACACTGGGAGTATTATGAGAGTCGATCACACACCTACAGAAATACACGATCTGACATCCAAATCAATCGTCCGAATGGTTGGTTGTGACCTAAACATCATTAAACACGTGTGGATGAAAACTGTCATTTTATCATAATTTTAACTTATTTTGTTTCTGAAATGTAAATTTTGAATTTGAATCAGATCACAGGTTGCATATCCAAAATCCAACGATATGATTTGTGGTTTTACGCTTGATACAAGTGAGAAGCAGTTGGCCCTTCTATACCTGGCAACAATTCACGGCTTTTCTTATGGCACATGTCGCATTGTTGAGCACTGCACCTCTCATGGACACCGGGTACTTCTTTGTCACTGGAGCCTTCTTTATTTCTTCATTTTGACATCCTTTGACAACACAAATATATCAGTAATCAGTTGAACAATGTAGATTGAGGTCCCAACCACGCACCAAAAAAAGAAAAAAAATGAAAACATAAAAGAGTAAAAAGAACCTGCACCCGAAGTTCTTGGAGTCAAGTAACTTGCTAAAGGCCCGCACCCCACGCGATGATGTTAAGTCTGTTAGCAATGGTTGCATTGCAGAATGGCAATTTCGTCCTTGTTAAATTACGGGAATTACATTACCTGTACCATGTGATGCCCGAAATATTAATCAAGAGTGAAATTGGTGCCTTGCAATTTAATATCTACACTGTTTAGGGTTTGACATGTGGCTGGGACTGATGCCTGCAATGCTTTAGGCTTCCTGGAAGAAGACTGCAGGGGCTCATTCTGTCTCTTGTACTTGTTCATTAGGACTGCATGTTTCCCATTTTTGAGTTATTATCAAAGCGAAATTTGTTATAAGTTTTTAAATAGTTTCATGAGTATTCGATTCTAGAGTAGTGTTTCTGAAGTTTGCTGTGTTACCTTATATAAGTATCTTGTTAGGAACATGAAGATCCAAGACAAATACCAGAAAAACATTTAAAAAAAGTTAAAAAAGAAATCTGAGAAAAAACCTTAGTGGAAAGGACCTTCCTGGAATGGATTATCTGTATCACATGTGCAAGGTAGCCTGTCAATGTGAATCTTTTCCGCTAGAGGGGAGGTTTGGACAAAAGAAATGGAAAAGGGAGCCGGTTTCTGCTGTAATTTGTCTTGGGCATGAACGTGAAGGATGTCAAGGTGTGAATTGGCTTTCTTGCAGTTGCTGCATTGCCGAACAACCCTTCATCATGATATTGTTCAACTTCAGATTATGGAACAAGAGGATTTTGATATTTTGTTGACATAAAAAGATATTTATACTTGAATATCTTATTCCAAGTGCAGTGTTATGCATTTAACATGAACGTCTTCGTTACCTGTAGATCGACACACTTCTGGCTTGTGGCGGGTTATCAAAAACCCGGTGTATGTTCAAGAACATGCAGATATTGTCGGCAAGTATCCATCCCTCACTCTCTCTGTGCACTGTACAAACAATACAGACTCTCAACTCATTGTCTACAGGTTGCTCTGTCATTCTTCAAGAGAGAACGAGTCTGTGCTTTTCGGTTCTGCTATACTAGGTGCTGTTGCTGCCAAGAAGTACCCCACCCTTCACGAGGCTATGAAAGCACTGAATGCAGCTTGGCAGGTAATGCAATTTTCTACTTCCAGGAATCCATTCTTTCATTTTTTTAGGATCAAGTTTTCCAGATGATTGGAACTAGCTTAAGTCAGTAAGTCTATATTTCTCAAAGCAGATCTAGTAAACGCTCTGTTTAATTTTGTGACCTGGCAGGTTGTTTGTCCATCCAAGGACCCAAGGGTGAAGAAATTTTACGACGGCAAATATCAATTTTTCAGGTCACTTTACGAGCATCAACTTTCTTACCGGTCCATCATGACACAGGCCTCAGTAGAGATGCAAGCCTCTGTTGAATTGTGATTGCTGAAGGTAACAAATTTTGCTAGAGATGCATGCTTTCAATGAATTGTGATCTCTGAAGGTCAAACTTTAGCCACTTGAACTATACACAGTTCAGTTTATAATTCTCTGAAAGGAAAGTTCATAGTTTTTGAATGTGTGACCTAAAAGGCAGATTTATTGCTCTTGTTGACTATGGTTCTACTACAGTCAATGCAATTTGAATGATAACACGAGTGATTTAGCAAAAAAGTTTCAGATTCCATTGGCAAATGAGACATCTCAAAACTGTTAGAAGATAGAAAAGGAAAAGAGTTTTCAATCCCTAAACACCACCTGATGTGAATTCTCAACAGATTGAAAATTTGACATTACATTTGTATTGAAGAAATGTTGAGAGAACTGCTCAGGTGAGTGAATCTAAACAACAAATGAAGAGATCATGTATCAAACAGGGTGAGAGGTGATGCTGGTTTTGACAAGCATAAACTTTATTAAAAAAAAAAAAAAAAAACTGTGCTTTTCAGGAGCAGATTCCTTGGGAGGGTCTGAGTCTCTCAACAGAGAGCAGATGCATGTTGCTTGCGTCTTTCCTGCTGTTTCTTCTGTCATTTCTTCTCTTCTCTCTCTCAAACTTGAGGAGTCTCCAGACCTTTTCTCCTACCACCACCAGCAGTAGACAGTAGTAGCATTAGTAGGATCAGCCATTCCTCGTTCTGTGCCTCTCTTCACTGATCATCTTCCTTCTCATGTACCTTTCATATAGACAGAAGAAGAACATCATCAGGTTAGAAATCTCTTTTTACATTTAATGAAACTTTAAATGGATAGAACAGAAAACATGAGCAGCAGCGGTGTGATGCTCACCTGCCCATCATCCTTCACACCTGCCCATCATCCCATCATCCTGAGAGTAGGCTGAGGGCCCGGCGACGTGGTGAACGTAGACCCGTCCACAACCCTCAGCCCAGTGACGCCGGTGACCCTGGACTCCCCATCCGCCACCTTCCCGACCGCGCACCCACCTTGATAGAGTGCCATGTCGTCGACAAAACACCTACCAGCGGGTTGTCCCTGATGTTGAGGCTGGTGAGACGGAGGGAGCCGACGCCGGTGGGGCCGGCAACCTTTTCGATGACTATGGCTACAGTGAGGTAGTAGATAGGGGGGAGGGGGAGGGAAGGGTACTGGAATTAATAATTTAATTATATATTGCGTAGTTGAGTTTTTATTTCTTAACGTGTCAAAGTCTATTCATAGTTATGGTGAGAGTTTTTATTTATTTGGAGTTTACTTGTTAGCAGTATTTGATTATTAGAGTTTGTGTAAGAGTAGAAAATTAGAGAAATTGTATTTCTTTTATATAGAGAGGATTCAATTTTGTATGAGAAATTATTAGAGTTAATAAAATAAAGTTAGTGTTTTTCTTAGATCAACAGTGATATCAGAACACAAATATTCACGTCATCACCACCAACTAGTTCGAAATCAATATCAAGAGAAGAAGATGGCTACAAACGACATGATCCAACCACAGCTTGTGAAGTTTGTCAGTAAGAATTACGATCATTGGTGCATCCAAGGTGTCTCTTCGGATCCCAATGTCTATGAGAATTGATGGAGAACGACGACAGCTAGGTGGCCAACCAACAAGAGTTTGATGCGCTCCCTGAAGCTCGCAAGGACGTGCGTCTAGAAACTCGCAAGAAAGACCGAAAGGTGTTATATTTCATCCACCAAATGGTGAATCTAGTTGTGTTCGAGAGAGTTTGCGGGGCAAATATGGCAAAAGAAGTATGAGATTTACTGGAGATAACTTACTAAGGAGTTGAGAAAATGAAGAATGTGCAACTTAAACCATACGAGGAGATTTCAAAAAATTAAAGATGGAGGAAACAATTGCAAAGTACTTTGACCGTATTATTGCAACCTCTAATCAGATGAGATTAAACAAAGAAAATATGAGTGATACAAAGATTGTTGATAAGATTCTAAGGACGGTGCTTCTCAAATTTGGCAGAGTCCTTCGTCCAATTGAAGAAATTCAAGACATAAAAAGTCTAACAGTGGAAGAGGAATGACTCATGGGATCACCTGAAGCCTTTAAACATCGCCTGAACTAAAGATCATCAACACTGTTAATTGAGCAAGCTCTCTAAATTCAATTGATGGTAAGTGACAGAATCATGTGAGGACAAAGAGGTGGTGGAATGAACCGTGGGAGAGCCTGCAATCGTGGACGAGGATGAGGCATCGGTCGTGGAGCACCCATCAACAATGATGACGAAAGACAGCATCAAGTCTCGAATAAACCGAGGGTACTTTGATGATGGCAACTCTCAAAAGTACAACAAATCTCAAATTTAGTGTTTTTACCGTAATAAATTTGATCACTTTCAATATGAGTGGTGAGAAAAATTAACAATTAAATTTTTTTTTCCCCTGCTTGTGTGTTTTGCAATTCAGCTCACTTGCAACCTATCTAATAGCTCCTTAACTTGAGTTAAAATAATATAAATATCGAATTAATAGCAGCTTAAAATCGATTTCGATTGCTTGTTGTCTGAATATTGCTGACTTGTTCTCTCACTTGTAAATTATTTATATGTTTTTCCAAAATCCACGGCACGTAGAGATTCTATCCTCTTTTTCAATTAAGGACGGGGGAATCAAATTTGATCTAAATCATTTGAAATTCCACAAAAACAGAAATTAAGAATTCTTTTAGAACGTGTGTCACGAGTAAATTGCATCTTATTCTTGATAAAGATGTCTTGTATTATCTCACATGTATATCTCTTTTTAATTGTAAAAATCACATATTTTCTGTAAATCAATAAAATGACCATAAATTCTCTATTTAAGAATCTGTAAATCAACAACGAGGAAAAAAAAAAACATGGTATTGGTAAATCGTATAAGAATCTCTTTTTCTTGTATATTTCCTTCAACATCTCAACAAGATCAATGCCAACACTTTTTCCACACTTGTATCTCAACATATCAAACTCATAACGCTCTTAACAACAACAACAACAGCTTCTATAAATATGAGAAATTATCCTTGTACCAAGCACACATAAGAATTTCTTGGATTTATTTATATTCAAACATAAAGAACTTGGGCATTGCAAGGTGCCAAGTCCACAAACCCTTTGCCCCCCTTCACCACCTCCCACTCCACTCTCCACTTGTTCCCCTCCTCCTCAACGACCCTCCCCACTCCCACGTCCATCCCCCTCCCCACGACGTAGATCCTCCCGTCGTCGGCCCCGGCCACCGCGAACGGCTTCTTGAGCCCGGCCGGGACGCCTCCCCCCGCCACCGGGCTCCACGCGTCGGACACGGCGTCGTAGGCCTTCACCCGGCCCTCGCCGTAGTCCGACACCACGAAGAGCGTGCCGCCGGCCACAGCGCTCACCCCGGTCCACCCCTCCCTCAGCCCCACGCTCATCTCCTCCCACGCGTCGCGGTCGGCGTCGTAGACCCCGCCACGTGGCGAGAATGTGAAGGGCCACGTCCAGCCCTCCGTCACCAGCATCTTTCTCCCGACCACGGCCGCGTCGTACCTGGTTATAATCATGAAAAATTAGGACCACAGAATCCAGAGATTTATCACTTAAAAAAAAAAAAGAAGAAGAAGAAGAAAGTATAATGAAAACAATAGTCAAATGCTTGATTAATAAATAAATTTCAATTGACAAGTTTAGTAATAACCGACTTCTTATAAATGAGAGAATAGAAATTGCAGCTAAAGGGCCGAAAGTTAAAAAATAAAAGAAGAAGAAGAGAAAATTAAATTAATCGTTTGGATAAAAAGGCTCTAACTTTAAATTGAATAATTTATCTACTTTTTAGCTATATGGAATTAAATAAAACTTAAGAGGGGATAAAAATCCGGGCAAATTGAGTTATAAAATTAGGACACCAAAACAACAATTTTCCCATAAAAAGAACTCATTTTTGACACACAAATATTTTTACTGTTGTTGTTGTTGTTGGCATACAATTTAATGCAACAAGATCATATTCATGAAAAATGAACAAAATAGGAAACTAAACTCAGTGAATCTGAGCTTCTGCAAAAAAAAAAAAAAAAAATGAAGAACAAATTGTCAAAAAAGCAGCTATATTTATGGCAAAAGCAGCTATATTTATGGCAAAAAAAAAGAGGAATTACCGCGCCATCCCCGATCTCATCCCTGCCACGTCATCCCACCGGTCTCTCACCGGATCGTACCGCTCCACCTCGGCCATCCCGCCGTCGCCTCCGCCGGCGACGATCACCCTCCCCCCGACCGCCGCCGCCGCGAAATACGCCCGGCCCCTTCTCATCCCCCTCCCCACCCGCCACGAATTATTCGCCGCACTGTACACCACCGCCGAGTTATTCGCCTCCCCCTCCCCGTCCCCCCTCATCCCCCCCATCACGTAAATCTCCCCTCTCCTCCCGTCGGCGGCGCACGCTAGCGACGCCCCGCAGATCCCTTCGCCTTCGCCGTCGGTCGGCATCGGGGGGAGGAGGAACCAGCGGCGTGAGCGGGGGTCGAGGGCCTGCCACTGGAGGCGGCGGCGGTCGGAGGCGAGGACGAAGAGGTGGGGCAGGGAGAGGGAAAGGCTCGATTTTGATTGGAGGAAGCTAGGGTTTGAGAGGGCGTGGTTCCAGGCGGAGGAGACGGAGCGGGCGAGGGAGGAGTGGGGGAAGGGGAGGCGGAGGAGGCAAAGCTCCGCCACCTCGTTGGGGAGCCCGGGGATGAGATCGCCGGAGGACTCGCCGGAGCTGTCACCGCCGCTGTTGGGCTTCATCTTTTCTTTTTTCTTTGAGATCGAGAGAGAGAGAGAGAGAGCTTGAGATGAGAGAGTGAAGAGAGTTGGAATTCGATTCGAGATTTATTTATAGGGATTTAGAATTAGGGGAGGAAGTGGGAGAGGTAGGATGGTTTTTTTCGTAATTTTGCGTCGAGGGCTCTTAGTTTTGTCGTGACGCGTGTGGGCCCCACTATTGCCTGGGCCGATCTCGTGAAGGTGGCGCGAGGCCAGGGTGGGCATCATGGACTGTGGGCCGTGGGGTTGTGGGCAGGGGCCCACTTGATCATTCTGCTAGAGTTATAACAGGGACTTCGTGGTCACAGGCAAGTAGGCAACGCATGTGACGTGGCCCCGACATCTGCTGAAGGTGACACGTTTAATAAATACTGGGTAAATTTTGCCATTTTGGTTTACCTAACAACCCCAACGTTTGCTCTCTAATTTACTGCAGTCAGAAACGTCTTGTCACGTCCAACAGAGAGAGATATACCAGAGAAGTACCCTAAAAGACAAGAACAATTAAATAAGAGAGAAAATTAAGCACAATATTTAACGAGGTTCGGTAATTTGCATACGTCCTCGCGGTAAGGGGGAGAGTAATCTTATTGATTCAGTAATCAATTACTAGTTACAATTCATAGGGCTATACCTCTTAGTTTATAGCCAGAGGGTGCTAGAGTTTTAGGAAACTACAATTGGATTCGACTCTGGATTAGAAACGGAGTTTGAATCCCAATAAAACCAACAGATCCGTCTATCGGTTGACCGACCCGCAACAGAAACTTGGCTCGTGCCAGTCGGTCGACCGACCTGCTGCTATGCACCAAACTGTGCATGTCGGTCGACCGGGCGGTCGACTGGCCTTTGTTCTGCCTGCATATGAACTGCGTTCTCACTCCTTTTGAACTCTGATCTCTGCACTATCTCTTCTGATGAGTTAAAAAAAACTCATCCATCAAGCTTTTATCTCTTCTTTCCCTACAATTCTCCGCCTCGGTAAAGATTTCTCAAATCTTAGCCGAACTCAACACAGTACATGTCGACTTGAAATGGGCTGCACCTGTGTGGCTGCCTACGTACCCTACCCAAGGGATCAAGCCATCCGTAGTTCATCCAAACGAGTTCCACCGAGCTCAAGCAACTGGAAGGATATGGAGTATCTCTTTACAATGCGTAAATTTCACTCCAGAAACCACCTTGCTAAGCATATCAGCGTGATTTTCCTTTGCGTGAACCTTTAGTAACTCAATGTCACCTTCATCAATATCTCCTAAACAAAGTGGAACTTGACGTCAATGTGTTTCATCCTTGCATGATACACTTGGTTTTTTACCAAATAAATAGCACTCATGCTATCGTAGTTGATCTTCAACGGATTCTGATCAATCCCTAAGTCATCGAGCAACCCTTGAAGCCTTATTGCCTCTTTCATAGCCTCCGTCATGGCCATGTACTCAGCCTCTGTAGTAGATAATGCAATGGTAGACTGTAGAATAGAACACCAACTCACTGGTGTTTGAGACAATGTAACCACATATCCTATTTGTAGACCGGCGTTTGTCGAGGTCCCCTGCATAGTCGGAATTAACATATCTGATACACTCCTGCTTACCCTAGAATCCTTCTCGAATTCTAAACCAACGTCTGTGGTACCCTTGATGTATCATAGAACCCACTTTACTGCCTCCCAATGACCCCTATCGGGATCGTGCATGTATCTGTCAATCATCGAGACAGTTTGTGACAAATCAGGTCTTTTACATACCATTGCATACATTAAACTACTAACTGCGCTAGCATACGGCATGCGAGTTATGTACTCACATTTTTCAACATTAGCAGGAGACATAATGGCTTTTAATTTGAAATGAGGAGGCAATGATATACTTACAGATTTCGTATCACCGTTGATGTTGAATCTCTGATGTGCCTTCTGCAAATACCCCTTTTGTGTCAAGCTAATATTGTCACTCCTTCGGTCTCGCTCGATCTCCACGCCTAGAACTTTCTTCGCTTCACCAAGATCCTTCATCTCGAGCTCCGAAGATAAGTTTTTCTTCAATTTATCTATTGCAGATCTGCTCTTAGAAGCGATGAGCATATTGTCTAAATACAACAGTAGATAGATGTACTCTCCACCGGGTAGCTTATTGTAATACACACATGGATCATAATAGCTACGTGTGTACCATTTTCTTCTTATGAAGCTGTCAAACTACTTGTATCATTGCCTAGGAGACTGCTTTAATTCATACAGTGAGTTCTTCAGTTTATATACAATATTCTCTTTTCCTACAGTTTTGAATCTCATCGGCTGAGACATATAGATCTCCTCTTCAAGATCGCCATGGAGAAAGGCAGTCTTCACACCGAGCTGGTCAAGTTTCAACTCATACAGTTCTACTAGCACCAGCAAAATCCGAATCGACGAGTGCTTTACTACATGTGAGAATACCTCATTGTAGTCGATGCCTTCAGTTGTGTGTAGCATTTAGCTATCAATTTGGCTTTATAATGTACAATATCATCTTTGAGAGATCCTTATTTCTTTGCATATAGCCACTTACAGCCAATTGCTTTCTTTTCTTTGGGAAACTCTGTCAGTTCTCAAGTGTCGTTCTTATATAGAGAACTCGTCTCTTCCATGGCATCCTTCCACATCTTGGACTCTGAACTGATTTCAACTTCCCTATATGTAGAGGAGATTGCCTCTTCAACAACTGGGAGAGCATAGGCCACAATCATATCTGTAGTGAGCCAACTAGGCTTACGTGAATTTCTTCTAGTTTTTCCAACTGTAATGGATTCATGGACATCACCTATAGCTTGTCCTTGATCTCATCATCATCAGTATCCTGATCGGCTACATGATCACTACCTTGTGTCATAGTAGGTATGATTTCCAATAATACTGATCTTTCTAGAGACGGTGAAGTAGCATCACTCTCCACCTACTGCGATATCCCTTTGGTCTTCTCAATTTTTACTTGCTCAGAGATTATAGGTTTCAACATTGAAGCCTCATCAAACGTGACATCTCTGCTGAGGATAAACTTCTTGTTCTTAGGATCCCAAATCTTGTAGCTTTTTTCTCTTTTCTTGAATCTTACAAACACACATTTCTTTGTTCTTAGGTTTAACTTGTCTTTCTTAACATGGTAGTAGGCTGAACACCCAAATACCTTTAGCGAATCATAATCCTGAGCAGTTTTTCCTGACCAAACTTCCAAAGGAGTTTTACCTTCTATCACAGACGAAGGTAACCTGTTAACGAGATAGCAAGCATATGCCATAGTCTCAGCCCAAAAATTCTTTGATAATCTGGTATTGGATAACATACATCGGGCCTTCTCTAGTAAGGTCATGTTCATCCTTTCAGCTATCCCATTTTGTTGTAGTATTTCCCTTACTGTGGAGTGCTTTTTTATACCCTCATCACAACATAGATTTAGGAAAGGATCACTTTATATTCACCTCTGTTATCTGACCAGAGCATCTTGATCTTCCTTCTCATGCTTTTCTCCATATTTTTCTTCCACTCTACAAACAATTTTAGGACTTTCCCTTTATGCTTCATGATATATACCCAACATCGCCTAAAATAATCATCTATAAAAGTCACAAAGTAGTGGTTACCTCCAATAGATACCGTCTTGGTAGGTCCCCAAACATCGATGTGAACATAATTCAGAATCCCCTTAGTGCAGTGAATCACTGTGCCAAATTTCACTTGGTCTTCTTTCCGATGATGCAATGTTCACAAAACTCTAATTTGTAGGTTCTGGCACCTTTCAACAGACCTTACTTTGCAAGAGCTTGTAAAGACTTTTGTAACGCCCCGATCCCAATGATACGGGGACGTCACTGCGACGCATATACGTAGGTCAGATGGTGCCCCCACGTATATACGCTAAGCATAAGTACAACAAGCATCAGAGTGTAACACACAGCGAGATACAATCATATGCCAACATACAAGATAAAAGTACAGAGTTATACAAGTTATGATATACAAAATCACCATACAGTGTCCAATATCACATCCCAGTCCAAAATGAAACGAGATACCACCAAAATACAAAAATGCTCACGTGTGGATGGAGACCACGTGAACCAAAAGAAGTGCCGGGCACGCTGGATCTAGGACAGGTCGGACTGATCTCCAAGGTAAGCCAAGTCCTCAGCGGAAGGCTCCACCTCGTTCCAGGCCTCTGAATCTGAATGTGCAAATCCAAAGGGTCAAGACATAATACGAGAAATAAAATAGCCAAGTGACAATAGGATCATGAATAGTGGTAGAAGAGCAATACTAAGTAACCCTGCATGTCAGGATATGTAACTATGTAAGGTAATGACATATGAAATGAATATACAATGAGTGTCTTATTATTATTACTTGTCTTACTGTGATATCTAGCTATGTGACCCAGCGTCCCAGAGCACATAGATCCATATCCTAGTATGACAAGGTTGTTATTGGAAACAGCGGTTGTATCGACGAACTATGTTTACAGTGGGTGAAACCTGAAATAGTGAAGCCTGATTAGTGAAGCCTGAGCAATAAAACCAGAATAGTGAAGCCTGCTCGGTCAAAACCGGAATAGTGAAGCCTGCTCGGTCCCCTGGCGTACCACAGGTCAGACCGGAACAATATTATACAATATTGTTTAAACCACTGTAAACACGAACACATACCGATATTCCGCACATTTCCCCCGACCCGGGTGTAAGTTGGTGTATTTTATGTAAAAGTCAAGTATATCATGCTTTGGTTTAAGAGATGGCATGATAGGTGGTGATATTGCTATTTAACATGCCATGGAAGGAAATATATGCAATAACAAGTCATGAGGTAACCAGTAAATACGTCCAATCAGTTATACATCCGGAAAAGCCAGTATTGGAGCATGAACAAGCAATAAACGATACATGCGTAACAAGTAAAAGAACCAAGTTCAGAACAGAAATTAACTATGCAACACTGCCAGAATTAGTCGACTAGGAGTATAGATTAGTCGACTAATAGGGTCTATAGTCGACTAGCAGTATAGGTTAGTCGACTAAGTCAGAGATGTAAAGGGTTGGAGTTCTGTTTCAGTGCATGTTAGTCGACTAGGTTGAGGGGATTAGTCGACTAATAGGGGGATTAATCGACTAGGTGGATTCAGGAGTCGACTAATATGGTTTCCAGAGAGTTTGTTAGTCGACTGATAAATTGGCCAAGTCGACTAATGCTGTGTTTTCCAGAAAGCCTAAATTTCAGCTAAGTGTTCTAGTCGACTAGACCTATGGATGAGTCGACTAATACTGTGTAAAAATAGTGAGCAGAACAGAAAATCCAGATTTTGTGTGGTTTGGTTCTAACAGTTAAAAGTGGGATTTTCACAGCATTACAAGTCCTGTTTTACTAATACAAGCTCACTAGAACATAGAATAGCCAAGGTAAATGATAGGTTCACCTAGTTATGTTGGATTTGAGTGTTATGACCTAAAAATAGGGTTTTTATCATACCCAAGAACATGGATCACTACCCTAGCACATGTGATTGGAAGATTAAGTCTTGGTGAGTAAGAACTCACCTGGAAGATCAGATCTGAAGTTTGATTTAGGGTTGGAGGTGTTGGCTTCCCTCCAAAGCTTGTAGTTGAAGCTTGAGGTTGAAGAAGTGCTCCTTGGATGAAGCCTTGAAGAACCCCCTTGTGATCTAGAGGAGAAAGTGGAGGGATTGGAGTGATCTAGGGCTAGGGTTTTGCTGGAGGAAGAGGAAGAGGATTTCTGCAATTTCTCTTTTGATGGAGAAAGTGAGAAAAAGGGTATTTTGCAAATGCATGTGATTATATACTTTGGGGTTTTTGTGAAGGGGGTGACAATTGGTGGATGTGAGGGGTTTCTTTGCAAGAATGTGGGGTGAGGTGTCCTCTCCCTTGCCACTTGGTCAGCTGAGAGCAAGAGAGAGTGTGAGTGGAAAGATGAGGTGGCAAGTGAAGTGGAAAATCAACTTTTGCAAATTTTGGAAAAATGCTAAAAATTCAAGTATTTTGGATTGGTCTGGAAATTTTACCAAAAATCAAGAAAAATATTTGAAGACCAATGGTGAAATTCGTTTGAAGAAATATTGTATAGATTTTTAATTAAAAATCCCGGAATCAGAAATTTACCGACTCCGAAAGAATTTTCATAAATTTATAGAAATCTTAGAAAAAGAATATAAGTAGGAATTATGATTCTAATCAATAATGTCTAAAGGACTTTCTAGAGATTCCTAACAGATTGGGAGATAAAAATTCGGAAATCGGTCAGTGATACTGGCCGACACCGGTTTTGAAGAAATTCATTTTAATTTTAGAAAATTCCAGAAAATCACATAAATTCTAAAATATTGGGAAATGAAGTTTGGAATTAAAATCGGTCAAATACGGAAGGTAAATCGGAAGATACGGTCAAAGGGCTGAATACGTAACTAAATACGTATTCCGGGAAAGGGGTATTACAATCTACCCACCTTACAAAAAATTTCGTCCTCGAAATTTCATAAGGTGAAAGATAACAGGAAAGGTAACAGATGGATATGGATACAAGGAATGATAACGGTAAAGACAAGTAGAAGGAAAGAGTCTTACCAGATCAAGACGGGAAAAGTTGAGGGTAAAGCTCCCGAATAACGTCCTCTCGCTCCCAGGTGGCCTCTCCTGGCGCGTGCCTGCTCCAAGACACCAGCACCAAAGGAATGGCCCTGCTCTTCAGAGTCTTGACACTCCTGTCAAGAATGGTCAACGGCTGCTCTTGGTATGATAAATCCAGTTGCAGCTCTAACTCCGAATGGTCCAGAACATGGCTGTCATCCCTGACATACCTCCTCAACTGAGACACGTGGAAGACATTATGCACCCCGTCCAAGGAAGGCGGTAATGCTAGTCTATAAGACACATCTCCCACGCGATCCAGGATCTCGAACGGGCCAATATACCTCGGACTCAGCTTCCCGCGAGTGCCAAACCGGATAACTCCCCTGGTAGGTGATATCTTCAGGAACACATGATCTCCGGTCTGGAACTCCAATGGCCTCCTAAGAGTATCAGCCCAACTCTTCTGTCTACTCTGAGCAGCCCTGAGATGATCTCTGATAACCCTGACCTTCTCTGTAGTCTGCATCAACCTCTCAGGCCCCAAAAGACTCCTCTCACCGACTTCATCCCAGCAAATCGGTGATCGGCACTTCCTACCATACAGTGCCTCAAATGGCGCCATCTTAATACTGGCCTGATAGCTATTGTTGTATGAAAACTCGGCCAAGTGAAGATGGTCCTCCCAAGATCCTCCAAAGTCCAACATGCAAGCCCTCAACATATCCTCAAGGATCTGGATGGTCCTCTCAGATTGTCCGTCTGTCTGCGGATGATAGGAAGTACTGAACTTCAGACGAGTTCCCAGACTTGCTTGGAGACTCTCCCAGAAGTGAGATTTGAATCTGGTATCTCGATCTGATACAATACTCACTGGAACTCCATGCAGACGAACCACCTCCTTCAAATACTTATCTGCCAGAACCTCCGTCGACTGACCAACCCGGAAGGGTATGAAGTGAGCAGACTTGGTGAGGCGATCAACGATCACCCACACCGCATTATTACCCTTGGGACTCCGAGGCAAAGCTGTCACGAAGTCCATGGTGATGTGCTCCCATTTCCATTCGGGTATCGGCAAAGGTTGAAGAAGTCCAGCTGATCTCTGGTGCTCACACTTTACCTGCTGGCAAACCAAGCATCTGGCAACAAATTGGGCTATCTCCCTCTTCATGGCATTCCACCAGAAGTGCTTCTTCAGGTCCTGGTACATCTTGTTCCCTCCTGGATGTATAGAATAGGCAGAACTGTGTGCTTCCTCTAAAATCTTCTGTCTAACTTCACCCTGAGGAACACAAAGTCTACTACCATAATACAAAGCACCATCCGGACGAATACAAATATCCGTCCTCAGACCAGCCTCCACCTGAGTCCTGAATGTCTGCAATCTCGGATCCTCCTTCTGAGCCTCCTTGATCTCATCTACTAACGAAGACCGGATCTGTAGAGCCATGAACTGCCCGGTCTTATCACCTCTCAGCACCAACATCAAATCCAACCTGATGAACTCCTGGATCAACTCTCTCTGCTGAGTAAGGTGGACTAGCACTCTGTTCTCTGGCATTCTGCTCAATGCATCAGGAACGGTATTGACTTTGCCTGGATGATACTGCAAGTCAATATCGTAGTCTGCCATAAGCTCCAGCCACCTCCTCTGCCTCATATTCAGCTCCCTCTGTGAGAATATGTACTTGAGGCTCTTGTGGTCTGTGTATATCAATACCTTGTCTCCCAGAAGGTAGTGTCTCCAGATCTTCAATGCAAACACCACAGCTGCCAACTCCAAGTCATGAGTCGGGTAGTTCCTCTCATGAGGCTTCAACTGCCTAGAAGCATATGCTATCACATGATCATGCTGCATAAGCACACACCCCAGGCCTTTACCCGACGCATCACAGAAAATGACCATCCCTCCTCTTCCTGAAGGGGTCCTCAAGATCGGAGCTGTGATAAGCCTCTGCTTCAACTGCTCAAATGCGGCATCACAATCTTCTGTCCAAACATATCTCTCCCCTTTTCTGGTGAGCCGGGTCAACGGAGCTGCAAGTCTAGAGAAATCCTGGACAAAGCGTCTGTAATATCCTGCTAGTCCAAGAAAGCTCTTTATCTCAGTCACCGTCTTCGGAACTGGCCAATTCTGTACCGCTTGGACTTTACTAGGATCAACTGAGATTCCCTCAGCTGAAACTATATGTCCGAGGAAAGCTATGCTGTCCAGCCAGAACTCACACTTGCTCCTCTTGGCATGAAGCTGCTCCCGCTGAAGAGTCTGCAACACGATTCTCAGGTGCTCTGCATGCTCCTTGTCACTCTTGGAATAGATCAGGATGTCGTCTATGAACACCACCACAAACTGATCCAGGTAAGGAGAGAACACCCGGTTCATCAGGTCCATAAACACAGCAGGGGCATTGGTAACTCCGAAAGGCATCACTAGAAACTCGTAGTGGCCATATCGGGTCCTGAATGCCGTCTTAGGAACATCCTCCTTCTTCACCCTCAGCTGATGGTAGCCCGACTGTAAATCTAACTTAGAAAATACACGGGCTCCATTAAGCTGATCAAACAAGTCATCAATCCTGGGCAAGGGATACTTGTTCTTGATGGTGACCTTGTTCAACTCCCTGTAGTCAATGCACAGCCTCTTGCCACCATCCTTCTTATTCGCCAATAACACTGGAGCTCCCCATGGTGAAGTGCTAGGCCGAATCAATCCCTTGTCCGAATACTCCTGCAGCTGCTTCTTCAGGATCTCCAACTCCGTCGGTGCCATCCGGTACGGAGCCTTTGAGATAGGAGCTGTCCCTGGGACTGTATCAATGGAGAACTCCACTATCCTCTCCGGTGGAAGACCTGAAATCTCAGCAAAGACCTCTGGAAATTCATCCCACACTGGCACTCCCTTCTGAGCCTCCGAGGTGGTCAACTGAACCTTCTCCTTAGCAGGCTTCACCTCCCCGCTAAACTGGAACTCCGGCTGATGTGGGATCCTGAAATTGATCTTCCTTCCCCTACAGTCAATCACTGCATGGTACTGACTGAGCCAGGTCATGCCTAAGATCACGTCGTACCCCTTGGTATCTAGTACGAGCATATCTATGGACAAGACCTTCCCACAAAGTTCTACTGGGCAGTCAGCACAAACTCTAGAAGATAAAACTACTCCATTCCCAGTACTAATCTCCCACTTGTGGTCTAAAGCCTTAACAGAAATAGAATGCAAAGCCACAAACTTGTCGGAGATGTAACAATGAGATGCACCTGAATCGAAGAGTGCGAGGACAGGTAGAGAATGAACTCTGATAGTACCTGTGATCACCTCCTCCGAAGCCTCTGCCTCCTCCACGGTCAGGTTGTAGGCCTGACCCCTGCCACGCCCTGCAGCTGGTCTGGCTCCTCTCTGCATTGGGCGGGCAACCTGCTGTGGTGGAAGGGGAAGAGCTCTCCTCACCGGTCCCTGCTGCCTCTGACCAACCGGCCCCGGTAGTGCCCTCTGCACATACTGCCCCTGAGGGGCTGGTGCTGGCAAGGTTTGGGTAGCAAACCCCACTCTCCTGTGCGGACATGTCTCCACGGCATGATCCCGTGCTCCACATATCAAGCACAATCCGTTGGCCCTCCGGCAAGTCTGCTGGGTGTGCCCTGGCTTCTGGCAGAAATGGCAGATAGGACCTGGTCGAGCCGTCTGATATGGAACTGCTCTGAACGGCTGTCTGGCCTGGATCTTGGCTGCCCTGGATGGTCCTCCTCTACCCGCCGGCACAAACGGCCTCTTCAAGGCCTGGCTCTCCTGCTTCCTCTGAAATCCTCGCTCCACCTCACGAGCGATAGAAAGAACTTCAGCATAGGTCTTCAACTGCTGTGCCATCATGTACATCTGGGTCCCCATCTGCAGTCCTTGCTGGAACCTGCTCGCCCTCTTCTCCTCATCTGACACCATATAGGGGGCGAAGCGACTCAGTCTGAGGAACTCTGCCGCGTACTCATCCACAGTTCTGTCTCCCTGCTGCAGACTGATGAACTGCTCCTCCATGTCCTTCTGAGCAGTGGCGGGGAAGAAACGGCTGTAGAAGCTCTTGGAGAAAGTCTCCCATGTGATAGGCCTCTCCAAACGGGCCTCCTCGGCCAACCACCAAGTCCGGGCCACGTCTTTTAGCTGGATCTTTGCAACCTCCACTTGGCTCTCCTTGGGCACCCTGGCGGCGTTCAGCAAGTCAGTGGTGTCCACCAACCACTGTTCAGCCTCCAAAGGCCTCTCGATCCCCGAGAAGGTAGCCGGTTGCAGCCGCCGAAAATCTGAAACGTTCCCCGGTTTCTGCTCCTTCGGGGCTGCCAGCTCCTGCCTGAGGAGCTCAGTCTGCTGCTGATGGATCTCCACCTGCTGCTGCTGGGTTACCATCATTGCCTGAATGATCTTCAGGACATCAGCACTCCCTTCTCCTCCCACGGGTCCATTCGGGACTTGCCCGACATTGTTGCGACCCGAGCGCCTCTCCAAACCGAAAGGATAAGATCTGGAATTGGAGACAAGGAAAGGAATGAGGATACGAAGGATTTGATCAATTGAAGGAATCAAGAAGGACTTATAACTTTGTACATTGTAGTTGGCATAAGCAAATCGCTAGAATTTGCCACTTGGTTGTACTTTTAGGTCTGAGAGCCCTGGCTCTGATACCAACCTGTAACGCCCCGATCCCAATGATACGGGGACGTCACTGCGACGCATATACGTAGGTCAGATGGTGCCCCCACGTATATACGCTAAGCATAAGTACAACAAGCATCAGAGTGTAACACACAGCGAGATACAATCATATGCCAACATACAAGATAAAAGTACAGAGTTATACAAGTTATGATATACAAAATCACCATACAGTGTCCAATATCACATCCCAGTCCAAAATGAAACGAGATACCACCCAAAATACAAAATGCTCACGTGTGGATGGAGACCACGTGAACCAAAAGAAGTGCCGGGCACGCTGGATCTAGGACAGGTCGGACTGATCTCCAAGGTAAGCCAAGTCCTCAGCGGAAGGCTCCACCTCGTTCCAGGCCTCTGAATCTGAATGTGCAAATCCAAAGGGTCAAGACATAATACGAGAAATAAAATAGCCAAGTGACAATAGGATCATGAATAGTGGTAGAAGAGCAATACTAAGTAACCCTGCATGTCAGGATATGTAACTATGTAAGGTAATGACATATGAAATGAATATACAATGAGTGTCTTATTATTATTACTTGTCTTACTGTGATATCTAGCTATGTGACCCAGCGTCCCAGAGCACATAGATCCATATCCTAGTATGACAAGGTTGTTATTGGAAACAGCGGTTGTATCGACGAACTATGTTTACAGTGGGTGAAACCTGAAATAGTGAAGCCTGATTAGTGAAGCCTGAGCAATAAAACCAGAATAGTGAAGCCTGCTCGGTCAAAACCGGAATAGTGAAGCCTGCTCGGTCCCCTGGCGTACCACAGGTCAGACCGGAACAATATTATACAATATTGTTTAAACCACTGTAAACACGAACACATACCGATATTCCGCACATTTCCCCGACCCGGGTGTAAGTTGGTGTATTTTATGTAAAAGTCAAGTATATCATGCTTTGGTTTAAGAGATGGCATGATAGGTGGTGATATTGCTATTTAACATGCCATGGAAGGAAATATATGCAATAACAAGTCATGAGGTAACCAGTAAATACGTCCAATCAGTTATACATCCGGAAAAGCCAGTATTGGAGCATGAACAAGCAATAAACGATACATGCGTAACAAGTAAAAGAACCAAGTTCAGAACAGAAATTAACTATGCAACACTGCCAGAATTAGTCGACTAGGAGTATAGATTAGTCGACTAATAGGGTCTATAGTCGACTAGCAGTATAGGTTAGTCGACTAAGTCAGAGATGTAAAGGGTTGGAGTTCTGTTTCAGTGCATGTTAGTCGACTAGGTTGAGGGGATTAGTCGACTAATAGGGGGATTAATCGACTAGGTGGATTCAGGAGTCGACTAATATGGTTTCCAGAGAGTTTGTTAGTCGACTGATAAATTGGCCAAGTCGACTAATGCTGTGTTTTCCAGAAAGCCTAAATTTCAGCTAAGTGTTCTAGTCGACTAGACCTATGGATGAGTCGACTAATACTGTGTAAAAATAGTGAGCAGAACAGAAAATCCAGATTTTGTGTGGTTTGGTTCTAACAGTTAAAAGTGGGATTTTCACAGCATTACAAGTCCTGTTTTACTAATACAATGGTGGATTCAGGAGTCGACTAATATGGTTTCCAGAGAGTTTGTTAGTCGACTGATAAATTGGCCAAGTCGACTAATGCTGTGTTTTCCAGAAAGCCTAAATTTCAGCTAAGTGTTCTAGTCGACTAGACCTATGGATGAGTCGACTAATACTGTGTAAAAATAGTGAGCAGAACAGAAAATCCAGATTTTGTGTGGTTTGGTTCTAACAGTTAAAAGTGGGATTTTCACAGCATTACAAGTCCTGTTTTACTAATACAAGCTCACTAGAACATAGAATAGCCAAGGTAAATGATAGGTTCACCTAGTTATGTTGGATTTGAGTGTTATGACCTAAAAATAGGGTTTTTATCATACCCAAGAACATGGATCACTACCCTAGCACATGTGATTGGAAGATTAAGTCTTGGTGAGTAAGAACTCACCTGGAAGATCAGATCTGAAGTTTGATTTAGGGTTGGAGGTGTTGGCTTCCCTCCAAAGCTTGTAGTTGAAGCTTGAGGTTGAAGAAGTGCTCCTTGGATGAAGCCTTGAAGAACCCCCTTGTGATCTAGAGGAGAAAGTGGAGGGATTGGAGTGATCTAGGGCTAGGGTTTTGCTGGAGGAAGAGGAAGGGGATTTCTGCAATTTCTCTTTTGATGGAGAAAGTGAGAAAAAGGGTATTTTGCAAATGCATGTGATTATATACTTTGGGGTTTTTGTGAAGGGGGTGACAATTTGGTGGATGTGAGGGGTTTCTTTGCAAGAATGTGGGGTGAGGTGTCCTCTCCCTTGCCACTTGGTCAGCTGAGAGCAAGAGAGAGTGTGAGTGGAAAGATGAGGTGGCAAGTGAAGTGGAAAATCAACTTTTGCAAATTTTGGAAAAATGCTAAAAATTCAAGTATTTTGGATTGGTCTGGAAATTTTACCAAAAATCAAGAAAAATATTTGAAGACCAATGGTGAAATTCGTTTGAAGAAATATTGTATAGATTTTTAATTAAAAATCCCGGAATCAGAAATTTACCGACTCCGAAAGAATTTTCATAAATTTATAGAAATCTTAGAAAAAGAATATAAGTAGGAATTATGATTCTAATCAATAATGTCTAAAGGACTTTCTAGAGATTCCTAACAGATTGGGAGATAAAAATTCGGAAATCGGTCAGTGATACTGGCCGACACCGGTTTTGAAGAAATTCATTTTAATTTTAGAAAATTCCAGAAAATCACATAAATTCTAAAATATTGGGAAATGAAGTTTGGAATTAAAATCGGTCAAATACGGAAGGTAAATCGGAAGATACGGTCAAAGGGCTGAATACGTAACTAAATACGTATTCCGGGAAAGGGGTATTACAACTTTTCTCTTATATGTCCGAGCCTCATATGCCACAGCCTGATAGAATTATCATCTGAATATGTAGAAATCGTCACTTAACCTGTAATTGTACTATCCTTCAAGGAGTAGAGATTATTTCAATGGATGCCCTTTAAAATCACCATTAAGCCTTTAGTCATCTTGAGAACACCATCTCTTATAAATACCTCAAAACCCAATGTTTTCAAAGTACCAACTGAGATAAGATTTCTTTTAAGTTGAGGTACATACCTCACTTTCTTCAATTCCCGCACCATCCCATCAAACACCTTAATCTGGACTGTACCTATTTCTTCCATGTTACATGGGTGATCATCACCTATGATAACAGAACATCCATCTAGCTTCTCAAAGCTAGAAAACCAATCCTTGATTGGGCATACATGATAGGTAACTCCAGTATCTAACATCCACTTAGAGTCTCCTGAGTAATCAACAATAGAAGTAGTAATGGAGAAAGAGAATACCGATGAGTCTGAGTCTGATCCACCTACCTGTGAAGTACTGGCTTGAGTACTAACCACCTGTGTGAGATTTGCTTCAGTTTTTGATTCCTTCTTCTTACCCTTAGCCTTTAGACAATCAATCTTTCAATGTCCTACCTCTTTGCAGAAGGCACGCTTATTTTTCTTCAGATCTCTGAAACCTGATCTGAACTTTGACCTTACATGATCACCTTTGCCTTTCCGATTGGAACTCCTACCTCTTATCGCCAACGCCTCTGCTGATGTACCCTCAGAAGAAGACAGCTTTTCTTGCCTTCTTACTTCATAATTTATAAGAGCAGCCGACACATCACTATAGATAAGTGTTTGTTTACCATTGATCAAAGTTAGGGTGAAGGTCTCATACTCTTCGTCAGGAAGTGAATTCAGTAAAATCAATGCCTTATCCTCTTCATCGATTTTCACATCCACGTTAACTAAGTCTATAAGAAGTTTGGTGTAGTTATTCATGTGTTCATCAATGGAGAGTCCTCTCTTCAAGTGACAACGATAAAGCCTCCTCTTCAATTACAAACGCGACTCGATGTTTTTTGTTAGATATTTCTTCTTCAGGATCTCTCACAACTGTCTTGCAGATGTTTTATATAACACATGATACTTGATGTCTTGTGTCAAATAAGATCTTATCAGACCACATGATGTTTGATTCATCTTGTCCCAATCTTGTTCAAAAGTAGCCTCGAGTTTTTTCTCCAACTCTAGAGAGCCTTCGAGATTTGATGTCGTCAATGCATCCATCACCTCACATCTCCACATATCACAGTTGTTCTTGTCATCAAACTTCACCACATCAATCTTTAATGGATGTGGATTCATAATCTTCATCGTAGATTTACTATCTCCAAACATCTTCTCAATAGATTCCTCAAAATAATGCGAAAAACAAACGGACTTAGATCAAAAACTAAATAAAGATAGAATCTTTATCTCAAAGTGAAACCCTAGGAGAGTTTTAGAAACGATCTACTCCACCAAATTTGATTCCTTGAGCTATCCAAACGTTGTTATGAGATCAACACATGATCCCACAAACAGTTCTAACGTTGTTTCGAGATCGACATATGATCTCTGCCAAACAACCACCAATGCTCTTGGAATCGACACACGATCCACAATGAATCTGGGATGTTCTGATACAACTTATTGAGTGACGGGATGACAACCAATGAGAAAATCTCAACCAACAGAGAGAGATACACCAGAGAAGTACCCCAAATGACAAGAACAATTAAACAAGAGAGAAAGCTAAGCACAATATTTAACGAGATTCGGCAATTTGCCTATGTTCTTAGGATAAGGGAGAGAGATCTTATTGATTCAATAATCAATTACTGGTTACAATTCATGGGGGCTATACCCCTTAATTTATAGCCAGAGAGTCCTAGAGTTTTAGGAAAGCACAATTGGATTCGACTCTGAATTCTATTAGCAGATCCGTCTGTCGGTCGACAGAGCGGTCGACCAACCCTCAACAGAAACGTGGCTCGTGCTAGTCGGTCGACCGAGTGGTCGACCTTTCCTTTCATCGGTTGACCGTGCGGTCGATCGAACTGGTATTGTGCACCAAGCTGTGCATGCCCGTCGATCGAGCGGTTGACCGGCCTCTGTTCTGGCTGCATATGGACTGCGTTCTCGCTCTTTTTGGATTCTGATCTCTACACTATCTCTTCCGATGAGTTTAAAATAAAAAAACTCTTCCATAAGTTTTTATCTCTTCTCTCTCTACACGCCTCTGCACCGATGCAAACAATCCACTCTATATTTTGTGAGAGAGAGAGGCCGATGGATACGTGAGCGCTCTGCATTGCGCTACAGATCAATTTCTCAATGACAAAGCACCTGATGGAAGTGATGGGTGATCTTAGTAGTGGAGAAGAGCAAAGATGGCAATGAGATCATCCCTGATTAAGCAAAGCTCCAATCAAATCACTAGCATCCCCCAAAGCTTTGGGGGGTTGAAAATGGTGGTCCTCAATTGCCAAATGCCAAGCAAAGATTCCCAAATCGAATATTAGGTTTTGTTTTGACTGGGGATGAAAGCAAAAATAGCCGAGTTATAGGGACTTCAGCAAAGTGCCCACTAAAATAAGCTCCTATTGATAGGTGGGAAAAAGTATTCAGTCCACACAAACAGTAGATAAACTTGCATAGAATAGTTTGTGGTTTCTTGAAAAACTAATTGAGGTGGGAATTTAGTTGTCTCAATTGTTGGGATGGTCTCTTTTCTTTTCTTCTTCTTTTTTTTATTATTTCCCAGATTTGGTGGCACAATTTCCCTCTTTAGCTTCTCGAAAGTGGTGGGGGCTTTGTCCTTTGCTTCAAACTTAGAAAATAGTCGGTGCGTAGATTAAGGGAAAAAAAAAACCTTTTTCTTGCCCTGCCCCATGATTCAAGTTGAAGCTTTTCCCTTGTTGAGCAAAGATGAGTAGTGGTTAGAGAGAAAAGAAGCATAGAGATAAGGCTATGTGAATGGGTTAAAATAATTGATTGATTCATGAATGAGAGAGAGAGAGAGGGGCCAAGGTGGGTGTTTGTTGGGTTCCCATTACAAGGTGAGAGCCTTGGACACGTATTCAAAGCTAGCAAGATGTCTACATTGCCATTGATTTTTTTAGAAGGGAATTGCTCACTGATTACTAGTAGTAATAACTCTCTCTCTCTCTCTCTCTCTCTCTCTCTCTCCCATTGATTTTTTTAAAAGAGAATTGCTCACTGATTACTAGTAGTTATAACTCTCTCTCTCTCTCTCTCTCTCTCTGAGTGCATGCACACCATACCATCTATCTATTTTTGTCTTCATTTTCTTCCTATGCTCAAGTGCACCAAGTACCTAACTCACCTAAACTCTCTTATTATAGTGTTAATCATGAATATTTTCCAAGAAAAAGTTTTCATCTTTTAAACCTCCTGATTTTTCAGACCACATGGGCTTACCAACATTTCTCGAACTTATTGCCCAATTATATCTTAAACATGTGGCTCAATATTACTATTGAAAGGAGAATCTTTCACAAAGTTTTATCTGTTAGTTAACAATCCAATTGGATACCTAATTATCCTAAAACCAATATTAGCACCAAAAAAAAACCCATGAGATTAGAGATAGAGTTTTTAGCACAAAATCTAAAGCTAAGAGTGAACTTCTAGAAGTGAAAAAGAGCTTTGGGATCCTGCTCAATGTATTGGTGATGTCTCGTCCTGGATGAAAAGAGATGATGGCCTCCTTTGAGCTTATCAATGCAATGAGACTTAATCATCTAACATGCATAGACACTATGATTTGTGCTTGGAATGAAATATTCTCTCATCTTTGTGCTAAGTTTTTAGGGTGGGTACATGCAACACCTGTCACCAGGGGAAAGGAAGGAGAGGGAGATTTTGTGTGTATAAAGGGAGGCATCTCAATTGGAGAGAGGAATGCAAAGAGAGAGGGGGGAGAGAGAGATGACAAGCATTATAAATGAGATTAGCAATCTTACCAACCCTAGTTGTCTCTAATGAGATTCTACTATCTTTGTTGATGTTACAATTAGGTTTTCAGATATTGGATTAGTTGCTCATATTTCTACACATGTAATATTTTCTTTGGCCTTTTTTTTCTTGATTTTATACCAAAAAATTGATAGTAGATTTAGTACCTTTTCTTTTCACAATGTCTCAAAATACAAATATGAATGCACTCACGCAAATACTAGAAATGGATGCAAGAGAAAAGAGGAGGAAGAGGGGGAAAATGAAGAAGAATAGATAAGCCATTTTGCCTACCTTATTGGTCTCTAATGAGATCCACAACATTCCTTCTAATATTTTTATTGATGTTAAAATCAAGTATTTTAATGCCAAATTAGTTACAAATATTTTTTATATGAGTAACATTTTTTTCGTGCACTTTCAGATTTCTACTTGATTTCATATGCAAAAGTAGTCGATAAATTTCATTACTTTCTTCTATAATGTCTCAATACGCAAATAAACATCATGTACGCAAATATTGATGAGTAATGAAGCGAAAAAAAAGATTTGTCAATGAAATAATGCATCCCAATCGAAGGGGAAGGCAATGAGAGACATGACAAGAAAGGAAAGAATTCTAAATGTCGAGATGACCGTGTGTTGTGCAATTATTTCTAAAAGTTTGAAAAAAAAATCATTCATAAATAAGGAGATATCTTTAAAAAAAAAAAGACATAGTGTAAATTATCTAAAAAGTTTAAAGAAATGATTATAGATATGCACAATGAGGTCATGTAAAGGACATTATTGCAAGTGACCACATTAGCAAAGAATATAATCCTCAAGGAAGCAAACAAAGGCAAAATTCATCTCCATAAACTTAGAAAATGCTCATAAAACAGAGAGGTTTCTAGTGGTAACAACCAAACGTACGCCCTAATTCAAGGGTCGGCATCCAATAAACGACAAGTTATGGTTCTAATTTTCTCTTTCTACACAATACACAGATTGGCAAACTAAAATTAGCAAAAGTATTATAATAAGAAAAGAAAAAAACAATTGCTTAAGTAATTAATGATTTATTATCTTGATAGTTTGTTTAGTAAGTGTTGCTGCGTTGATGTGGATGACGTGGGACCGAATTGATCCCGTTTCCGTTTGGTTGGTAAAGCGCAAGTGCTGCTAGTGTCGCGCATTTTTGTCTTGACACCGTATCTGAACAAGAGTCAGAGAGTTAGAGTTATGATTCTCGAGAGATTAATAACAGCAAGAGTAAAGAATTTAGACGGAGAGAAAATAGTTCTAAGTTTCCATTGAAATTGGACCCTTACACCCTAACTCATACTTTCTAAAGGAAATAGCTAGAAGTAAATCTTTAACACTAGCCTAATTTTGTTGCCAAATTTTTTAATCTCACTCTCAAACATAAATATGGGACGATAACTATACCTTAATATTGTGAGCTGAAGCACATGGTAAAATACTTGTAATTATTTCATAAAGATCAAGACTTAGGAAAACATCACTATATTCGACTTACAAAAAGTAACTGCAAAGAATCCCAAGAAATAATTAAAAACCAAAAGAGAGATAGATGAAAAGAGCGTGCACGTTCGCGCGTTGAATCGTGTGGACTCGGAACTCCTCCGCCGACTTACTATTACGATAGAATTAGATTCACAACTGCTCGTGAACAGTTAAAATTTGCGGACTTGAAATAAAAGGATCCAAATTGAGATTATTCATGATCCAATAATATTCAGGGATCCAACAAACGAGAGGGGAAGTAGTAAGTTGTCAAAGAATTTCACCACCGTGTGTATAATCGTACATCAATCAATAACCATAACTTTTACCTGTCTCATCATCGAGATTCCGTTTTAGCTTCAGAACTGAGGTAAAAACTCAGTGAGTCACACTTCAACTCTAAGAAAATGACATGGCGAAATAAAATCTCGATCCTTCAAGAGAAGGGCAGACACAGAGAGAGATGGAGCCTCTCAAACCTCAGTGGAGAGCTGACTACGTCTCAACAAAAACCTCACTTTCAAAGACACTTGAGGAGTACACGGTTGTGACCAGCAGAAAAGCTCCAGACACCGCCCTGAATGGGGGTGCCTTTTCTTCCGCCTGGTCCGCCGAGCAGACCAATTGGGAGCAAGTAGACGGCGGGCGGCAACCGCCTGAATGCTACTGACTGAGACTGCACCCAAAGTGCACCACAGAATCGAATCGCCATTCGCCGGTCGCAAGCGAAAACACGTTACCTTGTCCGAAACGAGAGCAAGAAAACCCATCACTAGTGTTCCTATCAGGAAACAGTGGGCACACTTGAGCATTGAAAACCATCACTAGTGTTCCTATCAAGAAACAATCGAACTCGACACAGCTGTGTGTCCGCATACGTCTCAATTGAAAAGGACCGATGTAATCAGAAGTTGATATAAATATCAGGTGAATATTCTGAAATCCCATGACCAGAAAAAGTTTTTTTTAAAAAAAAAAGAAAGAAAAAAGAAGGAAAAAAAGCAAACCAAACAACCTCAAGAAATATGTCCTGTTAACACCAGGGCAACTGGCAAGATAATTCTTACACGCCGAGTCCATTTTAAGCACCAAGGGGCTGTGTGTATGCGCCGCTCAAAGTCTTGATAGTTGAGCACCTGCAAAAATGAGGAACTCATTTTGTTAGCAAGAAAAAGAAGTTGACTGAGCTATAATTACGATGATAAAGAAACAAGCAAGACAAGTTTCTTTTTTTTTTTAAATGCCAGAGCTATAGTTTCATCACATTTTGGTTGCAAATTACCTGGCATGTAATTTTCAGCGATTCACAAGAAGCTGGAAATGGAAAATATCAATGGTCAAAACAAAAAGACCACTTTAGGCATAGGAACCACGAACAGATCAAAACTTCGCAATATATAAAGGGACACTGTCAAGTCGCATCATGTGGCAGCTTCGTCCATTCACATTACTAAAGTTGGAATCCCTCTTCTTCATACACACAGGATTTAATCATTGCAACTTTTGTACTCCAACAACTTATCCTTCAAGTATTTAGATCCATTGTTTACAAACAACATTAAAGCACAATACCAATTGAATTGGGTCACCTTTAGGAGCAAAATTCTTCTAGATATGAAATGGAGTAGGTTGATTATGTGTCTAGTCCTTCTCTGAGAAAAACTATATCTAAATGCCCTGAGGCATCATTAATTGGAAATTGGAATCCTTCCATAGCTAGAAAATGATGGTATGGACTTCCTCAGAAAACGAAACTTGAGCTACTTCCCATTAAAATGGCATAGTTGTCAAGAACATTTATCATAGGATTTCATGGGAATAAACATATTTGTGGTGAATCTGGTGATTAACAACTCGATAGTCATCTTCTTCTTCATTTACGAGCTTTTTTACTACCCTTTTTCCTCCCCTATCTATGGCTATTAGATCTTATACCTCACAAAACATGGCACATTAGAACCGCATAAGTAGTGGTCCTCTCTGTACTCACTCCACTAGCTAGCACCTCAGGTAAGTTTTCCAATTAGCTCCTGCCCAAATTTTTCTTGGAGGATTACTTGGTAGCCAAATTGGAACATTAAGTCAAAGTTTTATGTCGAATATTTCTAATGGACTGTCACTAATACGACCAGAGTGCTGGCAATTAAGAAATATCTCAAAGAAACAATTCAGTGGACGAGAATGTTGAGATGGATGAGTGACACTACAACAAAAGATCAGATTAATTAACAAGTGCTCTAAAGAAGTCGTAGCTTCAATTGACTGAGGAAGAATCAGTTAAAATGGCTTGAGCGTGTATGATTCAGATCAGCAGGTGTGCAAAAACTCAGAATAGACCAAAAATGGATTGATGCATTAAGAGAAAGAACAGTCTCACTGATTTAACAGAGGTGGTCCCAATAGTTGGCAAAACAGGACAGCAGTAAGTAATAAAAGTAAGGAACAGGAAGTACTTGTGCCCACGGCACCCACCAGCACATGCTGTGAAGAAAAGACAAAGATCGCGGAAGGAAAAGAAAAAAAGAGAACATGTATACACAAGTGCACTCACAACTACATGAAAATAACTTTTAAAGTTTAACCAAACAAGCCCACAAACATGACACAAGTTTTTGCTTGTCACCCATTTAAATTGAAGTTACGAAGACCATCAATACCTCTTATTCAGAGGAGAAGCTGGTCTATACAACTTTTTTATACGCATATAAACAAGTCAACATCTAAACATTAAAAGAAAATAACTTCAACATTTAACCAATCTGGTCCTAAATTTCTTTCCTAAATAACATAATGTATTTAGAATGAAGCATGCACTTGATAGGAATATGATTCAAAGAAACTGATCCTGAAAATCCACCATTCAGTGAGGGGCCAATTAAGTACAAGATTTGTGCTGCAGCAATGTTTGACAGATACGATTACTGTCTATTCAACTTCTATCTATTGCTAAATAAAAACTTGACAACTTGACTAACATATAAGATAAGTGCAAGCGTTAACCTGCTATCATAAGACCTCTATAGAGGCTTTTATCACATATATAATCCTTCGGGCACCCCTTCCTTCTTCTTAAACATGACCTTTTCCTTGGCCTTTTTGAAATCAGCATGAGTTACCTGAAGTAGAGACCAGTATAATGAAAATTTTAGATTTGCTGACAATTATTCTTGGTCGGTCGCAGAACAAATATGTGCAGAATAAAAAAAATGTCAAAGACAAAACAGCATTAGCTTCAGTTATCAAAAAATTGTAGTTATCAGAACTAGATTCAACGGACAGCAGAAAATTGAAATCCAAAATCCAGACAGCTTTTAGGTGTTGATTGTTCTGATCCATCACAGGACCATTGAAGGGCACATCAAAACACACAAGATTCCACTTTAACTGCTAAATACATGATTTTTTATTTTATTTTTGTTTGCGCAAAGAAAAAAAATCAACAATCCACACAATCCCACGAAACACAAAAGCTGGTTAACCAGCCAGCAACAACACTCCCATTACACTGGACATGCACCAACCTCAACGTTGCTATTCTTCAAATGGATATCTGTTGTGTGATCCCTATCATATTCCTTACTCCTGGATGAAGTAAACACCCTAGGTTGCCAAGAACAAACCTCTACTTATTAATTGGGCAGGACAAACTAGCCTCTGATTAATCAAGGGAACGGATCGACAACCTCCCATGATACCCGCGAAACACACAAGCTGCTGGACCAGCCAGCAACAACACTCCCATTGCACTGGACATGCACCAACCTTAACATTGCTATTCTTCAGAGAGATCTGCATGTGATCCCTATCATATTCCTTACTCCTGGATGAAGCAAACACCCTAGGTTGCCAAGAACAAACCTCTACCAAATTAATTGGGCAGGACAAAACTAGCCCCCTGATTAATCAAGGGAACGGATCAACATCCTCCCATGATACCTGAAATTTGATAAAGGAAAACCAATGTTTTAAAAGACCTGTTATGTAACTCGTTATAATCCGTTATAGAATATAACGACACCCAACCGTTATATAACACTCACAAAAAACACAATTCTCAGTAACGAGTGTTTTTGGAGCGTTACGAACGTTACGTTATAAAAATAACATAACGTTTATAATTTACGTTATTTACACAGATTGCAAATATAAAACAGCAAAGTTATTTCTCTTTCAAGACCAAATCGACGTGAAACCCTAAATTGGCGACGGCCAGTGAAGCATAGAAGCACCCAAGTTCCTCTTCTCTTTGCAGTCGACGGCGAGAACGACAGTGACTCTCGTGCGGTTCCTCTCTCTCTCTACAGTTCCTCTTCAATTTCATCTCTTTTATCGGCGAGCATCAAAGCACCCTAGTTCCTCTCTCTTTGGTCTCCAGAAACTCGTCATTGTAATGCTCCAGAAATAAAAAACAGCACGACTCTTCAATTGACGAGGAACTCGTCGTCGATCTCTTTTTGATCTCTTTTCAATTGACAAGGAGCCACACGATATCGGAGCACCACAGTTCCTCGATGCTCGCTAAAATTTGTTGTGACTTACTAAATGTGTTATATATTGTTTTGATATTTTTTAAATATTTTAAATTATTTTTTGTTTATAAAAATTTTAAATATAGTATATATATTATTTTTATTAAATAAATATTAAATCGTGTAACTTACGTTATGCGTTACGTTATAACTTATTTTAACATAACAAAAGAAAAATGTTATTTTTACGTTATCGTTATTTTAAACATTGAGGAAAACTTTGAAGTCTGGACTTCTAACCTAGTTCATGAGCACTGAGCAGTATTTCGTGACTTTGCCTGTCAGAAATCTCTTCATTGGGTAGTTATTACTTAATCTAGATAAGTATAGAGCAATAAAGTTCAAATCTAGCGAGACCTAGAACAAATGCCTTCTATGACTCGCCTCTCAAAAACCCAGAAGTCCCCTAGTTCAAAAGAGTTTCCATTAAAATGTGATTTCAATCAAGAATTAAGATTATTTTTTCAATCAAGCATGCTGTTGGATCAGAAACATAGCCTCACATTATGTTTATCAAACACAACAAACATGGCACTAATGGCACGCTGCATGATCTTGGCATCTCCTCCCATCACATGAAGCATTGTTACTTTTACTCCATGGACACGTGCCTGTGGGAGCTATTCATATTCTACTGCCAATCTACATATTATACCAGGATGCTTTGCTCGACAAGATCCAACTTTTGTCGCCATGTAGAGCTTGTAAGTTGAACCAAGTAGACACATTGTTTCTATATAAGAACTCAAGTTAGTGCAATTACATATACTTCTCACAGCCTAAACAGGCAGCTCAGTGACAATTTCCTCCGAAAAAAATCCATAGGTATTGCAGTAATGAACCAAAGCCTGAAAATCTAAGCTTACTATAGCAATATTCTCCCATCCCTTCACGATAGCATAATTCTATTATTTATGGGGCACCTATCTAGCATGGAAATCTTTATTACAAAGTTCTTATGTTAGAAACCAACACATCTTGAACACTCCTTCAACATGAGTCGAACACTTCTTAATGTGTCCTCAACTTTGTAACATATTTTATTATTTCAAACACTTCTTGAACCTTCTCAAAAACTATATCTTGTTACTTCAAAGACTTCTCAGACCTTCTCAAAAACTATCTTCATACTTATTTACAATTTAGATATGTACTTATTCTAATTAAACATTATATTTTAGTAGAAAAAGGATGTTAAATAGTGACATGTATATATAAAAAACAATCTTAGTGTATGTTTTTCAGTAGAAGAAGCAGGTGCATCAAGCTAATGCATAGAAAGTTGAAACGTTAAGGTTTATTCCTTATACAATGTTTTAAATGTACTTGATGTTTATTTGAGTATATATTTAACTTATATGTAATTATATTAGTAGAAGCATGTGTATGCATATTTTCATGTGTGTGCGTGTCTTATATGTATGTATCTTTATGCATCTCTCATTATTTATTAATATATTATTGCACTCTCTTTATTTTTGTTATTATTATATATTCTTAATATTATTTATAATTAATAAATAGTCAACACTCATGTCTTCTGTCCTACTTTATAAAGAATTGTTGTGTTGTCATGCCCGAATTGTGTCTTGTTTGTGACCCGACAACCAAGTCCATGTCCATGCTTCCTAGCTCAGCACATATCACGGCAGTTGCAGACCTGAAAAGGGATATATCGCTACATCTCTCTCACCACAAATCCATCAACTAAGAAGATCTATGTACCTGCATTCCTCTTCCATCCACATTGACGTGTCCTATGATCTACCGCAAAAAAAAAAAAACTGTAAAAAACTAGCAGGCTCTAAACACATACGATGGGCCTTTTGGTTTTAGTACTATATTCAAGGTTGCTCTTCCAACCATCGAAATTGTTATCTAAGCTGTCAGTATGGTCATATGGGTTCAAAATCTAAGATCACCGTGTATAATTTGAACATGAAATTATTCTTCCATCAAAATCAATAGAATTAAAAGCTTCTTTAAGAATTATCCAATCACCATAGTGATCCTTT
Source organism: Agave tequilana (assembly GCA_038442645.1). Classification (NCBI taxonomy): domain Eukaryota; kingdom Viridiplantae; phylum Streptophyta; class Magnoliopsida; order Asparagales; family Asparagaceae; genus Agave; species Agave tequilana. The sequence goes on along the minus strand of JAVJIF010006418.1, from coordinate 111,398 downwards.
TATGGGCAGGCAAAAATCAAATTTTGAAGTCTACTCAATCTTTGCCCCCAAAGAAAGCTAGCCCTCAAAAGGATATTTCATCCAACCCAAAGGACTACAGAGAATTTGTGGCCCAAGTGAAAATCATATACTAAATTCTCACATTACCTACTAGTAGAAGTTTCCAAAATCCATTTGGATTAAATCGTGGATGAAATTACTGAAATATGCTAAAAAAAATCATTTTATGTTCCAACACGCCGATTAGATGAGGATTGGACCAAAAATCCTATCCACATGGCATGAAGCAAGAAAGTTTGCTTGAAAGGGAGAGATGGAGGATTCCTACCTAATGAAAAGACTGCAAATAGAACTTCATGGCTATTTAATGGATAACTGACCTGAAAACTTAAAAAGAACGGATTTAAATTTGGAAAAGAAACTGCCCTGATGGGCAATAACATTGAAATAATTCATAAGACTTCAGCATTAAGTAACTGTGAACCAAACCCACAGGTAATCATGGTTGGTTTTTCAAGGTGTGCATATTTTAGAATTTTCTTAGTATATAAACAACATACACTGACTGGAATCATTAAACCTAACAAAAGAAACAAACTTCATTACACAGCCTTACCTTCATTCTGCGTTCTCTCAAAGCAAGCAAGCCAGCTTCTGTACAGATCGCCTTGATATCAGCTCCAGAAAACTCATCTTTAGTCATCACAAATTCTTCCAAGTTGACATCATCAGCCAATGTCATTCTCGATGTATGTATCTACATTATGACGAATTTCAGGTTTTAAGAAAAGAAGTGATGACTTATAGACAGCCAGAAAACAGTGAAAGTAGGAACTTCTCCAACCAAAAGGCAGCAAGGCTTATTTACAAACATGAAATACGCTTCAATCTCATGGACTTTAAATTCACGCCCAGAAAACCTACCTGAAAAATGCGTCGTCTTGTTTTAATATCTGGAAGCGGGAATTCAATTTTCCGGTCAATTCGTCCAGGCCGAAGCAAGGCTGGATCAAGACTTTCAATTTTGTTTGTCGCGAGAATAACCTTAACATCCCCTCTTGAGTCGAACCCATCTAACTGGTTCAGCAATTCCAACATGGTTCTCTGAATTTCACGCTCTCCTCCTGAGTGAGCATCGTACCTATACACAGCCCAACAATGATAGCAATTCTTGTCAATAGACATAACAGTTGTTGATTTTCTACCCACAATCTTTATTTACTTACCTTTTAGTCCCAACTGCATCAATTTCATCAATGAAGACAATTGATGGTGAAAGGTCATCTGCCACCCTAAAGAGTTCTCTTACAAGTTTTGGGCCGTCACCTAAGTATTTCTGAATCAATTCACTTCCCACAACACGCAAGAAAGTTGCTGACGTAGAGTTAGCCACAGCCTGAAAAGAATACACCAAAAGTACCAAACTCAGCACTTGAGGATACATAAGAGCGAAGTTTTACTTTAAAGTACACATTAGAGCGAAATTTATAAAATAACATCATTGTAGAGGCAAGAACATCATAGCTTCCATAGAAAAGGATTCCGGTTAAAGCTTTTGTCAACCGACCAGTGCCAGTCCTAGAAAAGGAGCAAAACTTTAAGGAAATTGCTGTACCAAATGAAAGTACAAGCAAACCTGAGCTGATAGATTCTAAGAAGAGACCCATTAAGAAAGAGATTTATTCGAGCTGATAGATTCTAAGTGAGCAGGCAAATGAGAAAAAAAGCTGCAACAAAATACGTAGAATTCCCACCACTACCACTTATAAATAATGTACAAGAAGCACATCAAGCACTTAAAATTTAAGTTTCTTACTCATTAACTAACCAAACACAAAAAATAGGTAATTTTGTATATCAAGTCACAATACGGACCATATAATCAAGAATCTACTCTAATGGTCATGGTTTATAGACCTTACAAAAATAATTATTCGAGACCAAAAAAGTTTTGAACAACGTTTTTGTTGTAAGCTGTCTATTTCATGATTTCTTTATGATAAGAAAGATCGTCAAAAATTGACCTTCTGGATAATCCAAAACAAATTATCCATCATAACTAGCACTGATAATTCCTGATTCTACAATCTAACATGTACTTTTTGCACATGGGTTTCAAGTAGACTACCACACTGAAACACATGGATTGGGACTTGGCATAAAGATCTTCATTCGATACAACAATTGAGTGTTACAATTGCTTTGGTAGCTACCCCCTAATTTGTTTCTAAAGACATAAAAATTCTAGCACTTTGCTCATCTTTTTGTTAGCTCATGGTTTCTTAGACTCTTTCTATCCTCATTCTAACCGCCATCAAAGCCTGACTCTAGATCTATGATTCAAAATATCCCCATTTATATGTTGCATCTTGTATGTATGCATCTTTAGGAGTGTATGAAGGGATGTGTGAACATACATTCGCACACACTCCTTTAGAATATTTACACACATGCATAGTTGTGCATAGAATGACGACGTAGTGAGCTGAAAGGGTGCCCCCCCCCCCCCCACCCTCTTTCAAGTTCTTTGCTAGTCTATATATATAAACATTCCAAGTCCTGTGTGCATGGTACAGTCTGAACGTGCCCTGTTGATATCCAACTAGTTTCTAATATGCTAGAGGTAAGATGTGTAACCAGATCCATATTAACATCTACTAATAAATTATACAAGCTAGTGAATTTAGCACCTGAAAGTGGCTAAAAGGAATTTAAAAAAGTGCAAGTGGTTAAAAGAACTAAACAGAAAAGTAATATCCAGAAAAAGCACCAACTTTTGCGAGCAAAGTTTTTCCAGTTCCAGGCTCCCCATATAATATGACTCCCTTCGGAGGCTTAATGCCAATATCCTCGTATAGCTCGGGATGGGTCAAAGGAAGTTCAACCGCTTCTTTGATTTCTTGAATTTGCGCATCTAGACCACCAATATCAGCATAAGATTCCAAAGGAGCTTTTTCAACTTTCATAACAGAAACCATGGGATCAACGTCATCTTGAAGAAGCCCTACAACAGAAAGGACCTGCAAGAAATACAATAAGATAAAATAAATGCATGAATAACCATGCAATGAGTGAATGAAACTCAAGAAATATCCATTATTGTCTTATATTTATAGACTCATTAATACACAGCATGAGGTTTTGAAAGTAACACATGAAACAACTATAATGATGGACATCTAGTTTCATTGTATGCAGACATCTCATCAATATAGAAGATGAAGCAAACAAAGGTTTGAAACAATTGATCTAGCAGACAAGGACCCAGCACATTGATACCCCAAGAGACTTTTAGTTTCAATGACTTTTGCTATTGCAAGAAGGCTAAGGAGCACATACTCAACAACATCATGGACACATGAATTGGCATTCAAGACTTGAAATTTGAACTATTCATGCACTAAAGGATACTAAACTATTCATTCAGGATGTCTTCTTAGCTATCTAGCTTGTGGTATATTATGGCGTTAAAGACAAAGGAAGCATAACAAGTACGCAACAAGTGAACCTGTGCAAAGTTCATCCACACCTTATGGGGGTAGTCTTACTTATTTAGCTTGTGGTATATTATGGCATTAAAAATAAATAAAGGATAACAGGTATGCGACAAGTGAATCTGTGCAAGTTCATCTACACCCTTCAGGGTCAATTTGGGCACACCTTACATTCAAGTTTTCCATATGGGAGATGGGTTTGTCCTCAAGATGTTGATAATTAGGGGCCATAACAAGGCTAAAGCAACAGATGCTATAGTTCCTACTATTGACATCAGTAACCTCAATGAACTCCTCCTGAACTTGCACCCAGAAATATATGATTTGTTGTGACCATTTCTAACAAAACTAATTAAGATAAACACCCATGAAGGAAAAACCTTCAGCATCATGTTTGCTTTGGATGATATCATTTGTGTAAAACAAAAACAGAACTCAGCAAATAAAAACTAGAAGCATGAAGCATGCTTGTAGGGACACTTCATATTAAGAACTTCTAGCTAAGAAGGGAGCCAACAAAGCTATTTCAAATTCTTCATACATTCTCAAAATAAAGATAATCATTAAAAGGCCTTGTTCTCAAATAATGGAAGAGGAATCACTAGTTTGAAGAAGAGGGTAAAATTGTTACAGAAAAAAGAATTGGTAATTAGAGATTATATGCTTAATTGCTTACCATCTGTAATACTTTTAAATTTCCCACTTCCATCATTGACTGCAACTAGGATAAAGTGAAAATCTAGAGTTGGCAACATGCTGGTATTCTCTTTGGGTTAGCAAGGGTTGAAGAATGCAAACTAAAAGTAAAAAAGGAGAACTATTATTATTATCATTCTAAAACTCCGCAAACTTGTCATTTACTTAGAATACCTGAAAAAATGTTTGATCAAACGACCTCTTTTAGAGAAGTAAGCCATACTACCATGGTATTGTAGAACCTAAATAATTTATCACTAATGGACCGTTCTCCATGTTCTCTTAAAGACCCATAATCTTTCATCTTTAATATCATTCTCCCTTCCTTATGTCTAGTCTATACTTTATCTAATTAGCAAAAAAAAAGTCTATTCTTGATCTTGACATAGAAAACTATTTTATTTTTTCATAAAGAAGTGAGCACCTAGATAGATACTCTATCATTGCCAACACTGATTATGTTCCCCTTTAACATCAAGTTAACCCCCGTCAAAAAAATCTAGGTGGGATTGGACTTAGTTACATAAACAGAGAGAAGTTAGTTTACATTGTTACAATGCGCACGCATTTTACTTGCTAACAGAGATTAGAGTATCTTGCTACTTTTTCTACTGTTAACCAGTTTACCCTCTTATTCAAGCTATAATCACTTTCCTCCTACATAGGCTATGCGTCACCGTGGTCTGCAGATGCAGTGCATTAATTTAAATTGGGTGCCTCAAATAATTTTTAATTCTTCACTATTTAACCATCAACTCCAGATTAAGCACCAGAAATCCCTCCCCAGGGGGCCAAGCCAAGGAAAAAGGCAGCATGGGTTCATGGTTGTTCTTTTGTTTTTAATTCCAAAGCAGAAAATTTGACCAGTTCCAGTGAGAAAAGCTGGTTGTAGTTCATGCAAACTACTTTAAAACCCTAAACCACCAATCAGAACTAGCACACAACTGATATTACAAAGCATATATAATATATGCCCAAGTTTTGAATTATCAAGGATCTAGAGAAAAAGGCAGTAGTTTCAATTTGTGCAATGTATTTCAAAACTCTAATTCAGCAATCAGAACAAGCGCCTGGGGAAACCAATACCCAATTTCCACTACAACTCAACATCGAAACTAAGCCATCTGTCCCAAGTATTCGGGGTAGGGTACATGAATCAAAAGAGAATTACGTCGGATCGGGCACATGGATCAGCTTTCTCCACTCATTCCTATCGAGCAATATGCCTTCACTAAGATCTTTAGCCTCTATATCTTGTCGTATTACCTCCATCCATATTTTCTTCAGTCTCCCCTGCGCTCTTTTAACTTGTCCTAAATTGATACACTCTACTCGCCGGACTGGTCACACATGACCAGACCATCGTAAGTGATTTTCTCTCATCTTCTCGTCTATTCTATAGAGGCTACACTATTTTAATAGGAATATCATCATTCCTTACTTTATCTCTCCGCGTGTTACCACACATCCAACGAAGGATGCGCATCTCTGTTACACTCATCTTCTGGACATATCTCTTTATAGCCCAACATTCTGTCCAGTACAACTCAACATACACCCAAATTTTCGTATTATCAATCAGAATTCATCGACAAGAGAAACCAATACGCAAATTCTACTACAGCTCAGCCAACGCCCTAATTATTGTATTATCAAGCATTGTTCGTAGATTAAAGGTCAAACACAGCAAATTACCCCAAATCCAGTTAAAAAATCAACAAAAACCCTAGATCTGCAACTGACTCACCTTATTGTGCATCAGAATGGCGCATCCAGGCTCCAGCTGATCCTTATCGACAAAGGAGAGGATGCTGACATAATACTCCGGCCCCACCGATGACGAGACGATCGCGTGGTTCTCATCGATGAGCTCCTCCAGATTCCCCACGCTCATCGGCGACCCCCTGAGGTCGTCTACCTTCGACCGGTCCTCCTCGGTCTTCTCCTCGTGGGGCTTGAGCCTCTCCTGGTTCGCGACGAACTCCTCCTCCATCAAAAGGTAGTCCTTGATCCGCTCGAGCTTGAGCAAGCGGAGCTTGCACTTGGTGAGAGGGGTGACGGCGGGGAGCCTGGCGGCGGCCTCGGGCCCCTTCTGCTTCCGCTGCTTGCGGCCGACTCGGGAGGGCGGGGCCGAGGGCTCGAACTTCTTGTCCTTCTTGTTGTCGCCGTCGTGCTTTCGGTCGCCGGGGAGGTTCTGCTTGTTGAGGCCGCCGGGGGTTCCTTGACCCATGTTGACGCTCCCGGAGGCGCTGGGATTCTAGGGTTTCGAGAAGACTGGGGGTTGGCTTGAGATGAAAGCAAAGACGAAGGAAATGGGGCTTCGATTCGAGGCGGATTGGGAGTACTTTTATATAAGGCTGTACGAACAAGATGGGCTGAGACATGGGCCTTGGCTCAATACAAAAGCCCAGTTGCAATCCACAGGCCTTAGCTTTTTTTTTCTTATTCCTTTTTTTCCTTCTTTTTATTTAATTTTCTTTTACCAAGTGTTGCCAGGAATAGGTTTATTACATTAGGAAAAAGGCGATTTTAATATGAATGCTATTATTAGGAAGAAATATTTCACTACAGCCATCTATTTTGCTTCATAATTTAAAAAAAAAAAAACTCTACGTCATAATTTGTTTCGCTATAGTCTCATCCACGTTAGTAAAAACTGATTCCTCCCGCCTCTGCTTGTTTATATAATTTCATTTCCTAGTTTACTTTTCCTCGTTGCGCCTGACGTTGCCCACCCCTCAATCTGAATCATGACGCAGAGTAATTCGTGGTTTGACCTAGGTGGTCAGGTCATCATGGAGGTTGGAAGAGGGTAAGGAACCCACCTCTAGTGGGCCGAGGACCTGGAATTTTTTATGGGGATCGATCTTTTTGCATATCTCATTTTGTTTTGCTAGCGATGAGTTCTGTGAGGGCTGACTGAGAAATAAGGTATTTTATGAGGACTGTGAAGTCGCAGTCCTCATAAAGACTCAAACATAGGACATTTTTGTGAATACTGCGATCATGAACGCAGACCTAATAAATAAGACTGCGATTATGGTAGCATTCATATAAAAACTCAGAAACATGATATTTCTGTGAGGACCTTGGCATTAGTCGCAATTCTCATAAATAGTGCATTTTATGAAGACCGTGATCATGATCACAATTCTCATAAATAGGGATGTGATCATTTGTGACGATACGATCATAGTCACAGTCCTAATTTTATGTGGACTGCGATCATAATTGTAGTCCTAAAAAATAGGACATTTTCAAAGCGGGCTTTTTTTGAAGCATTGAGGCATTTTCATCTTTCGTCTTTGATGAACATTTCAACGCTTAACACATGGGCGCACATCCTTGCTTCAAAAAATAAGAGGTGGTTGAAACGAACAAACTTATGAAGCTGAGTTTTTTTTCCTAATTACAGTTTGACATAAAGGGGTGTAGCGAATGCCCCTACTAGGAATACGGTGTTACTATTTAAATATCTATTATTTATAATATTTATTCAAAAAAGAAAAGAAAACATTATCTATTATCAATTTTTACAACTCTTAAAAGAAAATAGTGCTCTATTTTTATTAATTTTTATACTCATGTTATAATGGGTACTCCTAAATTCTTTCTCTTTATTATTAATAATAAAATTTTAGGTATAAGCCGCAGTCAGTTGGAAATTATATTCTTAATTTAAAATGTTCTACTCTAATTAGGAGTCAACAATTATTATTGTTATTATTTGCAATAATGACTAGAATGTTAATTGGATTAACATTCTGAAATATTGTTTTTTTTTTTAAATTCTAATTATAAATTGGATTCAAATATGATAAGGTTATGGTTTAAGGTTTACCATTTAAGTAACTTATTTAGGATTCTAGTAAAGAAAGTCAAATAAAATAATTTTAATTTGTTAATATTTTCAAAAAAGATAATTTAGATGACCAAATTTATCTTGCTAATTAATCGCTGATTTACCGCAATCAGGCAAACTGGATATTTATAATTTTGTGTATCAAATATTTGCAACCTGCATTAAGATCATTTTTATTCCTCTGAGCATATATTGAATTTTATATTAATAATAGAAATAGTGATGATGTTGGTGGTGGTGGGCTGATTATATTATTATTTTTATTATTGTTATTATTAAAAAATAAACGTAGCTGGTCAGAAAAATCTAGATTTTTATTTTTTTTTAGAACAAGCTCCCTGCGAGCCTATAAACACACCCATCCTATTCATATGTGTCGCACCTCATGAGATTCGAACCGGTGCTCATTGAGGAGCAAACCCAACGGCTTACTGTTGTCGTCACGTTTTAAGGTGGGGCAGAACCTGATACTGAGATGTACGAGGAGATCATAAAAACCATAGAATAAACATCACCATGCTAGCTAACTGGGGGATCACTCAGTTTCACAACAAATAATCTCAAAATATGATATGATATTGACACTTCAATTAGCTTTCTTTGGCAAGTGCTAGCGGAGAAAATCTTTTGCTCCAACTTTCGTATACCCTCTACGTTCATTGCTTTAGAAACCACACTTCAGCATAGGAAACTAATGGAAATTGCAAGGGTACTTCAAGCTTTACTCTAACACAAAGGGAAAAGAGTTTCAATGCTCAGTTTTTTGAGTCTGCTTTTATTTTAAACTCGAATAGTTTTCAGAAATATTGAAAAACTCGTTGCAATGCTATAAGAACACTACGGTCCTGTTTGTTTCGCCGCAAGTCGTAGATCATAAAATCTCTTTTCCATTTTTCGTTGTTTGTTTCGCTAAAAAATAACTTGCAAAATGTAACTCTCATTTTCTTACTTGCAGTTGTTACAGTGAGAAAATTCTCAAAAAGAACTCTCACAAATGCCTTTTTTATCTTTCTCATGATCTACGTCAGTTTTTCAGAGTAATTCTCAAACTGCCCTTGTAAAAATAAATGGGAAAATTGTCTTTAACCCCCCTTGTAAAGTTTACAGTTCGAAATAACCCCTAGACTTTTTTCGCTTATAAAATATCCCTTGATTAAGTTTCCCTTACGATTAGAGCCTTGTCCCCTCCAAAAACGAATACTATGTACTATGTATTTTTGTAACTATAATATTGCCCTTCCTGAGCTTGCATTGAACAGCGTGACTAACACAGCGTGTGTGACGCATATTAATACTCACATTATTCATTGGCGGCTCCCACTTTCTCCACCTTCTATATTATTTGTCCATATCGGCTCTCAGTTTGTCAATCATTCTTTATTGTTTGTCCACCTCAGTCTGACTCAGTAGATGCTCATTGGTAAAGGGATTTTTGCAGAAATCTTTCATTGCAGAAGAATTTTATTCGCTGCGAATGTAGACTGATTTTGTGTTGAGTGGATGATTCATCACTTTGGGTAATATTTTTTTCATGTCATTTTAGTAAGGAAGATTGTTACTAATGTAGTGAATATTGAGGGGAAAAGGTGCAAGCTAAGAAATTGTCCACATATATATAGCATCGAATTTGTCCACCTATACATGTGTTATGAGATTTCTTTAAATAAATATTTGAATAATTTTGAATAATGTAAGATTTGTGAGATTTGAGATTTTAATAGCATTTAATGTTCGTATTACTGGTGTTATATCTTTAATATGATTGTTTTACGAGAAATTGTCTACTTTTTGTATTATATAATTATCAAAATAAAAATAAAAAATTTTCTATTTAGTTTTTTTTTTTCTTTGTAAACACATTAGACTATTTTTCTCCCTTAAGCTATCGTGTTTTCTTATAAATTTAATTTTTTGAATTTTTTTTATCGCAAAGTGTTCCAAGAAGTGCTCTCGCTAATTTGAAAATAATAAATATATTGAACTAAAAGATAGACAATTTTATATATAAAATATTGACATACTAAATAAAAAGTGGACAACAAAAACTAGAAATAAAATTGACCGTTTTTTATAAACTAACAATAATGTGGACAATTTCATATACAAGTAGATGATTTAGTTGAAGTAGAGAATTTAAGTAAGAAGTGGACAGTTTCATACTCAAGCGTACAACTAAATTGTGATGGATAATTTCAGTAACAAGTGAACAAGTTGACCTATAGGTGGATAGACCAACAATAACGTGGACAAGTTGACCTATAGGTGCACAAATAAGCTTACCTATAACACTGATTATAAAATGCAGAGATTTTATACAAAAATAATTTTAATTATATTTATAAAAACTATTCACTTTTTATTTAGTATGTCCACATTTCATATAAAATTATTCACTTTATAGTTCAATATAATTAGCATTCTAAAAAATAGTGAGAATACTTATTTGAAATATTGTTGCGATAATAGAATTTAGAGAATTAAATTTATAAGAAAAAAATAGCCTAATTGGTTTTAAAAAAATTAAATAGAAAAGTTCTTATGTTTAATTTTGATTAAATATTATACAAGAAAAAAATAATTATTTCTCATGAAATAAGCACATTAAAGCTCTAAGACCAGTAATACTAGCATTAAGTACTATTAAAATCTCAAATCTTACAAATCTCACATTATTTAAGATTTTATTTAAAGAAAATCTAATAACACAATACACGTGGGCAAATTCGATGATATAAGTAGAGAGTGCCTTGCACTTTTTCTGCACCTGTTAGACAAATTCAATGTTACAAGTGAACATGTTCTGAACTTGTATATTTTTCTATATATAAGACACATTTAATGTGCTTCACATGTTTTTTAGGAAGACATTATTCCCTTGAGCTCAATAAACCTATAAAGAGAAAATTCGACTTCAAAATGAGAGAGCATGTATGCCCTCACACTGAAGGAGCATATATTTTTCGCATGCAAAGTTAGATCCGAATCCACTCCCCTGGAAGTTAATCAGGGTAAGTCTACTGATCAATCGCTTTCGTGTATTTACATAAACGGTCGTCATTTATTCTGCGTAGATAGATTCAAATTTTAGTTTCATTGGAAACAGATTAAGGTTGTCAAACACAAATGGAAAGCTATGAACAAGAACAGGACAGCAAGTGTACATAGATACTACTTTGGTGATGCTTATTGATACCAAAAGCATCATAGCAAACAACCATTGAAAGCTTTATTAGATGTTCTTGTTTAGCTCACAAAACATTCAAATATTACATAGCTATAACCCCCCTCTCTCTCTGGCACCTACACAACAACATGTCAACAACATATGTAATGATATGGTACAAGAAGTGAACCCAAATTTAACCGATAAACGGAAAGAGGGGACGAAGAAAAATGCTTATTGTACTACTTCAACCGCTTGAATCGCATCCTCCGTCAGGCTCTTGATCCTCTCCCTCATCCCCTCCTCCTCCTTTAGGACCGTCTCCAAGGCCCTCGCCACATCATCTATCTTTGTCCCTTCACTGGCAAGCCTCGCCCCAACCCTCCACACGTGCGATATTGCACGTGCGTCAGCATCTGGTCCCCAAGGAACGGCATGCACACCATGGGCACCCTGCACGCGACGCTCTCCAGCCCCGAGCTCCTCCCGCCCGTGCACCAGCACCTTGACTTGCCGGGCCCACGGGTCCTTGGTCCTGTCCAGGAACCCGGTGCTTAACATTAATTAGGCATTTAGTTGACTCATTAGCTTTTCCCCTCTAGGTGAACACTAACAGAAGAAAATCAGTTTCTCTCGGAAATGTTAGAAATACTAATCTTGCTTAATCCTACAATATGTGGCAGCACTTGTTTGCATAGAGCCAATAAAGGGGATCTCCCAACTGAGCATTGCTCAAACGTCATTTCACTTTCTTCCTTCACGGGAAGTCATGGGAACAAATTACTGAACTAAATTTTCAGGGTGCACTAAAAGACATACTACACAACGATTAGAGTTTGTGGTATACGAAGGCCACTAGATTTAACTAGCAGTTGCCAGTTCGTAGAAGCTCACTCACTGTGTATGAAAGACGCGCGTGAAAGCTACTTAGTTTTGTGAAGGCTTTTATTGCGACTCATGAGAGTGCACTAGGTGTTTCATTCTCTAATGGGAGATTCTTTTCCTCCACTATGACGAGGGTTCATGAGTGTGCATTCCCGTTTCATTCTCCCTCAAGAGAGTTTTTTTTGCCTACGGGTCTTCATTCAAAAAGAAAAAGGAAAAAAAAAAGGAGGATCTTTGTAGGAGACGTGATATAATCCTGAAGCAGAGCTGATTTGTAATATCCCTAAGTTGAGATACTGTATATTTATATTTTATTTGTAAAGTAATTATTGTGTTGTGCCATTATTTTTCCTCCTTGATTTTTTCATACCCTTTTGTTCTTGGACCCGTAAGCCTAATCCATTTCCTATTCCTAATCCAACCCATTTGTATAGACCCAAACCCAATAACTTATACCCATTAACCCATAACCCGTTACCTTATCTGAATCCTAACAACCAAATCAAATCCTAATCTTAACCACCCAATCTTATCCTAACAAATAAATCATGATCCTAACTAACTAGATCCTACACCCTAATCTAATCTTATCCCAACCAATCATCCTTTCTCCACTCTCCAGCGCCTCCTCCAGATCAGCAGCAGCAGGCCGCCCCCTCCCTTGGCTGCCCTTCGTCCCCAACAGCATCAGGACAGCAGCAGCCGACCTCCTCCCTCTGATCTGCGCTTGCAGATCCAGCACGACAGCGGCAGCGTAGCAGTCCAGATCCTCCCTCTTGTTGCCGTGTGCCTCCCCTGCAGTCCAGCCTGCGGCAGCAATCAGCCGCAACACCAGCAGATGGTAGCACGCAACAGCAGGCCATGTCGCGCACAGCAGCCCCCTCTTCCCTGGCGCGCGATAGCCCGTCGTCGGAAATCGCCCCGGCAGCCCCTCCTATGTGAGTGTCTCTCCCTCTCTTTAATTACGTGATCATAAATTTGTTTATATGTGTGGTGTAGTCTAATGTGTGGTGCATATGTAGTACATAATCATGTATGTAGATTATTAAGCACGAATGTGAGTTGTCACCCCCTCCTTTACAATTTTGAATGCATAGGAATATCAATATGCATGTGTATTTAATTAAGTTGGAACCCTATGTTTATTATGTGGGTGTTGGGTTATTGTCGTAGATATTACATGATGGAGCATGAGTACATTTAATAGAATGAATGTGGAGATATGTGTGTTGGAGTAATTCAGTGTCAGGGTTGCAGGATCATTAATCGACTTGCCCCTTGTGTTAGTCGACTAATAGCCCTATTAGTCGACTTACCTTTGCCCTATAGTCGACTAGGTTTCCTTTTAGAATAGTTGTGCACTCTCTGTTTGTCGACTGTAACCAACCCTAGTCGACTACCCCATTCCCTATAGTCGACTAATAACCTAACATAGTCGACTTGCCATTCTTGTAGTCGACTAATATCCTATATTAGTCAACTTATCCTAGCTGTAGTCGACTATATGTTTGTCTTGTAGGTCATGTACTCTCTGTTTCTGACTATTACTCCTGTTAGTCGACTTGCATTTTCTATAGTCGACTAGTACTCCTATACTAGTCGACTCATAATAGCCTTAGTCGAATAGTTACTGTTCTAAAGGTTGTGTAGCCTCTGTTGCTGACCTATACTTATATGTTAGTCGACTTGTCTTCCCTATTAGTCGACTAGTACCCTTTATTAGTAGACTTATTATGCTTGTAGTCGACTAATCCCTATCCTAGTCGACTTGCTCCTTCCCCTAGTCGACTAACCATAGTCTGACTGCTATTCTTAGATTCTTATTGGATTGAGGACTTTACACCTTAGTTATGATAATTGGTTAAAGTTAGATGAATATGATTTTGAGGAATAGATATTGGTTGGATTGACCTGACCTGATAGATTTTAGATATATCTCTGATATGTTACTCGACTTTGGGGACCTTATGTTTGACCTTGATAGAAACAAGAGTGTGTGATGACTTTGATCAGACTAGAGTATAGAGATCTGAATAGATGTTTCAGAACATTTGTTATTTCAGTTATTGAGATGTGAATATATTGATGACTTGAGGATCAGAGCTGGTTGATAGGGTGAGAGAACTGATCACTGATTATTGACATATTGAGACGGTGGTTCATTGTATCAGGTTACTCGTTATGAATTAATACTTCATGATCATGTGACTATTGAAATTATGAGTTGGCAAACTCATTAGTATTGTATTCAGTACAGGTATGAGATTTTGGGACGGTTATATATATATATTAGATTGTATATATTGACTAGAGGTGTCTAGACTGTTACTGTATTAATTCATGTTACTGAAAGTTATTGGGACAAGATTGTTTGACCGTAACACCCTGTACAGTCCTATTGTTCATTGTATACACGGTTACTGTTACTGTTCACTGTTACTGATATTGTTCACCGTGAATACGATTACTGATTGACTGTTATTGTTACTGTCACTGTATCGTCCCAGTGTCATAGGTAATATGAGTATTGATTGTTTTTACTGAATTCAATAATAAAGTAACTGAACAACTTACACCGGGATTGGGAAAATTGATGGAGGAGACATTGTCTGTATTTTGGATGGACCTAGGATACAGGTTGCGCAGCCGACTGAGGGTTCCACTGCAGGGTTCCTGGGGGATGAGTGACATCTCATCTGTACTGTTACTGTTCCACTGTTTTCACAGTGAGATTACTGTTACTGTTACTAAGTACCTAGCGGTACGGTCTGGTTCAGCGCCAGGAAACTGAGGCCGTGGTCCCGGGTATGTACGGGACCCACCTAAAGCATAGATAATGTCTCTTTTGTTAATTTCAATAACTTAGGACCCTGATTGACACGTGTAGTAGGCGTAATATGGGATGCGTCTATTACAGGTGGCAATTAGTGTTCGCTGACATAATAAATGTTAATAAATTGTTTATAGCATATTGTGACTGATTATATCACCTGACTATGCATATGTATACTATGATAGACATATGACTATAACTATGACCGGATTGTATACTAGACTAGTGACATGCTAGGTTACTCATCTAGACATTAGTCGTTCCCCGTTATCATGACATCAGTTGTTGTTTACCGTTATTCTACTTGTCTTTTGTCTGCACACTTAGTCATATCATTGTTATTCAGTTGTATATTTATCATGTTATTTAGTGTTAGCATTTATCTGTTATTATTTTATGCACACTGTTTACATGCACGAGTTTTTCCCTTTACACACACTCACCAGGTCGCTTTCTGACGACCCTGGATTTGCACGTCCAGATATTGGACGATTGTTTCTATTGTGCAGGTGTTCGATGAGACTATACGCTTTGCGAGGAGCTGGACTCTCTTCCTTTGATTCTGGTATTCTTTCCTTTCTTTATTCTTGCTATTATTTTGATTCATGTATATCACACTTGGCTTCTATTCCATTCCTTATTTCATTTCAGATCATGTGTAGCCTTTATATGTATTATTGCAGTGATCATTGATTATTATGGTTTAGATTTATACCTTGTTCAGGTTACTTTAGGCTTAGCGTGTAGACGTGGGGTATTTTCCTCGCGTATATACGTCGCCGACCTTCGTTGCGACTCCGTTTCCTCGTATTTTGGGAAGCGGGGCGTGACATGATTTTCTTGGTATCAGAGCCAGGTTCGCAATAAAACGGACTTGATTCTTACCGATAACTTGAACGAGTTATAACTACACTGCAATATACATATAGGATTCACACGATGATATTGAGTCCACTTGGAATTGACTGTCCTCCCTTAGAAAATCCATCTCTTTGATCTTCCAATCTCTCTGGATTACATCCCTTCTTTTAGAGTAATCTTGGTTTCATTTTGATTCCTATTCTCCTTGTCTATTATATTTTTCAATCATGTCTCTTGGAATTGGTCATTCATATTGAAGCTGGTAGCAGAGATCAGAGCGCGCAGCGGAAGCAAGTGGACCCATGATGCAGCGAGAAGTGGTGTGATAGCTTCATCTTCTTCCTAATCTGATTTTTATCATTCCCTACTTTATTGAAATTTCGAGGACGAAATTTTTATAAGGTGAGTAGAATGTAATATCCCTAAGTTGAGATACTGTATATTTATATTTTTATTTGTAAAGTAATTATTGTGTTGTGCCATTATTTTTCCTCCTTGATTTTTTCATACCCTTTTGTTCTTGGACCCGTTAGCCTATATCCATTTCCTATTCCTAATCCAACCCATTTGTATAGACCCAAACCCAATAACTTATACCCATTAACCCATAACCCGTTACCTTATCTGAATCCTAACAACCAAATCAAATCCTAATCTTAACCACCCAATCTTATCCTAACAAATAAATCATGATCCTAACTAACTAGATCCTACATCCTAATCTAATCTTATCCCAACCAATCATCCTTTCTCCACTCTCCAGCGCCTCCTCCCAGATCAGCAGCAGCAGGCCGCCCCCTCCCTTGGCTGCCCTTCGTCCCCAACAGCAGCAGGACAGCAGCAGCCGGACTCCTCCCTCTGATCTGCGCTTGCAGATCCAGCACGACAGCGGCAGCGCAGCAGTCCAGATCCTCCCTCTTGTTGTCGTGTGCCTCCCCTGCAGTCCAGCCTGCGGCAGCAATCAGCCGCAACACCAGCAGATGGTAGCACGCAACAGCAGGCCATGCTGCGCACAGTAGCCCCCTCTTCCCTGGCGCGCGATAGCCCGTCGTCGGAAATCGCCCCAGCAGCCCCTCCTATGGAGTGTCTCTCCCTCTCTTTAATTACGTGAGTAATCATAGATTTGTTTATATGTGTGGTGTAGTCTAATGTGTGGTGCATATGTAGTACATAATCATGTATGTAGATTATTAAGCACGAATGTGAGTTGTCACCCCCCTCCTTTACAATTTTGAATGCATAGGAATATCAATATGCATGTGTATTTAATTAAGTTGGAACCCTATGTTTATTATGTGGGTGTTGGGTTATTGTCGTAGATATTACATGATGGAGCATGAGTACATTTAATAGAATGTGGAGATATGTGTGTTGGAGTAATTCAGTATCAGGGTTGCAAGATCATTAGTCGACTTGCCCCTTGTGTTAGTCGACTAATAACCCTATTAGTCGACTTACCTTTGCCCTATAGTCGACTAGGTTTCCTTTTAGAATAGTTGTGCACTCTCTGTTTGTCGACTGTAACCAACCCTAGTCGACTACCCCATTCCCTATAGTCGACTAATAACCTAACATAGTCGACTTGCCATTCTTGTAGTCGACTAATATCCTATATTAGTCGACTTATCCTAGCTGTAGTCGAATATATGTTTGTCCTGTAGGTCATGTACTCTCTGTTTCTGACTATTACTCCTGTTAGTCGACTTGCATTTCCTATAGTCGACTAGTACTCCTATACTAGTCGACTCATAATAGCCTTAGTCGAATAGTTGCTGTTCTAAAGGTTGTGTAGCCTCTGTTGCTGACCTATACTTGTATGTTAGTCGACTTGCCTTCCTTGTTAGTCGACTAGTACCCTTTATTAGTCGACTTATTATGCTTGTTAGTTGACTAATCCCTATCCTAGTCGACTTGCTCCTTCCCCTAGTCGACTAACCATAGTCTGACTGCTATTCTTCCTTTTGATTCTGGTATTCTTTCCTTTCTTTATTCCTGCTATTATTTTTGATTCATGTATATCACACTTGGCTTCTATTCCATTCCTTATTTCATTTCAGATCATGCGTAGCCTTTATATGTATTATTGCAGTGATCATTGATTATTATGGTTTAGATTTATAACTTGTTCAGGTTACTTTAGGCTTAGCGTGTAGACGTGGGGTATTTTCCTCGCGTATATACGTCGCCGACCTTCGTCGCGACTCCGTTTCCTCGTATTTTGGGAAGCGGGGCGTGACATGATTGCTCCGTTTGATATTGGTAGAAGAACAGAGCAATAGAGCATACAAGTAGCGAGCTTGGACAAGAGAGAAGCTTATCTTTGGTTTCTAGCCCCCTGCTTTACATAGATGAAGAGTTTTGAGAACAATATGTGAAGAATGGAGGAAGCAAATATAAATGCGTTGGAGCAAAAAAATTGAGGAGGGCTGAGATGTTAATATTTAGAGGATGAAGCTAAGGTGCAGAAAAGCCATTTTGTGAGGTCTTTCTACTCATTGAGCTCGTATTCAACCATTGAACTCGAGGGCAGAGCACTACTATTATTTAAAAGTTGAAGAACCAAAACATATTATTTAAAAGTTGGTATACAAAGAAAGAATCAATCATTCAACATCATCATCATCATCGTCCAAAAATCTAATGACAGTGTTTCTTCTTCCTATATTGTGATCATTAGGATGCTTGGATTCTAAGCCTTCCCAATTTTAGTGTTCATTGTTCTCTAGCTAAGCACAATTCTACACCTTGTTTCCTGACAATAACAAACAATCAAAATACCAAAAAATGGGGCAATTTCAGATTCAGGCAGCAACTAAACACCAATATCTAATTATACAGTGGCATAGCAAGCAAAATCACTCCTTTTATTCACAGACAAAAACAAAATCACACCTTTCCTAGTGGAAGTCAAATTTCAGTAGCAGTATCGCAGTGCAAGTGAATTCATTCAACAATTCAACCTGATCTTCATTTTTTTTTTTTTTTTTTTTTAAAAAACCCTAAAATTTCTGCAACAATTCGTACAATTTTGAAGAATCGGTACCTGATTGCGCGCGCGTGCGAGAGAGAGAGAGTGGAGGGTTTAGGTTTAGGATTGACGAGAGGGAGGGTTTAAGAAGGCGATGGGATCATGCGGCGGCGGCGGTGGCGGCGAGAGCTCGCGGACGAGGGCGGCGAGGGCCTCGGGGTTGACGCCGCGATCGCAGAGGGCGATGAGGAGGGAGAGGGTGTGCCGATCCACGCCCGCTTCTAGAATGTTCGACATCTGGAACGCGAGCTCCAGCGACTCCGTCGCGTCCGTCATCGCTTAAGCTCACCGCCGGTGACTCGATCTCCTCCCAATTCCAAAGCGCACGGAGCTCTTCAAAATATTTTTGTACTGTGAGCTTGTGTACTGGGATGTATAAATACGCTGGCCCAAAATTTTTTTGAGGAAAACTATTAATTGATACTTTAATAGTTATTAATTATAAATTTTTTCAAAAAACAGGAAAAAAAAAAGGTAATTAAGAAAAAATAATTAAGCTTTGAGTAAAATTATATTGTCCATTTCCCGCCAACCAAAAGAAGAAGGAAAAAAAAGTTGAAAAAGATTGAATTTGATCAGAAGCCAAAAATAAATGTTATGCTTTAAAAAAGAAGGAAAAATGACCAAAAAAAAATGTTGAACTTTCAGCAAATTTCAACACAAAAATCTTATAATTTGAAGAGATATAAACATATATACAGTCTCCCAACTTTATTCACCAACCCAACAATATTTTAGTAAATACATATCGAACTTCTTTCTTCATTTTGCTTCAAACTCTCATCAGTTAGAGTCAGAAGGAGCCAGTGTCAAAAAATGGCAACCAAAATTTTTACTTTGCTCACATTGCTACTGTCTTCGATTGAAACTGCAAGTAGCCGAGAAATTAATATCAGTTATTAGTTGTCACAACTCACAATTTGCATCACAAACTCCATACTTACACTGTCAGTAATTGATATATATGTCTATCTCAATATCATCCATTTATGTCTTCAAATTTAGTGAGCTCTCAGAGTTTGCGCACAACAAAATTGAAAAGTTTTTAAGAAGAATTTTTTTATTTTCATCTCTTTTTATTTTAAGAAAAGCATGGTTACCTCTCTGTACACTTTTATTTCTCCTGCATGTTTTGATATTTCTACTGCAGAGTGAGCTGGAGCAACCTCAATCACATGAGATCAATGTTTGGTATATTTTTTTCTGGCAATGAAAAAATCAAAATTTCCAAACCAAACACAACCAAAGTTTTTTTTTTTTTTTTTTTTAATTTTACCTGAAAACACATTTTCAGTAATAAAAACTCGAATGGCTGTAAAGAAAACTAAAAAAAAATATAAGCACTTACATTGTCAGCTGAGCTTGTATCATCGAGCAAGCTTGAATCGTCTTCGTTCTCTGTTCCAGCTCATCTTCGAGAATCTCTGCTACCGTATCTCGCTGTAGTGAGAACGAAGGTAAGCTTCTTTTCTGACAAATCAACCTCGTAAATTTTGACAATGTTAGGATGGTGAAGGAGCTTCATTGTACTGATTTCTCTCTTGACCTCAGAAATTATTCACCATATAATCTTCATTAGTGCTTAACTCCCCAATTCAAACTCAAGCAGAGAAGAAAAAAGAAAAAAAAAATCAGACATACTTTCAGTATTTCCCCCAAGAACTCTCTCTTCACATTTTCATTGAATTAGAATTGATGTCATGATCCTAATTAACAAATAGTTGTTTTGTAATTCAGCTTCGAGATATGAACTAATAGAAAATTTACATTAATGAACCATTTCAATATTAATTCCTCGTAACAATCCAATAAGATCAATGTTTAGTAATTCAATTTCAAGATATGTTATAAGAGAAAATTACATGAAATGAATCATTTCAGAATTTAAATTCCTCACAATAATCCAATCAGATTGGATTATTTGTATCTGATAACTTATAAAATCAGAAATGTTCTAGATTCTTTGCCTTTATTCTTTCTAAAGATGTATAATAGAAATATTGAATTGCATGTACAACATACATATTCTTTGCTTTTGATTTTGCTTTCCAAATCAAGACAAATTACTAAAATAAAGATTCTGGCAAATTAGCTACTTCTTTCTTCTTTCTTTTTTCATTGCATTTTTTTTGAATGAATATTTTCTCATTATATTAATTTAATCCATATACCGCAGGCCTGCAAGCATCATTCTCGTCCTTCAACTAATTCAAGATAATTTGTTACTAATTTGAAATACCCATCTCATTCTTCAATTTGCAATTCCCACGAACAAGGAGACATCGGAAACATCCCCACAAAGTTTGTTGTTTTTGAAAGATCAAATTATGCATGAGTGTTTCACATATGTTTGTAGTCAATTTATCTTGGAGAAGTTCGTTGAGATTTTTTCCGATAAAAATTAAAAGTGAGAAAAGAAAAAAAAGTAAACCTAACAACAATATGCAGACTTGTCACGAACTACATCTTTTTTTTTCTTTTAAGATAAAATGTGTGAAACTTAATCTTTTTTCTACTTTTTAGAGAATAAATTTTGAAGCTATGATCAGTTTTGCTAAAATCCAACATCTTAATCTTGCATTCTGCAAATTTCGCAGAATTTTTTCCCTAATGTTTTAATAAAATCAAAATGCACCATCTCCTCAGCTCTTCATTGTTTTTTTAGCGAGCACGAGGGCAATGCTACGATGAAAGAGTATAATACAAAAATACTTGCTTCAATTCTAATTGTAATTTCTCAGTAGGAAAATTAGGAGTCTAATCAAGTATCGATCCAACTTAGGGCGTGTTTGGTTGCATTGAAGTGGGCGGAAGTAAGAAAATGGGGAAGTATAATTGTTCACTTCCCTATTTATTCAAACACTGAAAAAGGAAAATGAGAAAACACTTTTTCTTTTCTCTTTTCCTTTTACACAATCACTTTCTCGATTTCAGGGTGCTACAGTTAATTTTTTGATCATGTAAATCTCATTTGTAACAAGTTGTACCTCAAAACAGTTAATTTTGTGGTCATGTAAATCTCACATGTATTCTAATTACAATCTAATTTTTATTTTTCTTAATTAATTTTTATTTTAATATTATTTTGCGTTCTACTTTGTGGTCAACCTTTCTACTTTCACTTTCACATTATCATCCAAACATCGGAAAAGACATAACATTTTTCAAATCACATTTCCCAACAACATTCAAATATCGAAAAACTCACTAACCAATTCCTAAGTTCCAAAGGAAACTATTACTACTTCCTCACTTCCACTTCTAACCAAACAACTCCTTAATTCCTTTGTTCCAACATAAAAATATATCTTTTAAATTTGCAATTTTTCTCTCAAATAAATTGCAAATTTAAAATATGTGATGTACTTTTGTGCAATATCTAAAGAATTAGTGCGTTTTTTTGTAGTTGAGAGAAATTGGACTCATTTTTTGTTATGCACTTATATCTTAAAACCCCTAACCTATGCAGAGGGCAAATGTATACCTATCGACATTGCTATGGGGTGTTTGGTTGCAAGTAAGTGAGCGGAAGTAAGGAAATAGGGAAGTATAATTGCTCACTTTCTTATCTATTCAAACACCGGAAAAAAAAAAAATAAGAAAACCCTTTTCCTTTTCTCTTTTCTCTTTACACAACAATTTCCTCACTTCCAGGATGCTACAGTTAATTTTGTAATCATGTAAATCTCATTTTAATAAATTGTAGTACAAAACAGTTAATTTTTTGATCATGTAAATCTCACTTGCATTCTAATTACAGTCCATTTTTTATTTTTCTTAATTAATTTTTATTTTAATAATTTTTGCGGTCAACTTTGTGGTCAACTTTCCACTTCCACTTTCATATTACCATCCAAACACTGAAAAAGACAAAACATTTTTTAAACCACACTTCCCAACAACATTCAAACACCGAAAAACTTACTAACCAATTCTCAAGTTTCAAAAGGAACTATTATCACTTCTTCACTTCCTTACTTTCACCCTTAACCAATCAGGCAATATAATACAAACTTCTTTTGAGGAATATTTTAGTTATTGATTGTATTTCTTCACAATCTAATGCAACTTTTAAGAAAAGAGTTTTCTAAATAAAAGAAAGAAAGAAACAAAGAGTCAATCTTTTATGGTTATCATCAATCGTCACTATAAAAGGTTTTTCTTTTCCCTTTCTTATTAACAATTGTAGTTCATTTATTAACTTTAGGTCTTCCATAAGTTTTTTTTAAGAAAAATATCGTCAGCGCAATAAAGATCCCGGGCGTTTCATTAAAAAATACTTAACGAAATAAATCCCAAAATAGAAAGAACAGAGATGTAAAATACAAAATCGGTCCGCCCGAAAAAAGAAAAACTCTAACAGAAGGTCACCATAATTCCAGACGTCTTACCAAGGCGCCTACGCGACCTCGCAAGCGATGCATAGTTGCTGACCAACCCGATCCGTCATACTCTCCCAAAACACTCACTCCACGCTTCTCCTCCGACACTTATAAGCAGATGTCATGACGACGTAGCCGCTAAGAATCGATGCTGAGATCAAACTGCCCTGAACTGTCATTCTCTACTATGACGACAAATGTCCGCCTCACTCATCCTCGAAACTCCTCACCCTCCTCTCAGAACTCTCGTCCAGAAGATAGAAACTCTTATCGCACCTACACTCGAGCACGATCCTTTACTTTTCCTATATTCTTCTTCGTCGTCTCCTACCGGGTTGCTCCACTAGATGAAAACTGTCCCATGAAGTTCTCAAACTCCATTGAGAATATCTCCTTAAGGCCTTTGCCCACGACGTGCATCAGGAACTCATCATCAATCAGTTCCATAAGTTAATCAATTGTTTATCACTGAGCCAACCAAACAAAGGAAACTAATGTGAAACACTCGTAAAACTGTCAATTAGTTTCATAGTAACCTTGTAGAGTATTAGAACAAGAAATGTATAGTTACATAAGATCAACACAAAATGATTCATGGGAAGGGGGGAAAAACACATACTAGCTTTATCAAATTCAGAACATCACAATAATCTCGACTTCAGTAATTTAGAGACATTTTTAAAAAATGTAAGCTTTTTGCTTTTTATTTAGAGAAACATAAACTAAACAAAAAAGAAATTAAAACACATTGTTAATAACACACACTTGTTTATACACTAAATGCAGTAAATAATGTGTCTAAGTCTTTGCTAAGTCAGTAATTAATAAAAAAATACGAAAAGAAAATAAAAAAAAAAAACCCATATTTATAATATGCGAACCTGGGTCCTTGGTCATGGGGGTGGGGTGGGCCACTTTTTGTTAAGGTGGTCTTGGGCCAATTCGGTCACATTGGACCCAGCCCACATTTCTCTCAATTTCTTAATTGGGGAACGCTGAGTCCAGGCTCATTTACAGGCCCGGCCTTGCGGTGATTAGAGTTGGCCCAAATCCAATTGCACTTTGCTCCTCCCTCTTTATTATTTAATCAAATTAAATGATTTATTGCATGGAAAATTTTAATTGTTGGTGGAAAATTCAGTTTCGATCTCGGTTTGACTTTTCAAAGAGGTAGTGAAACATAAACAGTGGACTTTCTCTCAAAAAAAAAAGAAAAGAAAAGAAAAGAAAAAACCGCGGACCGTTCTGTTGCGGACTCACGCCGTTCGAAGCCAACAGATCCCGTTGTCCGTTCCCGTTATTTTCCAATTCAAAATAAAATTTTTCTTTCAGAAGTAGAAAATACAAGTACGCTGCACGCAGCCGGGGGCTCACGTGCAATAAGTGTGGCAAGGACGAAATTGCCCTCAAAAGTTTAAAATATCCTCATGAAAAGACGGAGTTACCCTCATAATTGCGATCATTAAATTTTTCATTAATAGTATTATTCTGCATCCTGACTGAAGCTTTATTTGGACTAGAAATACAGGTGTTATAAATATGAATTAATCTTATCAAATCAACTAAGAAATTATTATGGCTCGTAGCTCAAAATAACACATTTAAATATTATTTTAGTAGTAATATAACTCACAATTTCAAGACAATACATTAAATAATTCAAATAACACTCTAACTAATAACAATAGATTTTTTATATTTTATTGAAAAGTGAAATTTTGACGCGAATTTGGGACCAATCAATTATAATTATAAAACACAGAAGGTTTTTTTTATAATAGTAGATTTTATAAACGGTTTTTCAGTAAACGCCTTTCGTCGAATCATTTCTGGATGGGTATGGTGATAGTTCAAGTTATGTATTTGGTTTGATTGTAAGTAATGTTGTTGTGAATAAAAGTTTTATTCCATTTTGGGCACGTACTACGCACATGTAATAAAAACAAAATTTATGTAAAATAAAATTTATTAAATTTATTTTTCATCTTTCTTTATAGCCTTTTCTCTGATTCAGAGATTTCTAACATTGAATATAGAAAAAAAAAAATATTTCTTTTTTTGGATAAGTATCATATTCTCTCTCCAAAAATATTCAGATAGAGAATTTAATAAATATTATTTTTTATTATTTCAAACTTTTCTTGAGATATGATGTAATATTATGAGCCTACTGCTAGTTTTTTGCAACAAATTGCAGACAATTCACATGTAGTTCAATTGGTGCAGAAAAAAAGAAAAGGAAAAAAAAAATCATTAGCTAGAATTAGAAGACAGTTTCAAACACTAAATCGATTGTTTGGTAGTACATTACATTCTATATCAACCAACTTGGTTTATCAAAAAGTACTCTGATAGAAACAGCTAAAGTCACGAAGTTTGGCCCCTTCAAAGGGTCTGTTTGGTTATCATAACTGGTGGTAATTCGTAAGTCGTAATTGGTAAATTCTTTTACAGTTGTAAATGAATTATATATATGTAAGTTTTACAATATTTGGTTGGTAATATAAAGTTGTAAGTGAGAAAGTGTATTGTGTTTTACGGTGTTTGGTTGTCGTAACGTGTAAGTCTAAGTGGAAAAGCCGATCACAAAATTAACTATTTAATGATTTAAAAAGTTTTAATATTGTAAGTAAATATCAAAAAATGTTAAATATAAAAAAATAATATTAACATAAAAAAATAATACAAATTTGTATGACCACAAAATTAGCTATAAGTGAGCTGTAAATGAGTAATAATTGAGTTACAAGTGAGTAGTATTTAAGTTGCGTAAACCTTTTACGAATTACGGTCCAAACAAATGCCGTAGTTGTAATTGGGTTGTAAGTCATTTACGAATTACGGACTTTTATGACTTTTACGATGAAACAAACAGCCCCAAAATTGACCGCATGCATAAGTTCATTATGTATGTGAAGGTATTTTCTGAAAGTTACGAATAACTAGAAACATTAGTCTTCCGTAAATGGTCCAGTAGTCCGGGTCTTAGGTTGTTCAGCAACGCTTCTCACGGGTCGACACTTTGAGCTCGCATGTCAGCAGACATTATCCAGTCCCCAGGTTTTCTCCTAGTGGTTGTTGGTGAATCCTGCCAGCGATGAGTTATTTGCGGGAAAAAAAAAAAAATAGAAACATTAGTTACAATATAGAAATGAATGTAGTATTGTTTGCAATTCAGCTCCATTTATTTACCACTGAGCCAGTAGGTCCAAATATTTGAAAGAGAATTGAATGAACAGTGAGATTCAACTCCAAGGTTTTGCAGCTTATGCCATGAAAAGGTATTTTCCGAAAGTAACAAGCAAAAACTGTTAAAATATAAATTTTCAGCTCTAATTTTAATATTGGAGTTTTGGTGTCGTGACATAGATTTTAATATGGTATCAGAGAAACTCTGGTTCAAATCTTACCGGATGCGTATTTAAAAAGCAGATTTAAAATAAAAAATATCGCTATTGCGAAATATCAGTTAAAATATTAAAAACAAGTTTAAAAAAGGAATACAAAGAAATATTGCCAAGGTTGTTGTAGTAATTTGAGATGTGGTCAGTAGCCAACAAACTATGAGTAAAAAAAAATATTAAAAACAAATCAAAAATGAAAAACAGGGCACATCAAGCCTGTCCCTGTCAATAATTGGACCAAACCAAATCCATTGCTCCCTCGTGTTTCTCATTCACCAAATTAATAATAAAAACAAAATTATAAAACCCAACAAAAAAAAGAGAGAATGAAACCAAACTCGCGTGTCTCGTCGGCCAAACTCTGGAGGAAGCTCAACAAAAAAAAAGAGAGAGAGAGAGAGAGAAAGAAAACCCCACATTGGAGAAGCTTCCTGCGAGAATGGACGGCCCAGATTTCACGAGTTCAATGTAGGGCCTCTTGGTTAAAGGTGCAAGTGAGGAAGTGAGGAATTGAGGAAGTAGTAATAATTCCCTTTGGAACTTGGGGATTGGTTAGTAAGTTTTCCGGTGTTTGGATGTTGTTGGGAAGTATGGTTTGAAAAATATTTTGTCTTTTCCGGTGTTTGGATGGTAATATGAAAGTGGAAGTGGAAAAGTTGACCGTAAAACAATATTAAAATAAAAATTAATTAAGAAAAATAAAAAATAAACTGTAATTAGAATGCAAGTGAGATTTATATGATCAAAAAATTAACTGTTTTGTGCTACAATTTATTACAAATGAGATTTACATGACCACAAAATTAACTGTAACACTCTGGAAGTGAGGAAATGGTTGTGTAAAGAGAAAAGATAAAAGGAAAAGAGGTTTTCTTATTTTCCTTTTCTGGTGTTTGGATAGATAGGGAAGTGAGTAATTATACTTCCCTATTTCCTTACTTCCGCCCACTTCCTTGCAACCAAACAGCCCCTTAGTTACCCAATCTGCACAACATTTGCCTTCGCGGTGCGTTTGTGTGATATTGAATACATTCAATGCGAGAGCAGCCAACCAGCGCCATCAAGGAGAACCGAAGGCTTATGTATGCTTGATCGTACCACTAAACAAAAACACAATATCCAAAATGTTGTGTTTTCGTCGAGTGGTGATTTTTGAATAGGGGGCGTGTCACTTGCTGGTGTTATAGATGTGTTTCTAGGAGATAATTCTATTTAATGAATATTTTAATATAAATTTTATTTTCAATTTTTGCAGAGTTGATCTTTGCCTTAATGTTGTGTGTTAAGGAAAGATGTGATTTCTGCAATTTCTATAGATTTGTGTTTTCTCCTAATGTTGTATCACTGATGACTGTATTGAAAGACAATTTTTTTCAAGAGGAATAGAAAGACTCAAGCTATAAAATTTATCTTTTCACAGTATATATTCGAAAACTTGTTCTTATTCTTATTCTTAAACTTGGACACATATTTCTTTAATTAAAAATTTCTTTTTCTTTTTTCTTTTTTCTCGCGGTGGGTCCCTTGTAAACCCACACAAACGGGAGAGTCCCCGCGTGACCAACAAACTTCCTTTTTCTTTTAAATTTTTTTTTACGCAACAAAATTCTGTGTCACTTTCCTCCCCCCTTCTCTCAATCTCTCTGACCACCAAGCGAGAGATCAGAAACGGAGAAAAGAGAAATAATTAAATTGGAAAAATTCCCCTGCGTTATCAAGCCCTCGAATTTTTGATCTCTCTCTCTCTCTCTGAGGTCTTCTCTTCTCCTCCGCAGAGAAGATTAGGGTACTGCTTCGCGGATCCGGATCCGAGAAGGGGTTATCATCAGATCTGAGAGGGGCGGATGGGGATCCTCTTCACCCGCATGCTCTCCTCTCTCTTCGGCAATCGGGAGGCTCGGATCCTCGTCCTTGGCCTCGACAATGCCGGAAAAACCACCATCCTCTGTACTCTCTCCGCTCTCTCTCTCTCTCTCTCAATCTTTTCCCCCTGATTTTGTTTTTTTGGATTTTTTGGAGATTAACTGTGTGTTTTGTCATATTGTTTAGATCGGCTTCAGATGGGGGAAGTGGTGTCGACGATACCGAGTAGGTTCATCTCTTTTTTGCATTGATCGTTTTTTTCTATTTACTCAATGCTTGGTTTGTGATTTCAGCAATGGGTTCAATGTGGAGACGGTGCAGTACAACAACATTAAGTTCCAGGTTTGGGACCTTGGTACGTTGAGATCTCGTCCTTTCTTTTGATTTCTGTGCTTAATTTGTTCTGTATTGTTCATTTTTATTTGAATGTTTAAAGCTACTGCAACCTAGGACTCGGAATTTTAAACCATGTAAATCAGTAGAGGATTCTTGTAAATGGAATTATGCTACTTTCTTTTGTACATTTTCTTATATTTACAAAATGTAACAAAATTTTGTAATAATTTTATCTATGATTTAACTTGAGGGATTCCTAACTTTTCTGCATGGGTCTCTTAATTGTATTATATTGGCAGTTGTTTTGGATTCGGTTTTTAATACTCTTTAGAAATAATTGGAGTGGCTTAAGCGATGCCTTCTCTAGTCTAGGATTTTGACCAGGGTTGTTTTATTTCTTCCTGCTGCCTCTTTAGTCTTCACCATTCCTTCAAGTTCCTCACCCACTTTATTTGATTGAGGGTTCAATCACATTTTTATGATGCTTTGCTTTTTATGGCTAACCATGCCATAGAACTAGTATCTTGGATAGTTTTCATAGTACAAGAAATATTTACACATTGGTGTGGATCAGTCATACACATCCTATACCATAGCCCTGGAGACCAATCATTGCCCCCCAATCTTCTTAATAATCTTTTTATATACATTGCAACCTTTTCCAAAAATCTACCGTTTGTTCATACCATGGTTCAAAGACTCGGCCGAGTCGGAGACGAGTTGGCCGAGTCGTATCCGTCTCGGCCCGCTCCGAGACGAGTCCGAGTCACGAGTCGGTCGACTCAACTCAAAGGAGACCGACTCGGCCGAGAATCGGAGTTGACTCGGTCGACTCGGCCGATTCACGGCCAAATCGGTCGTGTCGGTCGTGACTCGGCCGAGTCGACTCCGATTCTCGGCCAAGTCGGCTCGAAACGTATATTCACCCGTGACGAACGGGTATAAAGAAAAAAAGAAAAGAAAAAGAAACTTACCTCGCTTAGATCTGGAGATTGCCGCTGCTGCCCGATCGTCAGCGCTCAGATCTGAACTCCACAGCTGCCCGATCGTCGCCGACCGCTCCTCCCTAACCCCAAGTGATGTTCCTCCCTCTTTCTGTCTCTTTCCCTCTCCCTCCCTCTGTTTCTCTCTCCCCCTCCCTCTCTCACCCGCTCTTTCTATCTCTCCTCCCCCTCTCCATCTCTCGTCTCTCTCTGTTTCTTTCCCTTCCCCTCCCTCTTTTCTCTCTCCCCTTCCCTCTCTCACCTGCTCTCTTTCTCTCCTTTCTATCTCCCGTCTCTCTCTCTTTCCCCTCCCCCTCGCTCTCTCCCTGTTTCCGATCTCTCCCCCTCCCCCCTCCGAGGTATAAGACAACCAGATGATGGTGGTGGTGGTGAAGATGTGAGGGTTTTATCCAGTTTTAGTAGTGATGATAGTGAAGATGGTAATGATAAGATGACAGTGATGGCGATGATGGCGGCGACGGTGATGATAATAATGAGGGAAACAATAGTACTGATGGAGGAACTTATAGTCTTAAAGGTCATATGTAAATGTTGAGTTTGAAATTAGACCAACATTATGGTGTGACATATGTCCATGACTACAGACCACAACTTGAGAGATCTACAAGCACTAGTATCAGTTTATCTACTTACCGCAGAAATGATTATGATAATGATTTTGTACCTCATCGCAATTCAATTGAAAATAACTACATTAGCATGCATTTATGAATGTAGTTTGTGCAATTTACTATATTGTGCATGTATTTTATTATGTTTCTACTGACGACGCGTGTATTTATACTTTCGCTTTATGTTTAGTATGCTAGGTGATATATTTTGGACATGTAATAATGAATGTAGATGTCTACATTTTTTAAGATTTGTCGTGATTTTTTAGAATTTTTTGAGGTTTCTATGTAGCGTTTTGCGCGTATTGCCCGAGACCGATCCGAGTCGCCGAGACCGATCCGTCTCAGTGCCCACCGAGTCGGCGTCCGAGACCGCGACTATGAACTATGGTTCATACATACATACATACATATATATATACATACATACATATATACACACACACACACATATATATGTATATATATCCTTTCAAAAGGTTTTGAGGCCGAATCCTTCCCACTCAAATACCAACATCCGATATTCGAATACAAGATCAACTCCATTGAAGTTGATCTATATTATTTCAAGTATCGTGAAACCAAAAAGCAAGTGTTTTGAATACCTTCTGCCCAATGCAACCAGTAGGGAAAATGGACTATCTAAATAGTGAGTTGTAGTTTTACGGTGTAGAACATTTGAAACCTAATAAAAATTGATTTGTAGGGGTTTTTAAATGTTTAGATCAAAATGAAATGGCCGGATCGAGAATTTGTATGTCTAAAGACATAGATCTAACCAACTCACTATTTTCGACCATTCATTTTGCGTCGCTTGATGAATGGGCAAAAAGTATTCGAAACGCTTGATTTTAGTTTATAGATACTTGAATTAATATATATCAACTTCAATAGAGTGGATCTTGTATTCGAATTTCGGAGGGTTGAATTTGAGTGGGAAGGATTCGGGCTCAAATCCTTTTGGAAGGACACAAGTCTATATATATATATATATATATATATATATATATATATATATATATATATATATATATATATAGAGAGAGAGAGAGAGAGAGAGAGAGAGAGTTAGAGAGAGACCTGGCTACTTCCGGTAGCATTCCCATTCAAATTCAATGCTACGGCATTTAAATACAAGATCCACTCGTTGAAGTTGATCTACATGATTTAAAGCAACTAAAAATAAAAAATCAAGTGTTTTTTAGTTTTCTTGTTAATGCATCAAATAGATACAAAATGGATGGCCGAAAGTAGTATATTACTTAGATCTATGCTTCAGACATACAAATTCTCGATCCGATCATTTGATCATGATCTAAACATTTAAAAACCTCTCACACCAATTTTCGTTAATTTTCAAATACTCTACACTATTAAACTAACCAACTCACTATTTTGACTTTTCATTTTATGCCTACTTGATGAATAAGAAAAAAGAAAGTATTTAAAATAATTGAATTTTTATTTTTAAGCACTCTTAACAATACATATCAACTTTAACTGAGTGGATTTTCAATTTGAATGGCCTAATATTGAATTTGAATGGGAAGGATTCGTCTCCATATCCTTTGGTACCCAAGTATGTGTGCGCGTATAACTATGTAACTTTCTTTCTTGAGCTTAAAAGAGTTTGATGAAACATATCCACATGTAAACTGGTGTTTGGGAAGGACAATATTGCACATGTGAACACGAGTTTTGTTCTTTTTCCCCGTCATGGGGCTTCTTGGTAAAGCTTTGCATATTGAGATTTAACCTTTTTTTTTTTTTGATAAGATTGTTAATCTGAGAATGGCATATAAGAAAGTTGTACCTTTTATTTCTGTTAAAAATGAACATTTTAGCTTTGTGTGCGAGTTTTCTTTTTGTCACAACAATTGGATTTAGAAAATCTTCGAATTTCATTTTAGTCTGGCTCCCAATGCATACAGGTAATTAATCCCAAGTTTGAACATTGTGATAATTAGTATTCCACAAGAGTTATTGTCTTGAATTTGAGAAAAAATATTTCTAGGGATTTGTCGGCATCAAACATGTGTAGAAAGCATTTTACTGCTGAAGTGGCATAAATAATCTGCATGTGTAAATATTTTAAAAAGTTTTCTTCCACATAACAGTGTTTATCAGAAGGGAAAGTTCTCTTGCATATAGCAGTGTTTACCATCAGGTCTGTTTGAACCGTT
Source organism: Agave tequilana (assembly GCA_038442645.1). Classification (NCBI taxonomy): domain Eukaryota; kingdom Viridiplantae; phylum Streptophyta; class Magnoliopsida; order Asparagales; family Asparagaceae; genus Agave; species Agave tequilana. The sequence goes on along the minus strand of JAVJIF010006418.1, from coordinate 78,793 downwards.
GAATAGCATGTGAGGCATCATTGTTATTGTATGTTGAATATCAAAGATAATATGAAGTGAAACTTTTACTTTCTTGTGTGTCAGTTGCAGTTGTTAGTGATGATTTCTTTGTTACATTAGCAGATACTACCCCTTAGTTGTGTTTTGACATGAGCATTATGGTTTTGTGAAACAGGTGGGCAGACAAGCATCAGGTAATTATGCTCTTCCTTTGACACATCTGCTCACTCATGTTCAGAATTTAGGTTTTTCGCATTTAATGGAGTGGTATTATCTATTTATCACTGGAAAAATTTATTCTTTGAGATATTTCTTTATCACATTAGTTTATCTGTATATTATTTTGCACTCCCTTTAGAAGTTTATATTTACGTATTTGTCAGCCCTTTGTCGATTTGTATTTCTATAACATACAAATTTAGTTATTTTTGTGCAATAGTTTGTTCCTACAAGAAATACATTTAAACCTGAAACATTAAAAGCAAACATCAATTTTTGTTTTACTTTAAATCGGATGGATGTATATGACCTATTGGTAATTCATACCTCGATATTCTTTTGAAGTTCCTGTATCTGGTTAGGAAGGGTTCTCCTCGTAGTATCAGATAGTGTTTGGTTTACTAGTGAACACCTTAGATAGTATCATGTCAAATTGAAGAGTTACAGCTAGTAAAAACTAAAAAAGATTAGGCTTGAGTTTTCTGGTGCAGATGTGAAGAAAGATGAATATATTATGTTGACCATACTTTCTCAATGCACCATGTTTATAAACATAGATTATATGCACCATTTAAGTTGATGCAATCATCAAACAAATTAGGGTCTTCCAATTAATCATGACCATTCTAAACTTTTTTTTCGATTTCAGTCACATTAGGAGCAGGTAATATAAAAAATAGTTTCATTTGTAGTCGAAATTTTGAGATATTAGAGTAAGAAGTACCCATTAATGATTTGTGGGGTCTAAATTCTTTGGATTAGAGTTCTGTATGGAAAAAGAAAAGAAGTGTGCACTACTTTTTTGGAGTTAAGATGAAGCCATATTCAATTTCTGGTCTTTGCGTCTTCTTCTTCTTCTTCTTCTTTTTGAAGTTCTAGAAATATTCTGTCAAGCTTATCATTGTACAGCCTGTCTGAGAAACATTGAAAAAGACAGTGAATGGTGAATTGAAATATGAGTTTGTGAAGACTGGATTGTTGTTTACATTTTTCCCTCTCTTCTTTTATTCCTCTTACCCTCGCTGTTATTTTTCTAGTTTCTCTTTGCTGCAGATTTGAACAGTAACTTATCTAACCTAAACCCCTGAAATTTAGTCCCAAGTAAGCTCTAACCCTAGATCTAAACTGTAAAGCCTGTGTGGAACTGTAATGATGTGATGGCTGCTACACAATATCAACATTCCGAATAACATTTCGGTTTTGAGAGGGATCAAGGTAGAAAGGAGGCAGCCTGGTCTATAGCTGACAATTTTAGCTAATTATAATATTATTAAACTTCTGTTATTTTAAAATAATTTATTGGATAGATAAAATTGCAAGCATCTTAGTCAAGAAGATTCTAGATTAGTTACAGGAAGTTTATCAAACGCGAAACAGATGATTAAGTACTCACAAAGCGAATGAACTGCTATGACCATGTGAATAACATTATTTATTTTCTTCACTTTTCAAGGTCTAACTGATGGCTTTGCTTAGAAACAAGAATGAAGTCAGAAATATTCTCTATTTGGCAGTCATAAGTTCACAATACAGTATAAGAAGATAATCGGCAAGAATTTGTCTTCAGCATCATTCAGACTATATGGTAAATCTGAGAACGGGTCTGCCGGTTGATTTGGTATTGTTGAACGATTTTCTGCCAGGGTTTGTTGTTCGTAGTGGAGGCAGAAGCTAATGGTACTGTGTTTGTAAGAGGTTTATTCTTTATTCTGTTTTTTGTTGTTGTTGAAACAAAAAAGGATTCTGTCGTATCACCGTACCAAAATTGAAAGTTGATATGATATCATGGACCAGTGGAAATTATATTGACGAGAATAGCCATTGAAGCAGTAACTCGTAAATCACTGTTAGCGGCCTATAAGTCCAATTAGCACTATTTGTAACTCTGAGCATCCATGATTAGACATGATAGCATCCTGTCAATGTTCTAGTTGTAGGCACTGTTGCTCATGTTATCCTGTGAGTGCAGATGATTCTTAGGAAGATCTTCCAAGAGATCTATTTGAATCCTGGAGGAGGCACCCAAGAAATGAAACCTACTGGTTCTTTCACTCGAAATTTGTCTACAGTTGAAAGAAAGAGAGAGTTCTCTTTATTGGATTCGGTTTTTTATTAGCCATTATTAGGACATGTCTCTCTGTTTATTTCTACGATAGAAAAGTGTTGGTAATTAGTCTCCTTATCCACTCCCAGTTTGCTGCATCTCATCAAAAAACTTTGAACAAAACTACAAGAGAGCAGCAACATGATACTTTCTGTTAACTCCTGATTTGGTTGGTACTGCATTTTTATTGTTTCCTTTGTATATCTAGGACTATATGCAATCATCCACTTATTTTGCATCAGTTTAGTTGTTTCTGATCTAGACCACCAGATAAAAGTGGGCTCATCCATCTACTTATTTCGCAAGGCATCTCTGTGAGCTGAGCTATTGATTGGTATAATTTGGTTTGTACAGCGGAGCATGCTCATTTACGGCCCAATAAAGCACTCCACTGTGCTTTTGGACACCCCACTTCATAAAATGGCATTTACTGTCTCTTTCTTGATGTCTTGATTTAAGTATGCCATGCTTGATATATTGTGTAAAGCATAGCAATGGATTGCCAAGTGCTAGCCCCGCTTCTGGAAGGCTTTTTGGCATAAAAAGTGTGGAAGCTTTCCGAGCGATGATTGGGGAGAGAGGCAAAGGAAGAAGATCTGAAAACCATTGGTTCGGGATGCATTGCGAGGTGCCATGTGCTTCATATCTTTTTCTTTGTCAAGATAGAGGGGGTAAAAGAACTTAATGCATCTGATGACAGAAAGAAGACTTCGCAATGTATCCCTAACAATTGTATTTTGATTTCCACTTTGATTCACGTCTTCAACATCCGATCTTCTGGCCATCAACAAATGTGGCAGTCGGCCTCTGTATATAAGCATTGCTAAAGTGGGAGGGCAAATTTGGAATAGATATTTAGATACTTCAATCTGGATATGTGAAGTTTGAAAGTGTCAGATCATGTTTCTGTAATCCTTTCCATCTATAGTAGGAGGGTATCTGAGTGATAGAAATATAACATATTCCTTCGTATCTGTTTCTTTATTTTTGTTCTTCATTCTCTCTTTGTTTGTGTGATGTGTTATTAATTAATATAATTATATCCAAGATGACTGTAGTTGCTTGAGCAACCCATGAGGATATATGATCTTTTATTTTCACTCATGCAGGCCATATTGGAGATGCTACTTTCCTAACACTCAAGCTATTATATATGTTGTTGACTCGAGTGACACTGATAGGTTGGTAACTGCCAAAGAGGAATTTCATGCCATCTTGGAGGTATGCAGCATTCTGAAATTACTTTATATTCATTCAATAATGTCCATTGCCTTCTCATGATAAGGGATAGTAGCTCATTAGATGGTGGGAGTGGGGGCAACATATTTAGTTCAGAATGGGTGCAGGACCTTTAAGAATCTTGTAGATATTATATTTGACAGATCATATTTAAATGTCAACAATGTGTCATGTGGCTTTGGTTGAGATGAATTGATAATGTAGATGCTAGTATTATGAGTTTTGGTCTAATTCAAAAAAATAGTTAGGAAATGGGTTAAGCTGAAGATTTGCTAGCATATAAGCAGCTGTCCAAGTACAATCCTTGAACTATGTGATTATTTTCATCTTGTCAATAAAATCTAACCTGTTCTTGTTTCTTTGAGCTTGACCCTCGTCTCTTGGTCCTAATTCCTGCTGTTCTCCAATCCTATTTTGTCTAATATAAGGTCAGTAACATGGTTTTTTCCTTATTGTTGCATGAAAGTTTAATGTCACTGCTTGTATCTAGATGTAATACTCACCTACGACTTGATGTCATTCTGACTATCAATTTAATACAGTTTTTTTCTGTTTCACTTTTCTGTAATCTAATGTTAAAATCTCATCCATTCCAGTATCTGTTTCTCTTGTGGTATCAATTATTTTTTAATTGCAATTGGATTTTTGATCTAGTTTTGGTGTAAATTCCATTCACATTTTTAGCTGCTCTTTCCACTCAATTCTCAATGATAACTTCTAGTGAGTGCATTGTTTTTGAAACTTTCAAGTGGGAACACAGCCACAACTTGGGTTCCTTATTCCAGTGGTAGAAAGATCTAAGGATAAGAGAGTGCATAACTTTAATCTAGTGGGTATTTGAGATAATTTGTACTGCAAGGGAGATGATGAGATGATAAAAAAAAACAGAGTGTTTAAAGTTCACCTAAATATGGAGCCCTGTTTGATAATATGTTAAAGGTGATATACTCTGATGCACCAAATAAAGTTTTATGTAACAAAACCTCTTAAGTTATATCTAATACATTATATTTCCTATGAGGAACTACCTTATTGCAGAGGCTAATTAGATAAAAAAGTTTATGGAACTTGACTAGTCATTTCTGCTTGTTCTTTTTCTAATCAGGAGGAAGAACTAAAAGGTGCAGTTGTGCTCATTTATGCAAATAAGCAGGTGAGAATGGTTATTAGCCACTAGAACCACAATTAACTTCTCTGTTTTAATTTGTTGACATAATTCATTGCTATCTTATAAATTTTGTTTTAACATATCTTAAAATTGCTTACATGCTAATTTCTGAAGTAGTTTATTTATGTCATTGTCCACCAGCTGATTGCTATACTAGGCAATAAATAATTGGCAGTTGTTCTATTAGTTACCTTATTGTGATTGGACAGCTGAAATATCTTGGATGATTGATTATTGTTGTGGTCATGCTGAGAACTTATAGGAAGGTGCCTTAGAGATTTTCTGCTTACGAGACTTTTGCACTTTTGAGAAGCAGGATGACCTTAAGGGGGCGTGTTATTCAATTGGGATTGTTGGGTGGGATTGGACATTTATCTCACTGGGACTAAAGACTGGACAAATTTTTTGGGATTGTGGGATTCTTGGACAAATTTGGGATTTGAATTGGGACAAATTATGCCATATTGATTCAAACTATTTTAATATTCTTTTTAACTCATTGTTCTATCATAATTAACAACCTAAAGAATTATTGACCATAGTTAACTACCTACCGATCTTCACCCCAGCTATTTTAGTAGCTAAGCTTATATTATATGAACAATAGTGCTTTCATGATAGTTTTTTGGATTTAAGGCGAATAATATGTGATTTTTGAATGTTTAATTGGTTGTAAGTTCGTATTTCACTTGTCCATTGTATTATTCTTGAACCATGGGATGCTTCATAAAGAAGTCCTTCTAATATGTGAGTGGTTTTATGTTGTGAGAAACAGTTTTAATTGTTCTTTTTTCCTCTGTTATAATTCAATCAGTATGTTTAATGAATATTAATGTTGTTTTCTTTTGCGTTTTAACCTTGTTTTGATTCTCTTGCCTTCATGAACTTATCCTTCAACTTTCTTAGAACATCTTGCAGATATCTAAATGATATTTGGTTCGGTAAAAGGTCTTTGATTCAGAATGGGTGGTTCTGGACTTGGGCAGGGAGAAGACAGAGGGAAAGAGACAAGTCTTTTCAATGCAAAGAACTAAAATTAAATCCGAACACATGTTTTATCTTTTTAAATCAAATGTGAACACATTTTGTGCTGTGTTGCTTCTGACCGGTGGCCGCTTGCTGCCGCTGGTGGTGGTGGAAATGGAGGTGGGTTGGGGGGGGGGGGGGGGGGGCGGGGCGGAGAGATTGGTTTGAGAGATCTGGATCTAGGTTTGGTTTTTGTGTGTGTGTGTGTGTGAGAGAGAGAGAGAGAGAGAGAGAGAGAGAGAGAAGAGAGAGAGAGAGAGAATCCCAAGACATTTTTGTCCCACCTTTTTTCTTGGGGCAAAAATATAGGATTTAGTTGGTATATATAGGGGGACAAAATTGAGACTTTTGAAAGTCTAGTCCCAATCTTAGTCCCAACAACTAGTAACACCCCCAAAATGAAATCCCACAAAATGTCCCAAACCAATAACACCCCAAAATGAAATCTCACTAAATGTCCTAGTCCCACCCAAGAATCTTAGTTGAATAACATCCCCTAAGCATACTTACTGTACTTGGTAAATCTTACTAGCAGATTATCTGCTAGTGGTGTTTAGTGGTTGTATGCTTAAACTATAATTGATAAATGGTTAAAAATAAAGAAGACCATGTAAACAATTAAGTAGAAAGTGCTTGAGGTAGTTCATCTTTGTCAAGCTTGTAAATGAAATAACGTGGCACCTAGGAGTGACGAGATGAGAAGAACTACGTTAAATGAAAGTGCGCAACACTGAAAGTTTACACTTCATGCAGTTCCGCAGCTAAGATGATAACAAGTTTAAGTAGGTTGAACTATTATATGTCCTCTTCAACGCCACTCGTCGACTTCATTTGCAGCAACAAACCACTAACCTTCTCCTGCCATCGAGCTCACCGTTATCGCCGCCTCCCAACGAATTCGAGGATATCGGCTTAACTCTGAGTCGAGTGAGCTGGCTCAGATCTGTAGCCGATGTCATCGGCTCACCTGAGCCGATAGTGACGTCATCGGCTTACCCGAGTCGACCGAAGCCGCCGGCTCAAACTCGAGCCGACCCGAATCGCCGACTTAGACTCGGAGCCGCCAGCTCAGACCGAGTTGACTCAGTGAGCCGAGCCGAGTTTACTCAGCCTTGACTCAATGCCAACTCAACAGACTCAGTTTATAAGCCATTTGAGCCTGTTTCAGGCCCACTCGAGCCTGATTCGTGCTTTTTTCGAGGCAATTTTCTTTCAAACCATATTACTTCTGTTTAGGACTTTCGTGGGCGACTTTCAGCCATGGGTAGTATGTGTTTCTTCGAGGTAATTCTAATTTTATTGATTCTACTTCTTTTCCAATGGCATTAGAAATTATCTTGATTACTCCTAGATTGATTCATCCTACTTGATGCTATTAGTATTATTGCTATTCCTATAAAATTGTGAGCATGTGAATCTGTTAATTTTTCTTTACTCTAATCTGATTATTAAAATAAAACTATTTCCTGAATCCAGGCACTTGATTAATTGTTTTGAGGCAATATTAAAACGACCAACATTACTTACAAGGTTTTTATTATTTGATCATCTTAATTAAATTCTTGATGCCTAAACGTTCGATAAGTTGTGGGATAATCTAATGAGCGTCCATAATTGAACTACTTGCTGATTTCTAATTTATCATTTGCATCTCACATCAAAGCATTATTAGGTGTTAGGATTAAATTTCATTTTTACTAGGTTGCACTTAGGCCTCATTTGTTGTTAATTTGCATTATTTGTTTGCTGAAAACTCATCATTTTGGGTCATAACTTTTACAGGACAACACCACATCATTTACGTTTTGCTTTTAGGAACACCTTGTTGCATGCCCACTCGCAGTGGAACGCAGTACCACTTTCGAGACCCAATTTCTGAGATGGATCCCAACATCGCTAGCGGTGCAAACTCTTAGAAGACTTATTCACTCGATTTGGCAATGTTGGGTAAAAGTTAAGAAGCAATATGAAACGTTTAGATCGAATAGAACGTGAGACTATCGAGAATGTTAGTGAGAATGGACATCGACTTCAAAATCACACACCTAGGTGTAATGTTCAACCTGATCATGATGGAATGAACTTACGGAACATTAAACTAGAAGCACCCGCCTTTGATGGTTGTTGGATCCTCAAAATTTTCTCGATTGAACATCAGACGTGGATCATTATTTCAAATATGTCTGATGAGAGATGGATCTGATTTGTCAAAATGAAATTAGTTGGTCAGGCTAGATAATATTGGACTAATATAGAGAGCTGATGACTCTTAGGAGACATGAGCCTGTTCAGACTTCAGATGAGATGAAATTGAAAGTTCAATAGAAATATTTGCCTGTGTCGTACAAACATCGCTTACTTGATAAATTACAGCGTCTGATATAAGGCAATCAATCAGTGGCAGAGTACATACCAAGTTTGATAAATTTCTAGTTAGGTGTGGCGTGAACGAGTCTGACACCATAGTCTTGTCTAGATTTCGCTCAGGACTTAGAGAAGATCTTAGGCGTGAGCTCTTTGTGCGAGACATCTCCACTCTAGAACAAGCTTATCAACTTGTCCAGGATCTAGATTGCTCCCAAGATTTTCCTTTCCCTATACACAGACTATAGGAATAACACCAACAAGGCCACCACTGTCAAATTCCAGCCTAGACAGCCCTAGCCTCAGTCTCGTTTTGTATCTAGCAACTCCACTCAGAAGCATAATGATAAAGACAAAGGAGTTTACAGTGAGTCATTTAGACCGGTTCAATAGAATTGATGTTTTAAGTGTTAGGGGTTTGGTCACATTGCCGCACAATATTCGAGCAAGACAAGAACTTTGATAATTGAGACAGTCAGATAGTGATCAGGATGATTTAGAGGAGATTGTCTGTGACTCTGAAGGAGATGTTTGAGAAAATGAGCTTATTTTTTATCATGCTACCAACTTAGGATGTCTTTTGAGCATGCGTCCACCTTCGATTGATGACGTTGACGGGTTTACTTGTTAGCTTAGTGTAATGAGATGCACATTAGCTCAATTCAAGGAGAGTGATGACTGACGTTGATCCACAATATTTCAAACTCACTAAAATAAGTGACAAATTGTCGAGTCATAATTGATAATAGGAGTTCTGTCAACGCCGTCGCCTCAAACATGGTGACTAAATTTTGGCTGAAGGTTATTCCTCATCATCAACTATATAAAGCGTCTTGGGTGAACTCTGTGTTCATTAACATTAAAGAAAGATGTCTTGTCCCGATCCAATTTGTCACTCATTTGGACAAAATTTTGTGTGATGCAGTCACCATGGATGTTGGCCATATCATTTTGAGCAACCATGGCTATATGACCTAGATGTCACTATTTATGGGCATTCGAACTTCTGTTCGTTTGTTCATGACGGAAAGAAGGTCAACCTAGCCCCAATGCAACATGTCCCTCTGCCTAACACTAAACGGCCTGATGCATCAAGTAACAAGAAAGTATTAAATTTGATCAGTCTAAAGTCTCTGGACAAGGAGATCGCTAAAGGGTCTACAATTGTTGTCCTTGTTGCTCGGGAAGTCACTAATAACTTTCAAGAACAAATTCCTTCCGCAGTAGTCCCGATTTTGAAGGAGTTTGCTGATATCTTTCTAGAGGAACTCTCAGATAACCTCCCTCCAGTGCGTGACATTCATCACGCCATAGATCTTATACCGGGAGCTACTTTTCCCAATTTGCCTCACTACAGAATGAATCCGGCCGAGTATGTTGAACTCAGGAGGCAGTTGATGAACTGTTGGCTAAGGGATCCATTAAAGAGAGTTTGAGTCCGTGTGCTGTGTCGGCACTCTTAACTCCTAGAAAGACAGTTCTTGGAGGATATGCGTTGATAGTCACACCATTAACAAGATTACAGAGAAATATTGATTTCTCATTCTCAGACTGGACAACATGTTAGACATGATGTTTGGAGCCATCATTTTCTCGAATATTGATTTGAAGAGCGTCTATCATCAAATTCGGATTCTCCCAGGGGATGAGTGGAAGACTGCGTTCAAAATAAAAGATGGTCTGAACGAGTGGATGATCATGCCTTGTGGGCTAACGAATGCTCCCAGCACCTTCATGCGCGTAATGACTCAGGTATTATAACCCTTTATGGAAAAATTCTTGGTCGTGTACTTTGATGCTATATTGATTTACAGTAAGACGTTGGAGCAACATATTGATCATCTTAGTCAAGTATGCCACACCTTGAGAAAAGAGAAGTTATATGCGAATCCAAAAAAATGTGCCTTCATGACTGGTCAAGTTATATTTTTGGGATTTGTTGTGTTTTCTCAAGGTGTTTTTGCGGATCCTAAAAAAGTTCAAGCGATTGTAGAGTGGCCCGAGCCTTGGAGTATCCGCGTTGTAAGAAGTTTTCATGTGCTTGCAACATTTTACTAACGATTTTTAAAAGGGTTTAGCGCTATCATGACCCCGATTATGGACTGACTAAAAAAAGGAATTTCATTGGCCTTTAGACACTGTCAAGGCTTTCAGAGAAATTAAGCAGTGGATGGCCGAAGCACTTGTCAGGAGACTTTCCGACCTCTCCAAGGTGTTCGAGGTCGCGTGTGATGCCTCAGGCATTGGCATAGGTGGAGTATTATCAGGAAAAGCACCACAATGCAGATTTCAGTGAAAAGCTTAGTGGTGCTAGACTGAATTACTCAACCTACGACAAGAAGTTCTATGCGGTTGTGCAATCATTATGCCATCAGCGACATTGCCTCTTACCACAAGAATTTGTCATTTATTCGGACTACGAAGCCCTTAGATATCTTAATTTTCATAAGAAGCTCAATGCTAGACATGATTGATAGATGAAATTTTTGTAAGATTACATTTATACCCTAAAGCATATGCCTTGAATTGAGAACAAGGCGACTAATGCGTTCTGTAACGTTCTCAGATTTTTAACACTGAATTACCATAATTATAAACTATTGCACTTGATCAATCTCATAATCTTTGAAAATTTGGCAGCATCCCTTCAGAAATATGAAGTCTGTCCCAATGCAACTTAATTATTTCAACCAACATCACCTACGTAATCAATATATTTCGGCTTGACATCATCTACTTAACCACATTTTCAAAACTTAAATTCCAACTACTCAATAATATCAAATATCAACAATTTATCAATATAACTTGAGAGTACTCCTCTCATTTCCAAAATCAACTTAAAAGCCATTCTAATTTATAACCAGATAAAACTTAGAACTTGTATCTCTTTCAGAAAGGTCATTAATATAAAATTCAAACTAACCAAATACAGAACTAATAATCACTACTAATACCATCAACACTTTCTATATTTCTATGCATACACATTACTCCAAGTATTGCCATATATTTATGCAATTGAAAAGTGCTATTTGGTGTCTCCGTCGCTTAAAAGGCCTCAAGCTAAACCCTTACTCTCGGTCTGACATGAAAGTGAGTTAATAACAACGGGGTGAGCTTGAAATCTTAGTGAGTAAAGTCATTCAAATCAAAATTTACATTTTAATATCATTATAAATCAAGTATGATGAGCTGAACAAATTTCAAGAAATAATCTCAATTATTTTCCTACATATGATGAGTAGTGTACCTTAATAGGTCACTAATCTTTCTATTATCTGACGTTTGTTCTATGCACTCTTTTGGACACTAATATTCAGTACATTATATCTTGTGTTATACAATACCTAACCTGGTTGTCTATCTCTTATATTCACTTAGTGATCCAATCACATACATATTAGTATATACTTATATTCAGTTCATAACACAATAGAGTTTTGATGTATGACCCACACTCACAATCATATATCCTGGAGTATGCAATCTTACTTTTCTATTAGTTTACAGTTCATTATTGTTCTTTTCACACACACACACATATATATGAAATGCAAAACACGCGGACATCACATATTGTTCACAGTAATATCCAAATATAGCCATATGTTCATACATGATGAAACACATAACAATCACATTTATATACCAGATGTCATAGACAACCCTGACCATATATCGGATGTCACAAACAACCACATCCATATATTGGATGTCACAAACAACACATCTATATGCCAGATGTCATAGACAACTATATCCATATACCGGATGTCATAAACAACCACATCCATATATTGGATGTCACAAACATATATTCATACATCACTCACACTCCTGGTGATACACCGATCTCCTAAACACATTTCAATAATAGTAAACCTTCGATCACCTCTGGTTCCACCAGTCCCTTCCTCTGATAATTTAAATAACAATAATAACTCTCTCATTCGATGTCCCTTCCTCCGATATAATAATAGTATTCCCTTTCGATCACCTTCGGTTCTACCCGGTTCCTTCCTCTGATATTTTTTTTACTTTCATGCAAATAACAATATACAATATTCATAAAGAACAACGTTATGAATGGTCATGGATCTAGCAATAACATACATCATGTCATTATTAAGAAAGTCATTAACATGATTGAGTATCAACTTGCTAAAATAAGCAACATGTAAGGTTTCTCAAAAATAACTAACCTGATATGATATCTAAATTCACGTACTATCATAGCTCGTGGGTGTCAATATACATGCATGGACTAGTAACCTTGTACATAGTTATGTATTTTAATTGGCGATCATGTATAACTATAGAATTAGTACTCACATTTATACTACTTTTTTAAATTTTCATTATTGGAATCATAATGATTTCAACACGTCCACAACGTGCCAATCATTTAAGAGCTATTAGTGATTTCAACACACATCCCATACTCCCTATAAACCTTAAAATTTAGCATCATCATAACCAACAATATATCGTTTTGAGTTTAAAAGTTTTACTCACTTCTTGGTTCGTTATCGTAGGTTTGTGAGATTCTTATAGTATTTAAGAGATACCAAACACACAAAAGGCATACGACTTAAAAGTCACGGTATTTTACCGGTCAAGTTCTAGTTCATACACCAGTGTTCGATCTTTTTAATTATATTATTTATTCATTTCTTATTAATTAGTTATTATTTAAAATCTAATATCAATTTTCTTTTTTATCACCAAGTAGGCTGACTACTGGTTATAACCGGCGCTAATCAGTAATTTTCTAATTCTTACTGCTACAAGTTATTAGTTGCACAACAATTCTGATATTGCAAGGATTATTAATAATTTATTTTGATTACGGACATTAATTCAACTGGAATCGAAATAGGAAGATATATCTTTAAACAAACAGGTTAAAGACTTTACTATATGTAGGTTGAGCTCTCAATTAAGTTATTGATATTAATCTTTTTAGTCACATTAATTCACCGACACCACCGGTTATTCAGTGTTCAGTCTGAACAAGTAATCATCTTGGCTTCACCACTTGTATTTTATGATCGTAAGGATGGATATTCTATCATTGTTACAAGTAGATATATATATGAATTTTACAACCCAGTTTTTTAGTTATTTGATTTTTCATCCGAAGAATATCCGATAAAGGCATATTTATCATATTTCAAGTTAACACTATTAATCATGATTCAATCTATTAATACACAATGATTTTCACAGTTATAATCAGATTTATTAGTTATTATGGTGTCACCGATTATCATCGGTACAATTTAATATATTCAATTAAATATCAATTAATCATTTATGATATCCTATCAATTTATCTATCACCGTTCGTATGAGAGTTATTCATTATTACCATCATAATAATCAATTCACATGTTCACACACACACACACATGAGAGTATATTTCTCAAAACACAACAAATCCGAAAACAATATCAATATCAATAAATACTCAACATATCACATAATATTCTATTATCCCTTGCACTTAGTTTAATAAAGAGCTTTTGATATCCTGATTATTTATCAAATTTACTCTGTAATGCTCGGAATTATTTCTAGTTACTTTTATATTTAGCTCATTTTCAATCACTTTTATCAATTCGACCATTATCGTTTCACATTCACAATCGCTAATTAACCAAATTGTCTTGATTCCATTTGGGTTGGCAGTATTAACAGAAAATTCTAATATTTCAATTAATATGCTATTTATATCATACTGTATCCATTACATGTATCTCATTTTAACAGAGATTTCTATATCACAGTTATTTTCAATTGTTTAAAGATTAATTTCAATTTCATTTACTTGGTTTAATTCTGGTATTAACTCTGCTATTTATATCATATTGTTTCCATTATATGTATCTCATTTTAACAGAGATTTATATATCACAATTATTTTTAATTGTCCAAAGATTAATTTTGATTTCAATTACTTGGTTCAGTTCTAGTATTAACTTTGGATTCTGCTTATACTGGTATCAATACAACCAGTTCTATAATTTTCGATTTCATGGTTAATGTTCCTCAAGTGACCATTTATCTTAACTGATTTTTAATAATCTCTTATTAATTAGCTAGTATCCATGATCTATGATCCGTTTTCCGTTCCGTCACAGTTTAGTTTACTCACCGGGTATAACCGGTGTTAAGCAATCTTTATCTGATTATTACTCATAATTACTAATTTGCACAACAGATTTGATATCACACGTACGTAATATCAATCTTCTCTTAATTATAATCATTATTATAATAGTCAATACACAATCACAGTTTTTAATAAAAATCAGAGACAGATTTTACCCAACTTTTGATCTTGTCAATTCTATGGACACTTGATACCGCATAATTATTACTATTGACGTGTAGCTCTCATCTCCATGAATCTAACGACTTTAGAATCATGCGATCAGAGTCTGAATGGCCGAGATATCCCTCGAATACCCACGAGTTACAAAATGGAGTTAGATACGTAATAATTGAAAGTATTCAGAGGTCTATTGATAATTTTCCAAGGCCTAAAAATAATTATATAATCTATTATGGGCTTAAATGCAATTTACCTCATTTAATATATAGGGGGGGGTCAGATCTGGTTCATAACGGCTTGGGTTTTGGGTTCAAATGCACCCAAACCCACCACCTCTTCTACAAAGCAACAACAATCGTTGATGCTCCTCCTCCCACGCGCCGCCCAGCCCCACGATTGTCGCCTCGCTGCCACCCTCCCCAACACCGTCGCACCCTGGCGTCGCTTCTGGCGCCGCCTCTGGTCGCCAACCAGACAAAAGAGAGAGGTAAAAAAGAAAGAAGAGAGATGAGGGGGCTGAGTTGCACCCCTCATGCCGTCGTCGGCACCCAACTCAGCGCCTGGGCGTCGGCGCCATAGCCGGCCTGTCGGTTGGCCGGATCTCGAGAGAAAAAGAGGAAGAGAAAGAGAGGGAAAATGAGAGAGAATGAGAGATCTCATTCCTCTCATATAAATCCTCAACTTCTGCCCTCCCTCTCTCATACCTCCCCATACTCACTAATTAGTTAGTTTATTTATTTATATTTCTTTTTCCTTTTCCTTTCTTCATTTCTCTAATTACATGAATATATATAATTAGAGTTACAAACCAATACATGATATGTAATGTATACCACTATTTCATGGAATAAATATATTCATATATATTCACATATTTTCCATGTTCTTCTACTCAAAACCAATTGATAATAAATTTCAAAAGGATAACCAGTGATGCAGATTACTGATTCTCAGCATCAATATTATACCAAAAATTCAGAAATCACATATTTAATTAGAATTTAGTTGCACATATGTACTTAAATAAATGTACAATTATATAGCTATCAATATTTCTCATACCACTAGATCCTATATAATTATAAAAATTTCATTCCACTTCGGATTTCTCCAAATGAATTACCGAAATTCATTTCACACATAGACAATTAATTTAAAAAATCATAAGAAGTTTAGAAAAATCTCATTAACTCAATATTAATATATTAATCCAGGGTTGAATAACCCGAGTGTTACAACTCTCTACCCATTAGAAAAAGTTTCATCATCAAAACTTGGCATATCAAATAATAGATAAGGGTAATACATTCAACTTTCTTCCTCATCTCACAAAATCTTTTTCTAAACAGAGCAGTTTGTTCCCTTCAGGTCATGTATCTCATTTACTTTAGTATATACTTGAGTTCTTCTTGTATGTACACAACACAACACATATATCTAATATCATCACATTCACACAATACATATCTTACACATATTCCATATCATTACATTTACGTATCACACCTGGTGATACATCGTATATCATCACATACACATCACACTTGGTGATAACTATATCAGTTATCACATTTCATCACACATCATATCAGCACATACGCATATCATACTTGACGATACACATGTCATATATTCAACACATAATTATTTTTATTTATCGATCATCTTAACAAATTCATCATTTCATATTTAAAATCTCAATAAGGTTGTTCTGTTCTGATTTAATCTTGGCTTGCTTGACATTTTAACCACTCTCTTATTACGGTGTCTTATACCACTGGTAGTTCACATTGAGAGCCCGCACTCCCAGCAGAACGCATTAGAATCAAGGCATGTGAGTATACTTTTATTCAAACGTAAGGGAAAAATCAAATAACACGTATTCCGAGATTAATCATACACTTAAGAACCTATTACACCCATGAACTACTCACATCATGACACACATTCATTCATTTATACAAGCTGCACACTTACATACACATTGATTAAAACGATCAGCCTTATTCCTGAGCCAACGATCTAATCAATCCCTATGCCTATACTTTCTTAGGCCTATACGTGAACTCTACTTCAAAATTCTAAGCATGAGTTCTGATACCAACTGTAACAGTCCCAGATTTTTAACATTGAGTTACCATAATCCTAAACTACTGCACTTGATCAATCCGAAATATGAATTCTGTCCTAATACAACTTAACCATTTCAGCCGACATCGGCCTACTTAAAGTCAAGATATTTTGGCTTGGCATCACCTACTTAATCACATTTTCAAAACTTAAATCCCAACTACTCAATAATATCAAATTTTAATAATTTATCAATATAACTCGAAAGTACTCCTCCCGGTCCCAAATCAACTCAAAAGCCATTCTAATCTATAACCAGATAAAACTTAGAACTTGTATCATTTCTAGAAAGGTCATTATTAATATAAAATACAAACCAACTAAATACAGAACTGATACAATCACTACTAATACCATCAACACTATCTATATGTCTATGCATACACAATCATTTATATAGTCTGTGTGACAATTTGATTTCTCTAGTAACTGATTCTCTTTAACTTTCTTTAGTTTCTCTACCGCAGATTACATGGTTTATTAATTCAGTAAAATACTCACTCAATAATTTAATTTATGCAATGAATTCATCTTATGTACTTGCAGCACGTATCACCCACGTATCTCATATAACATACATGGAATACATCAAATCTACTCGCAATTTCATGAATATAGTTATCTGTTCAGGTAAGTCCATATCACAGTATTACAAAATGAAGTGTGAAATTCTCCGTCTTCCCCTTCCTACTGGCCCCTTCCTCTGTTGTATAAATATATGATAATCACACCGTCTTCTCTCTTCTACCGGCTCCCGCCCATCCCCTTCCTCCATGATATAAGTATATATATAATTATATTGCACACAATAACACCGTCTTCTCCCTCCTACCAGCTCCCGCCCGGTCCCTTCTTTCGATATATAAATATATGATATAACGATAATACAATCTTTCCCCTCCTCCCGGCTTTCGCCTGACCCCTTCCTCAGAATATAAATATATGATATAATGATAACATTGTCTTTCCCCTCCTATCGGCTCCCGCTCGACCCCTTCCTCCGATAATCATGAATGCAACAAACATATATGTATCATACACAAGCAACAACCAATTCATCACGCAACAGACATATATGTATACACAAAAGACAATCAATTCATCACAAAATGAACACCGGTCAATTGTTGTAGTTAAATTTTCAGCTTGTCGAGTATATATATATTTTTGAAGGTGTGTATGTCCACAAATATAAATTACAAGTTAACATTATAGTGATCTGCTCACCTCAATTATACAAGTCAGGTTCTTATTCATTTTATCAATATTCAACCTTCTATCATTGTTGTAAGCAATTATCGCTTATGTATATGTAGGCGTACACAGATGTACCAATAACCATAAAAGTCAAAGATCAACATGTCAAATAATCATTTACATTCCCAACACACATATTTAGGCCATACAGTGATGTTTTGTAATTAAATTCACTTCCCCTTTATATGTTCGATATTTAATGTTCATGCTTGATCAACTACCGACTCATGTCTGGTACTTTAACATACCTGTTAGTTATGGATAATTTAATAAGTAGACACTAGGCAATATCTTCTGTTTTTATTCCATCGGGATTAATACTAGCAATCAAGGAGTATGTGACTCACTAGTTTAAGTTCTCATTGTAGGTGATGTGCACCCAATCAACATGTGTGTGTGTGTGTGTGTGTGTGTGTGTGTGAGGTTAGAGTTCTAACTCACTTGTCTACCCATACTTTCAATTTTCGATCACACCATCATATATATAATACAAGCAATTATTTGGTTAAACTAAAATATCACATTATTCACTCCCTAGTTTGTCATTTGAGTTTCCTAAATTTCGTTCGCACTAATTTACTATATGTGCACTAGTTATTATATTGAGTTGGTATTTACACTACTTAAACTTTTCATTCCTCTTACCTGCATTTTAAGTCTTTTAATATCATTCACTGTTTCATCGCCGATTAATATAATCAACATTCATTTGTAAGTATAAATCTTAAGGCTAACTGAGAAATTCTGATACTCTGGTTATCTCCAGGCTTTGGATTTATTTGAAGTTTCTGTTATCTGTTAAATTTACTAACTTGTGACACTATACCCTCCGTGATCTGGGTGCATCAATTGATGTGATATCCTACATGAAAATTTAAGTTAAACACTCTCAACTCAATTGTTAGTGGAAGTCAACTCTTTTAATTTCTCTTGACTTAATAAGAATCCAAATATGTTTAGATAATCAATTGTCAGGATTAAAAGCTCAAGGTTCGCCTGAAGTACAGCTAAATAACAGAACATCCAACCCTATTCTATAACTTAAACAAATGAGCTTAAACTAAAATATGAAGCCATTAGATAAAAGAATTACTTATGCATAGCTTTGGTTGGCTTGAAATCGAGTTCGGCTTGTTACGGCTCATAGTTAACTCAAGTTTTGCTTACGTTCAAGCTCAAAATATTAGTCTTGAATGTGGGAGTATACTTGTGTATTTAATCCAAAAAGATTTGCCTCCCAGTCAAGTTCAGTATGGTTTCTCTAACATAAGTTGCATTTTTCTAATATTAACCTTTACGACTTTCAAACCATCTTTATCCATTCTTCGATTTTGTGATAACTACATAAATAGATTTGGTTCGTCTGTGATACACCTTGTCATACATCTAATCCTTTCTCAAATAACATTTCGATGGTTATATATAGTGAAGTAGTTTTCGCTTTGAGCCTAAAGTCTGCAAATCGGGTGAGGGGTCAATCATTGGTTGTTCATGCTTAAAAGGGATCTCCTCAACATTTAAAGTTTATGAAGGAGATCTAAATTTATCTACAAGGGAAGCTAAGATGAGGATGTTGAGATATGTGAGCACAATATGAAACGTATAGACAAGAATCAAATGTAATCAATACTGTTAGAGTTAGCTTGCCGATGTGTATCTATATCCCGACTGCTACACACACAAGTCGTATACTCTACGTGGTAGGCCCAGGTGCTGTATTTACAACATATGACATGCATGAAGGACAAGTTAAGTGTGGCAGTTTATAAAAATATTATCGTGGGTTTCTTTGTACCCAAATTCAAGTTTATGATTGGCTTTCATTTCTTCTCCGTCACTATATTATTATTTTTTTGTTTTTTATTTTTTATTTTTAAGTGATCGCATCATGTACATGAAATAAGAATTTATGCTTACATCAAAATCATTCTAATGATTAGAAGCCTAATTACAATATATACTGGGGTTTATCTCATGTAAATATCATAAGAATATTATTGTGGGTTTCTTCGTACTTAAATTCAAGTTTATGATTGGCTTTCATTTCTTCTCTGTCACTATATTATCATTATTTTTATTTTATTTTTTATTTTTATTTTTTATTTTTTATTCTCAAGTAATCACATCATGGACAGGAAATAAGAATTTATGCTTACATCAAAATCTATTCTAATGATCAGAAGCCTAATTATAATATACACTGGGGTTTATCTCATGTAAATATCACAGTTATGAAAATCAAGACTTCCACTTTAGCAACAAGCTGTTATTCTATATTGGTATCAAAGATATCCTCTAAACACGATAATTTTTGTTATGTATGTCCCAACTACACTGTTTCCAGAATAATCAAGCAGAAAAGTAGAAGGATTAAAATATAGTTTCAGTGGAATTATGAGCACACGTCTGTGCAGGCATTTTATTTTATTTCGTCCAATTACCTCTCGACTTTGCATAAATCTTTTATTTAGGTATTTTAGCTACAACACAAATCCGTGAAATTTATACTTCAACTAAATTGCCATTAAACTCACAACTCAACAACATAAACTGCCTATATCTTTCCCTAAAAATATATTTCTTATTTTGTTACAACAATTGCCCAAACCTTTCTCTCAGATTATGAGCAAAATAAATCAAAAGCAAGAATTCATCAAAAATTAGCACGGAATCTTAAAACTTACTACAAACGAATCAATTCTCTAGTCATCATTCCAAATTGTACCTAAATAACTGACGAAAATCCAAAACAAGGATATTGTGGCCTAGACATCAAAGTTTAGCTACAACTCAAGAAATTGGGGAAGGTCAACCTATTTCATCTTATACCTATTTACTGAAGCATGCTAAAAACCACAAACAATCACCATTAAAAGAAATCAACCTTCAGCCTTTCCAAATTTGTGAACAATCAAGCATTCAACCACGATAAAAAATAGGGTCATTTAGAACCACTATAACCACAATCACATAGAAATTTTTGATCTAGAAAATGAAATGTAGGCTAGCTGAATTCATGAGCACTTCAAAATTATCACAAAATAATTTGAACTAAAGAAATCCCCCACCTTACTGCCCTAGGCCGCAGCCCTCGTGTTGCCGCCCAGTGCTGCGCGTCGTGCGTGAGCCAGACCAACGGCAGCAGCAGCCAAGTTGCTGCCGCACCCCTTCTCCTTTCTCCGTGCGCTCGCTCCCCCTGCTGGCACCGCTTGACTCCCAAACTGGTTACCGATCACCATCAAGGAAAGGGGCAAAGGGGAGAGGAAAAGAGGGGATGAAAGATTGAGGGGGATTGAGATAAGAGGGTGAGAGTCGGATCTGGGGGAGGGGCTGCTGCCGCCAACAAAAGGAGAGGGGGTTTGCTGCCCTAACCACCACCCGACACTGCCTTGGCCGCCATGCGCTTGCCTGCGGCCATCGTGCCTGCACAGACCAGCGAGAGGGAGTGGAAGTGTGATTGAGGGTGAGAGAGAGATCAGTGAGGATTTTTTTATCTTGGGGAAATCTGCGTGAGGGAGAGATGAGAGTGAGAGATGAGGAATTTGGGGATCTCATTCCTGGGCGAACAATACCAACAATTGGGGATTAAATTGAGTGTTAGGTTTGAGGAACTTTCTAGAAAACTCCCCCTTTCCCCACATCTCAATTATAAAATAATTACACAACATATACATTTATACAAGTGTGAATGTATTCATGTGAAATACTTAACTGTGCATGCACCACACGCACACATTGTTATATATATATATATATATATATATATATATATATATATATATATATATATATATATATATATATATATAATATGATGATTAATCCTAACATGCCACTTGGCCTCTTTCGTCCTCAAGTTTTCCAAGTTGATACCACCTCAATTCCACTAATTAATTAGGATTTTAATATTCAGGTTAATTAGTAGACTCTACATGACAAGGTATAACTATTTATTTAAGAATGAAAAATCCAATTTTATTTTACCTCAAATTTCCCCCACAAAATATTTAAAAGTTCATTTCATACTAAAATTAATTCAATCATCACCTCAGATAATCCTGTATAAATTTATAAATCAAGGATCAGAATATTAAATTCGATTTTAATAACCGAGGCGTTACAATACGAGCCTAGGAAACCTTTTACGATACTTGGTTGATGCGAATTTGAGGAAATTGATTCTTATTTTAACTCATTGTAGAGTCTGTATATAATCATTCGGTGAATATGACAATAGATATGAGTCTATTTGAAGTTGTGCATGATTACAAACCGAAGAAGCCTATAGATCTTATCCTTATGACGCATCATCTTAAGGTATCCGAGTCTGCATTCGCGTCACATGTTCATGATTTGCATAAAGAGGTCAGTAAGAAAATTCAAAAAAGTAATACACATTATAAATCTCATCCTGATTTACACCGCATGTATCTTGAATTTAATGAGAGCGATTACGTAATGATCCGGATTCGACTTGAGCGATTTTCGTTAGGAACTATTAAGAAATTACATGCTCATAGTGCAGGTCTTTATAAATTTCTCAAAAAAAATTAATTCAAATGCCTACGTAATTGATTTACTTTCAGATTTTGAGATTAGTTTGACATTTAATATTTCAGACTTAGTAGCTTATAAAAGTCCTCCTTTTAATCCTAATAATTCACTTATGGATTTTGATGAGCCTCCCCTCGAGCCTTTCTTTGAGGGACCCTACTTGCCACCATTAACTACTACACATGTCCCATTTGTAGCAGAATGAGATTGATATAATTTAGATGATCAAATCATCTCCACCCAAGATGGTGGTTGCAGACGATGTTTAGTGCGTTGGAACAATCGTCCTGAATCTGACACATGGATTACTCGAGATGACAACGATTGGTCCTAGATCTATTGGAGTACTACGAAAGCCGCCAGAAACTTTACTCGACAGGGTCGAGTTCTTCCTACCCAGGGAGAGTTGATGAGATCATACTGACTTCTCTTCACACATATCAACGTTGTCGCCACTGTATTGCATCAATCCCCCTTTGGTTTTAGTTTTGAGATATGCTGGACATTGTTTATTTCAATTTTACTGAACAACTGTTTAGTTCACGTGTTGCAGTTGTGTTTGATTTTCGTTTGAGTTCGTTTGGACTTCATTTGGGTGAACATTTAGGGTTGAGATTGAGTCTAGTTGTTCATGTTTGTTTCCGACATTATATTTATTTTTGTTACTTTTCGTTTAGTGCCACATCGGAAGTGGGTGGAGTCTTGTAGTCAATTGAAGCCTATTTTAAGAGGCCCAACTCAATGAATAAAGCAATGAAAATTTGATAAAAAAAATTCTATTTTGGTATTGGTTTGATCTAGTTGAGTGAATCAGTAGGTGGTGAAGCCTAGCACCAGATTGCGATCCGTGCTCATATTCTCAATTCAAACTTCTAGCCTTTGATTCCACATAAGTATGAGACTATTGTATTTAAAATAAATATTATAGTTTTCCATGCCCCAAGACTGGTGGAAACTTCAAGGTGTGACTTCTATAATTTTGTAACCAGTCTATAAACAATCATCCAATTTATGGATACTAGATTTCATGATTGTGTATTAAGTGTTTGATATGTACAGGTAAATATAACAACTAACAGTTTCTCAAGCATAACGCTGATGGTTCAATAATATTTTTTTTATAATGCTGCCAACATCTAATACAGTCATCAACATTATATATGATAGTGCTTCACATGGATTCCCACAACTTAACTTTATATGTACTTGACACTAAACCACAAGTCCAGTACCTTTCCTTTTGCATAGGGGTGTTTGTGTGTGTGCACCCACGTGATTTTCTTTGCAACTTAAATGCAAATCAGTGTAAATGCCTCAGGCTATGTCAGGGCGTATGATGTTTCAGTTTGAGTTCTGCCTCATTAATGTCTAAAGGCGATCATATCCATTGACACGTTTATGCGTGAAAGTCAACATAGTGGAAATTTGCTTTATTGATCGGATACAAATTTATAGTTGTACATACTTATAAACGAGAAACATTTAGTGCTTGTCGTTTATTACCACAATATGAGAACATATAAATAAATATTCTTTTGCTAGTTTCTTTCACATTGTAATCGGTTATCCTGCATTTAATTGCAGGACCTTCCAGGTGCACTGGATGATGCTGCAATAACTGAGGCACTAGAACTTCATAAGATCAAAAGCCGCCAGTGGGCCATTTTTAAAACTTCGGCTATCAAAGGAGACGGGATATTTGAGGGCTTGGACTGGTAAGCTTAAATTTATACTTAAAATGTTGATTTCAATAACAGTATTGGTCCCACAACACAACCCCCCTTCCTCCCTCCCTCTCAGTCATTCGAAGTTATCCATTCCTTTAATTCCTGTATGTTAAATGTCATTTTATTAAGATAAACTAGAAATTAAAAGATTTGTATTGCCTATAAACCTCAATATTTTTCTTTGATTCTGTATTAAGTTCTTTATTATCGAGTGAAGAAAACCAAAGTAAGATTTTTTTTTTTTTTGCTACCTCAGTGTGTAAGGATGAAATGTATAACTCAGATCCTAAAGGCTAGCTGACTTCTCAATCATCATAATCTACTAATAGAATTTAGTACTTGACCTAAATATACTAAAATTAGAAGTTTTAATGCAATTTTCTATTATTACAAATTGTCATTTAATAAATACGATACCAATGATGCTCCTCATGTTTTAAATTTGCAACCTTAAAATAATAAGCGCATAGCAGTCAACATGGCTCCAGAATCTTAAGCTAAGCATGTGTTCAATATTGTGAAAGTTTGTCATTTAGAAATACTCGTGATGTTATTTAGATTTTGACTGTGACATCCACCAAATCCAGCTGCAATAACCTTGATATTTTCTGTTTGCCACTCTTAACAATACGGCATTTATTAATAACTTCTTAATGCATACTTCTCAACATAAATTAGGACACCCCTCACTGCATAGGGCTTCCTCTGTGCAGGGTCTGGGAAGCGCTAGTGTCACTAATTAACCATAAATTAACAGTAAACTAAAAAAAGCGTAACTAAGAAGAAACTAATTAACAGCTTAAATTATTTCCAGTGAATCAATATATTTTTCAATAAATTCTGAATATCTATGATAGTAGGCAAAATTTATGTTTTGTGTACTTCTGTTTGTACAAGTCTGAATAAATTGACATACACAAGGAACAATTTGGGAGACCATTTGACAAAGTAACTATTTATGAGTAATTTAACAAGCTGACAAATATGGTGTGATATATACTATGGTCTGAACTTGAGAAGAAAGGAATTATTGGAAAAGGATGAAAGTTGAATGAACATGCGTCGGTTCTCAAGCTTCGTCTACAAAGTCAACATTGTCACCCATCATTTTTTACTTTGAAAATGGCATCAACTTTGGTGCAGAACTCTGTATTGAGTAAACTTCATGAATATTTGAAGTTTTTATGTCTGGTTGTCAACCTGACATAGACTTTGAGTTTGGCCAAATTTCTGACAGAGAGTCATGAAACAGTGAGGGGCTTGATGTGCAATCTTGCAGGCGAGGCAGGTAGGAAAATCTATGCTATTGTTTCTTCAAATTAAGCTCATGCAACCAATTCAGCCTTCACTAGAGAGAAGTCCAGTAAAAGGAAAGATGTGGTACAGGGATTTTATTCATCTTCTAGGCATTATATTGAATAGAGCCAAATGAAGACATTCTTGAAACGTGATATATTTTTCCAGCAAACAATTGTCTGCTTAGCCATAGGTTTTATCTATTTATAGATAGGATAATAGTACATGTATTTTCCGTAGTTAGGATAATAATTCATCTATTTTCTGTACTTAGGTTGGAAAAATTAATGGTACTCAAGAAAATAACGTTTGATTGTTTTCAACTTTAAAATGCCAATATAGTCAACAAGGTAAGATTTCTGTATATTTGGGAAGAGAAAGTTACCAGAATAGGGAAGTGTCAGCCTTTTTATTTTTGGATATTGGAACTGGTAACTTCTCTCTCTCTCATATTCCTTTTTATTTTCTTGCAACCAAAATACAAAGAATCAACCTTAACATGATCCCTTTTGCTCTGCGTTGTATACCGAAACATCTAACCTTTTTTTTCACCTTAAACTTTTAAACCTTTTTGGTAAAAGCAGCGTGCATCTGGTACACTGCGGCGCAGTTGTAGAATGTGTCGAACAGTTGTAGAATGTGCCGAACTTGTTATTTTATTAGGCAATGTACCTTAAAACTATGTTATGTCAACCTTTTTTTTCATTTGTTTTAGTGCACCTGTGATTCAGTGTTGGCTCCTAAAATGTGGGGTCATTTGGGCACACAGTTGCAAACCTTTCCCTTGTTGGCATTCATGTTTGGGACGTTCCGTGTGTAACTTATTTATTATCAAAACATTTATGGTTCTTTTCAATTTATTCATTTCTTGTACAACCTTATGCAGGCTCAGCAATACACTCAAATCTGGGGTGGCTAACTCTACAAGAGCACAAATAATGTCCATAAGCCTTGGATGTCGAAGCTGGTAATTTTTTCTATTTGGGCAAGACGATGCAACATGATCGTAATTCATATCTGTTAAACGAGTTCATTACTGACCTGTCAATTTATCTGTCATTTTGCTATTTTTTTTTTTTGGGGGTTATACATGTCTACATGTAAAGTCGCAGTCAAATACTGGAATGCATACACGTTTTTGTGCTGCTGTTTCTCAAAACTGTTTGCATGCGTTTAGTGAAATAACTGGAGATGGGCTCAACTATTAGTAAGTTTGCAGGGATTGAATTTGTTCCCTCTCTTTTTTTTTCTTGAATTTGTTTGTTGCTTGGCTCCTCTACTGTCCAAAGCATGCTGGTGCTTTTTTGATGGTACACCTTTTATTGAGATTGTTTGATGGCGGGCCTGCGTGGATATTGATTTAGATCTTTGATTCCACAATACTTGTGAACCTCGAATAAGAAGCACATTGGCTGTCGATTGTTGCATATTTGGTCAGGATCGAGTTCTTGAAGTGTTTTCTCAATGTTACTGGGTGCTTGATAAGACAGGTAAAAATTATATTTTTACGGTTAATGCTCCACATCATGTGTGTTTGATAGTACTGATGCTAGTTCATATGTTATTTTCTTCGTGACATGTGGATCTGACCCATGTCATTCTAATTTCGAATCTTTTAGCTATATAGGGCATGTTTGGTTAAGGGTGGAAGTGAAGAAGTGAGGAAGGGGTGAGAGTCCCCTTTGGAACTTAGGAATTAGTTAGTAAGTTTTTCGGTATTTGGATGTTGTTAGGAAGATATGGTTTGAAAAATGTTATGTCTTTTTCGGTGTTTGGATGATAATGTGGAAGTGGAAGTGGAAAAGTTGACCGCAAAATAATATTAAAATAAAAATTAATTAAGAAAAATAAAAAATAGACTGTAATTAGAATGCAAGTGAGATTTACATGATCAAAAAATTAACTGCTTTGTGTTATAACTTATTACAAATGAGATTTAAATGATCACAAATTAATTGTAGCACTCTGGAAGTGAGGAAATGGTTATAGAAAAGAGAAAAAGAAAAGGAGTTTTTTTTTTTTTTTTTTTTCTTTTCCGGTGTTTGGATAGATAGGGAAGTGAACAATTATACTTTCCCATTTTCTTACTTCTGCCCATTTCCTTGAAAACAAACAAGCCCATAAAGAAAAATTGGAGAGTAATGTGGATGAATAAATGAAATTTTTACTATTATGTTTGGATGCATAGGGAAGCAAGTAGGGATGGCCATCGAGGTGGGTCGACCCACTTTGACCTGTTTCGCTTCGTCTTGTGCGACTTAGGCGACTCCTCTGAGTCGCACAGGGCGAATATGGGTTATGGCCCCGTTTCGAGACTGGTCATACGAACCGATCCGTCCTGTTTAAATGGGACGGATCAGATTCGTCCCATGATGAATCACGGGACGAATCGGGTTGGAGAAAATCACGGGACGGATCAACTCACTATATATATATATATATATATATATATATATATATATATATATATATATATATATATATATATATATTAAGTCCTATATAATTATATAGATGTGAGGGAAAAAAATTTAGATAGAAGACCCTATCTTGTTTTTTTATTTTTTTAAACCCTTGAAATCTAAAATAATAATAATAATAATAATAATAATAATAAAAGATGAGGGACCTGTCTCGGCGAATCTTGGTAACGAATCGGGTCAAGAGACCCGATTCGTCTCCCGATTTTCTGACCCGTCTCGTTGGAAACCGTCTCGTAACGAATTCGTTGGCAAACGAGACGAATCGACCCGATTCGTCCCATTAGCCATCCCTAAAAGTGAGAAAGTGGGAGGCCTCATTTCTCACTTTCATTGTCAATCCAAATACTGAAAAAGAAAAATGAGAAAATCTTTTTCGTTTTCTTTTTTCCTTTTACATCTCTCTCTTACACAATCATTCTCTCACTATCAAAGTGCTATAGTTAATTTTGTGTTCATGTAAATTTCATTTATAATAAGTTGTAATTCAAAACAGTTAATTTTGTGGTCATGTAAATCTACTTGCGTTCTAATTACAGTCTATTTTTTCATATTAATTTATATTTTAATTATATTTTGCGGTGAACTTTGTGGTCAATTTTTTCATGTTCACATCCATATTACAATTCAAATACCGAAAAAAGACATAACATTTCAAACCACACTCCTTGACAACATTTAAATATCGAAAAATTTACTAATCAATTCTCAAGTTTCAAAGGAAACTAATATTACTTCACTCACTTTCCCTAACCAAAGAGCCCCTATAGCAATTCATGTATTTATCTGTGTTGGTATTTGCATCATGTAGAACATATGTTTCTATTCAGTTGAAAGTCACACGCCCAACATGCGTGTACACACCCACCATGCATTATATGATATTACTCGTGACAAAAGTGATAATATGTTTGCACGTCTTAAATGATAATTTGTTTGCACGTGTGTGGATTGGGCTCCGTGTGAGCATAATCGATTTTGGTCCTATTTTTAGTCGCTGTTGATTATTATTATTATTATTTATCTTCGTCTTGAGACTCATATTTGAATTTTTCATAATGCATGTATAGTTTTATTTCGGAGTCAGACCTCAATGATAAAAAAAGAGGAAAAACAACTTGGATAAACATTAAAGAGATTGCTTTGAGTTTCACTTTTGTGAATTTGTAGGAATGTTAGTGAAAAATTAGTTGATTACATAAATAAAAGAAAGCTTGGTTGAAAATTGGAGTTATAACTAAAATTTGAATTTATATTTCAAAAAACTGTCCTTTTCCAGTGTCTCATGGACAGCCAAATAATGCATGGAAAAACAAAATCTCTCTCATTTCCTCTATTTTATTTTCCTATTAATTAATTTGTGGCCGCATCCCCATTTCTCTCGTAAATACTAACGACTTCTACATTCATCACTGCAAATAATAGCTCAGTCTCGTGAGAGCAGTACATGAACAAAATGAGCATAAGATATGATTCAAATACATAGGAATATGCAGAGAAATAAAATTATAAAAATTCTTCTATACAAATACGACATGAATTTGAATATTACTAATAGTTATATGTTTATATATGTAGTTATAATATCTTGTGATTTACTCATTAGAATAAAGTGCAAGCAAAATTCTAGAATGAGTTGAGTTAAAATCGTGATTCCTCCAACTATTTCATTTATGTTCTGTTTGGATTTAAGGAATTGGTGTGAAGTGAGGAAGTAGGAAGTAAGATTTATTTCCTTTAGGAAAAAGGGAAATGAGTAGTAAGTTTTCTGGTGTTTGGATGGTTGTTGGGAAGTGTGGTTTGAAAAATGTTTTGTCGTTTCCGGTGTTTGGATGATAATGAAAAGTGGAAATGGAAAAGTTGACCACAAAGTTGACCGCAAAATAATATTAAAATAAAAATTAATTAAGAAAAATAAAAAATAGATTGTAATTAGAATGCAAGTGAGATTTACATGACCAAAAAATTAACTGTTTTATGCTATAACTTATTATAAATGAGATTTACATGACCACAAAATTAACTGTAGCACTCTGGAAGTGAGAAAATGGTTGTGTAAAAGAGAGATGAAAAAGGGAAAAGGGGGTTTTCTTATTTTCCTTTTCCGGTGTTTGGATAGATAGGGAAATGAGCAATTATACTTCCCCACTTCCTCACTTCACTCGGATTCCTTACATTCAAACACGCCCTATGGAAAAACCAGAGTCATGAATCAGTTTTCAATCCACATTTTATTATTGTTTTGGACTCAACACTTGTTTGTCTCAGAATTTTTTTTGGCTCACCGTGTTTTTCATCACGGCGGTCACCATGCCCGGCTGGACCGTTGATTCTGGTTGGCCTCTAGGTGGGACCCACCATCCTCAGCCGGATGAACAACTGAGATGGCGCGGTGAGCACGGTGACGAGAAAACGCGGTGAGCAAAATGACACTATTGGTCTCACACATAGCTCTAATAAGTATCAGTATCAAAATGTTATACGTTTGTATGTACGTGACCGGTTTCGAAGAACCGGGACCCGCCTCCATCGACCGGTTCCAAAAACGGGTCCTTTCTAATGGTGTCGACTTACCGTAGCAGTTGAATGGTATATGATACAAAATTAACAGCCCAAGTGGTCCCCGCCATCAACTCTCACGCTCGCCATCCCGTGTCTTTGCCACCGTCAGACCACTGGGCCCCACCTCACTGCCCCCCCACCCCCCCAAACTCCTCTAAATTCCTTCTCCGCCAATACAAATCATTATTCTCACGAATATATATGTGCCACGTGTTCCCACGGGTCCCCACGGGGACGATAATGCCAATCAAATCATTACCTCACACGTGTCAAACGTTCGAATCCGGAGCAGCGCGAGACTGTACCACCTGATCGCACCCAAAAAAGCAGTGACGTCACCACGGTCGTCACGTGCCCGAGTAAATCCCAAAACTAGCCTCGCATCAGGTCGCGAAAAAGGACGGCGGCGGATATTCCAACCAAAAGAAATGATGAAGGCACTCCAGCATTAACCATTAACGAACCCCATTATTTTTATAAAAGTACTCATCAAAATCAAAAAATGACCAAAAAAAAAATCTCCCCCAACCCCCCCCCCCCCCCCCCCCAACCACCACCACCACCACCTCTGTCACATCCCGTTTCTTAAAATATATCGTAGTAGAGACACGATAAGAGCTGACGATACCGATCGACACCGAATTCTAAAGATTTTTCAAAATAATTCAGAAAAATTTTAAATTTTTTAGAAAAATAAAAAATATTGAGAAATAATACCTGAAACTGAAATGAGCCCAGTCTGACTACCAAGAAAGTCAAATTTAATATTTATACCTTATTGGGTATACGTACATCTAAAATCGGGGGTTACAACCTCCTCCCTCGGCCTTCCCCCTTCCCGGTGAACCCCATCCCTCCTCTCTCCCTCTCCCCCCTCTCTCCCCCCGACCTCCCACCCTCGCCGGCGATCCCCCGGCCTCTCCCGACCCCCTCCCCCTGATCTCCCCTCTCCCCCAGCTGTTAGACCGGATTCTGACTGAACAGTTGGGGGAAGATCATGAAGGGGTAGAGGCCAGGTGGGAGGGGAGGGGAGGGGAGGGGAGGGGAAGGAGGAGCGGGGGAGGCCGGGAGGGGGAGATCGAGAAGGGGGGAGGAGGGGAGCGCAGGAGGGAGGAGGGGGAGCGGGGAGGAGGGAAGGAAGGAGAAAGAGGCATTTGGACTTTTCACCAAGAGTGAAATTGTCAAAAAAAAACAATAATGACACATTTGTAATAACTTGGGTGCCTCCCTCATTTGTGGGAACGGATATTACCACCCCCAAGAATGAGGAAGACACCCCATGGACTAGGGCACCCCCAAATTTGACAAAAGCCCCCCTCAAAAACTAAAAAAAATGACGAAAACACCCTTTTCTTCTTCTCCTCTCCACCGGTCGCCCCCTCGCCGACGAACCACCCCCCTCACCGGCGAACTCCCCCTTGCAGACTCCCCTACTCTCCCCCTCCTCCCCTCCCCCTCGCCGGCCTCCCTTCTCTAGAGCTGTTTGGTCGTACTGGGGGGAGGGGAGGAGGGTGGAGGCCAGGGAGGGGGAGGGTGGGCAAGTGGGGAGCGCCAGAGGAGGGGAGGGGAAGTGTAATGGTCCCAGATTTCATAGATTCTCAATTAACATAAACATTCTTTTAAACTGATTGATTATCATAATCATCTCCAAATCCTTAAAATTTTGGCATCATTTTCTTTGTAAATACTGATATGCCCAAATATACATTTCAATCCACAATAATTTCAGTCAACAACAGCCCACTTATTCTCCAAATAACAATTTCGGTTTAATATCGCCTACTTATATGAAAACAAAAGAAACATATGCTCGAGAGTACTCCTCTCGGCATCCACAACATAAACAGATCTAACTATAACTCTAACACATCATTATAATCACAGTCTAATTTACTTCATACATATCCATCTCACAAAACTAACATAAGATACAAGTATATATCGAGTAGGATTTCAACAGGAACTAAATTACAACTCCAATACAATCATTAATAGTAAACTTCTTAGCAAACGCCTAAATCTGAAGCTGGTCTTCTGACATACTACGACCTGAAATATAAGACTGGGAGGGAGTGAGCTCGACAGCTCAGTGAGAGAATCAAAATGTATCAAGGAAGGAAAATACAAATAGGGAGCAAGTTTTTCTTTAACAATTTTAGCAAGTATAGATGAACCAATGAAATGAGGAAAGAGCAATATTTTATAATGAATAATTAACACAAAGATCCATATTGTCTATGTGACAGTCTGATTTCTCTAGAACCGATTCTCTTTAACTTTCTAAAATTAACTTTAATTAAATGAAGTTCGCCAATCTAGATATTGAGACAACTGACCACTCGGAAGAGTGTAAGGTTAATTGTATCAAAGGACTAGTTCGGTTCTTAACTAATTTGTCACACAATTGATCAAGTGAGCATCTAAGGGTAACGAGTTCTCAATAAGAATAAGAAACTACATATCAAGAGATGTGTAGACAACTCTGATATAGAAGAAATCAAAGCTTATTTCAAAAATCTGGCTCTTGCAGACTACAAAAGTTAAAAGTGTCCAAATTTTAAAGTTAGTCATGTTATCATAAATCACTTGCTTCAAATCCAACATAAGAGCATTTATCAGAGTTTGTTCGATCAACTTAGACCGCGGACTATTAGATTCAATGATAGAAATAAGTTTGGGAGTACTCATATCACTATGCTCAAAAATTTAAATTTCTTTCTAACCTTCCACGCCTAATGACCTTAAACAAAAATAATATGATCATAAGAGAAGAAGTCTTTAATTTATTTTTAATTACACTCAAATGATATCAGTGGATAATTATATTTTGGAATTTTATTTATAACTTCCTTAGCCACAGAGAGATGCTGGAGTCTTAACTAGAAGAAAAGAATATATCCTCAAGTTTTTCTTCATCCATAAAAGTACTTCATATATTTCATCAAGTACTTAAACTCTGTTGATAGAGGATCAGTGTGTTTAGTTATATCGTGAACCCTTTTACACTAGATCACCCTCAACGAATCAAATTGAGTTAATAAGGAAAGAATCCAGCATAAGATGCACATGAAAGGAACACCTATTTTTGCATTATTCTCCACTCACAAGAGATAAATATGAAAGTTTAATGTGTCTAGGAAGAAGAACCGTAAGGTAATTCGCAACTGATGAAAGCTCAAAGTTTTAGCGCTCTCAGGAACATTAAGGCACCAATATAAGGATGACTCGTAAGGACCTAGATGATATACATGTTGCCACGATGACATCCTAAGGCCAATATCTGGATCAAGATACTGTGTGAATAACAATACCAAAAGTTGTGTCATTATAAGAGTCCAAAAATTGTCGATTTCAATTTTTGAGATATATACAACAATACTGAGAAATAATGATATTTGCACATGTATTAAGTGTGAAAATCGTCTCAACTTCTACAAAGTTTCTATGATTTCTATTCTGAATACTTGAATCTCATATGATGACTGGTTGAAGTAGAAATCTCAATAAGAACACCACAAAGATCACTCACAATATTTATTGTTTCTTTCTAATTATTTACGAGGACAGATCCTGGGGAGTACTTCTTAAATAGATTCAAACATAAAAATTTATATCGTGAAAGAATACAACCTCATATGCTATTATAAAATGTGGAGAGATGTGTACTTCACACACACACACACACACACATATTATACATGAAGGAATATCCCATAAATAAAAGAAAGATTACATACCAACTACCATCTACAAGGGAAAGAACAAGATTTTAGAAATAAAATTTATTTGTAAGAATCAACACATGCCACATAAAAATTTGAAATACAAAGCGTTATACATGAACCTCGACGAGAGGACCTCTATTTGTGCATATAAAATTTATGAAACATCAACATTCATTATGGGAGCGTATTCAGTTCTATAATTAGCTCAACATGCCTCTCTATTTACTCCTATAATTTCTCATAGGCCCCCCTTAACCGGTAATTCATAGGGAGGAAACTAATTTTTGACATGGTTTATACTTTCTTTCGTTTCTCTAAGGATTCCTAATGTCCAAATAACACGGGGTAAAACTCATGTACTTAGAGAACCTATCTTCTTTCTAATATTATATTAAATGACATTTATAATTAAGTTAACTAGTAAAAAAAAATTTAGAATCTCCTGAATCAAAAAAAATTCTGCGACTCAGAAATCTTGACTAGCTTGTCGTATTTTGGCGATAATTCTCAGTACAGACCTTTAATTGGGACACACAAAAGCAATTGGAAAGTAGATTCGATTATCTTTCTAACGGTATATTACATGATACCTTTACTGATTTCAGTATTTGACAGATTTATGCCCCATTTCAAGAGTGCTAAAATTTATGAAATTCATGACTTATTCTTTAACCTTTCCAAACTATCAACTTGAACGTTTATAATTCTACCTACAAACTTGATCCATCATCATTTTAACCCCATTCACTTCTTAATCTCACAAAATAAAAGATCTACCATTTTTTCTTGTAACAATCATTTAATTAAAAAATTGTAAGAACTATTGAAATACATGAATGAAGAGAAATCCCCCTCATGACTGATTTTTGATTACAGGAGTTTCAAAGCAATACTAATTAATTATTGGAGGTGGATCATAACATGATTAAAATTTTCTAAAATTGAGAAAATTGAAATTAGGTTTAAATCAAGATAGAATCTCCCTCACCTCCTTATTCCTCCTCGCTGTCGCCGTTGCTCCCACTTGCCACCGCTCCACCACCGGCCTGGCCGCCACTCCACCGCCAGCCTGGCCGCCGTTGGCCGTCGACGGCCACCCGAGCGTGGTCGCGGCGCTTCCGGCTCCAAAGAAAAGACGGAGAGAAAGAAGGGGAAGAGAGTGAGATTAGAAAAGTAATTGAGGGTTGGAAAGAGATTTAGAGAGGTTGTATTTGAGGCTCTTTTCGTGGGGTTTCTTAGTTGAAGATGGGAGATGGAAGGAGATGAAGAAGGGATTAGTTGTCTCCCCATTTACACAAACCCCCTCCCATAAACATGTATTACATATATCCACAACCTTTCTCTTCCCTCATCTTGCCACCTATACACCCACACTTCAAGACTAATCATAGCCCTCAATCTACCCATGCCATGCACACCTACTTTCTCCACTAACTTTAAAAATAATAAAATAATTCTCATGGTTATATTTTTATTTTTATTTCATTTTTTTGGGTATTTGCTTCATTTTCTTGTATTTATACAATATACTCATATGTCACTTTATTACACATATATGTATGAACAATATATTGAAAAGTATAAAATATATATGTACAAGTATTCATAAAAGAATGATCATGTTCACAAAGTTTTACATATACATAACATACATAGATAGGTATATATGCATATATGTCGAATACCCATATTTTCCACTTTCAGATTTTTCTTTTACGGGATTTCTAAACATCCATTGTTACACCAGCTTAATTCGGTCATCGTCTCAGATAATCAATTTATCCTCTTTAACAAGTATTAAATCAAGATTTAGAATTTCAGGGTGTTACAGGAGGGGGAGGAGGGGCGGGCAGGGGGACGGGAAAAGCCGGGGACGCGAATGGGGAGGAGGAGGGGAGCGCCCGGGGAGGTCTGGGGGGGGGGGGGAGGTCGGGAGGTGAAGGGGGGGGGGGAGGAGGGGGAACGGGGGTCGCCGGAGAAGGAGCAAGGAGATGGAGAAAACAAGAAGACGGAAGAAGAAATGTGTATTTTGAAATTTCCACCATGAGTGAAATTGACATAAAAAAATAATGACACACTTGTATATTTTTTCAGAGTGCCTTTCTCACTTTTTGGGGGTGACAATATCCGTTTCCCCTCATTTATTGGGTGGAAACATCCGTTCCCAGAAAGGGTTGCCTGTTACCGTCCCTAGTAGTGAAATCACCTAGGGGGGTGGTGAATAGGTGATGGCTATACTAAGTGACAAATAACGCGGATTTAAAAACTATTTAACAATGAGCAACAATTATAAAAGGACTTGCAAGAATATAGACAAGTAATAGAGTAAGTAAGGAGAGAGAGTTTAGAGATAAGTGGACAATCGCAAACACGAGAATATGTTTCGAGGTTCGAGCCACTGCTCTACGTCCCCGCCTTCAAAACGATGAAGGATTTCCACTATGCTTGATCCCACTGGATCGTCAATACAAGTTCTCACTAGAACTCTTTGGACATACTTGTCCTCTCTCACGGTGCCGCAACACCAACTAGGAGCTCACTAGCTCGCTTGAGGCCGATGCCTCTACAACTTCTCAATATGAAGAAAAGGTGATCAACATTTGACCACAAATAATGGCTCACTTGCACAACCCTACAACCAAGATGAGGAGATGAAACTTTTGGGATTGTGTAGTGCACAAGTTTAGAAGAGAAGTAGAGGAAGGCTTCAAGCTAAAAAGGATTGAAAATTTGACTCAATGAAAGCTTTTTACTAAAAGACTAAACTTTTGAAAACTTTTAACTTTAACTTGTAAATCTTGTGTCTTTTTAGTTGTAGAACACTCCCTCTATTTATAGGGGATGAAAACTGGTTAAAAGAGGTCAAGAGATTCGTTGGGGGAAAATCCCAACACAAATCAA
This sequence comes from Agave tequilana, assembly GCA_038442645.1. NCBI lineage: Eukaryota > Viridiplantae > Streptophyta > Magnoliopsida > Asparagales > Asparagaceae > Agave > Agave tequilana. Next base: position 41,700 of record JAVJIF010006418.1, on the reverse strand, counting down.
ATCAGAAAAATAGCTGTTGGAATCTGTCAGCAGATTCTGACTGCTGTCGGTCGACCGGGCCGGTCGACTGCCAACGGTCGGATTTTCGACCGTTGGAAAAGCGGTCGACCGGGACGGTCGACCGAAGTCCAAACAGAGAGTGAGTTCTCTCTGTCGGTCGACCGAGGAAAAACAGAGAGCACTGCTCTTGCTTTCGGTCGACCGGTCCGTCGACCGATGTGCACACATGCACAAAGGTGCATGTCAGTCGATCGACACGGTCGACCGACAGAGCAATTCTGCTCTGCCAGCGGTCGACCGTGCGGTCGACCGGACAAGGCCAAAAGACTGATTTTGAAAGGCTTTTTGAAGATAGAAATTTTTTGATAAAAATTCTTTGGATAGGTATATACTAAATAGAGTTCTAGGACTTATAAGGACCAGGGTGTGATCATAGATCAACACCAAAATGATTTGAACTATATCTTGATAAAAAATTCTTTTTCTAAATAAAAATGGTTTTTTCCAAAAACTTATTTTTCCAAAACCGATTTTTCCAAACTTTATTTTTCCAAAACTATGTTAGAAATTTTGTAATAAAAACTTATTTGTAAGCATGAAGCAATATCAAATGTGTGTGTGTATGACAATCCCAAAGTTATCTACCTCTATCATCTCGGTTTTGACAAAATACACTAAAAATCCTAACTAAAAATGGAAATACAAATCTTGTATAGTCTTCAACTTGTTTGATTCTGGAGCTCTTCTATTGTGTTGGGCTCTGGGATCCAAATCTTTGCGGCTTTCAAATGTGTGAGTCTTGTGTTGGAGCCGTCAATCAACCTATGATTTTTACCTGAAACTCATTTAAACAAACTTATTAAACATAACGACATATGGTTTGTTATCATCAAAACTTCGGGCTAATGGCCTTTGGGCCAACAATCTCTCCTTTTTGATGATGACAAAACATATGGAGTTATTACAAATATTTTGGGTGGAGACTTCAAGTGAAGCCCCCCTTAACACATGCATATAAAATAATCTGATAAAGAGATATACATGCATAACACAGGCATATATAGAACACAGGCATATATAGATATGAAAATGACACATATGCCAACCATCCATGCATACCAAAGATACAGAAATACAAAAGTGTATGCATATATGGTTACCTCCATCCATCCAGAAATACCTCCATCCTCCAAAGTAGATGATTGGGTCAATAAAAGCATAAACACAATAAACAACCAATCACATATGCCACATGGAGATAAGAAAACATAACTGCCATAATATAGTAATGTTCATACAGATAGGAGGTTCATGCCAACCTCAAAACCATAATACATGTCCACAAATAAAACATAACACCAAACCAAACACAAAATGTGTCCAAATACATTGTAGAAAAAAATAACAACCCAAAATAACACATAAATAACAAAATAGCTCCCCAAATATCTCTCCCCCTTTTGACATCGTCAAAAAGGGTCACTGATCATCAGAATCAGAATTAGGATCCCCCTGTGTAGTAGATGGCGGTGGTGGAACAGAAGGAGCCCTGGCGGGAAATGGAGGGCCGGTAGAAGGAAGTGGCCTAGCACGATCAGATGGAAGAGGAACCGGCCAATCATACTTCTGGTAGATGCCGCCAAGGTATGCATCCAAATAGCGCATGGAGTCACAGATATAGCTGAGATCATGGTCCAAGCGCTGCTCCATCCGCTGATAATGTGCTATCATCTCTGCGGAAATCTGCTGGCGATGCGCGGTCATCTCAGCGGAAAGCTGCTGGCGATGCTCGGGCATCTCAGCGGAAAGCTGCTGGCGATGCTCGGGCATCTCAGCGGAAAGCTACTGGTGGTGCTCCCGAAGCTGAGTAGATAGAGCAAGATAGGGGTCGACAGGAGCAGAAGAGCCAGAGGAGGATCCAGGGACAGGAACAATAAGGAACATAGGCTGCGGCTGAGGAGCAGGAGGACGCTCCCTAGCACGCATCCTCTTGAGGAGGGTGCTGTTGATGTCAACTGTCGGTTCAACCGACCATTCAGAAAAAAGATCAAAGTTTAATTGCTTCAAAAGATGTGTAATGTTGGGACAAGAAGATGATCAGATATCATATAACTGATGATGAGTTTTGGGATGTTAATTCTAATGCCTCGCAGAAGACAGTAGATGACAAGTGGTGCAGAACCCCTAGCATGACTATATTCTCCTGATTTTGGCAGGAGGTTATAGAACACGATCTTGGCCAGGACTTGGGCGGTGAGAGTGTAGTACTTCACCTCCTCGTTTCTAACTAAGCCGGGGTTATCATCATCTTGAAGTAAAGTGGAGGCGGTGTGGGCAGACTCACCGTCAGGATAGACAAAATCATGTAAATCAAGGTTATAGATGTCTTCCCCCTCACAGGAGAGGTGAAGGTGATGTGCAAATTCTTGAAGGGAGATGTCAATGGCTCTGCCTAATACTCTGGATCTAATATGGTTTGATTCAAAAGTGAGATTTGAGTAAAAATATTGTACTAGGGAAGGATAAATAGGTTCCCTAATTGAGACAAAATATTCTAAGGAACTGGACCTCAAAATAGAAGCTAGATTTAGATGTTCAAAATCATTTAGCACAACGGATCTACCAGAGTTCACATTTTTAGTGGAAATAACAATATATCTATATGAAGCATTTTGTGAAACAAAAGGGGAGGATTAAGATGAAGATTGAGAGGTTTTCCCCTTCTCAGATCTAGTTCTTTTGGACATGGTTGAAGGATAATCAAGATTAATGTTAGATCTAAGCAAAAAGATGTGGATTTAAACAAGGAAAATTGAAGGATCTAAAAGAAGAGTTTATACCTTGTAATCAATGAAGAAACACGAGAAATCCACAAGAAGAAGAGTAGATCTGGAGCCTGAAATTGCGAATCCCAAAATTTTGGAATTAATTTGGAGTTTGGAGAGTGAGAGAGGGTATGGATTTGATTTAGGGTAGAGAGAAGATGAGAAAGAAGAAGTGGAGGCGGTGAGAATGAGGGATTAGAGAGTTAGGGCTTTATATAAATTCGGGTAAAAATCAGCAGACCCGTCGCCCGGTCGACCGGGCCGGTCGACCGGGCCGGTCGACCGGTAGAAACCGAGAGCAAACTTGCTTTCAGTCGGTCGACCGGTGCGGTCGACCGGCTACGGGCAGAAATATTTTTTTCTGTTCCAGGCTTGGTCGGTTGACCACATCGGTCGACCGGGCCTATGCCAGGCCAGATCTGTCGACCGGGCCGATCGACCGGTCATGCTGAAAACAGAATAAAAAACTGTTTTGGTTTTTAATTTGATTTTCTTTTAATTAAAACAAATATTTCTCTTAACAAGAATGTTGAAATTACTACTTGGCATGAAAAACACAATAAAAATTTTATAATATTCATTTATTAATTTTTATTATCAATAAATTATTATTATTATTAAGATTTATTTCTATTTATTAATAAAGCGATAAATAAGAGATGTTGAAGCCGAATACCCCGTTAAGGGTTCTGAACTTCTCCTCGAAATTTCTCTGGATAAGAGTTGAGACGCGCAATTGCCATCTCTATTTATTTTCTTAATGTGGTTAAATAAATTTTTATTACAAAGTTTCATTTTAACAAAAAACTTGATATATGGACAAATAACATATGGCAAAGAAATATGAATATATTCTCAAGCATGGCAAAGATATAAACAATTGGATATGCAAGTTTACATATGGCACATTATCACAAAAGTGTAACTAGCAATCCTATGCATAAAAAGAAATTTTTGTGGAGAAGTTACCAAACCATATGTATTCTCCAAAAATGGGTGCCTCTTCGATAGTGATGCAAGCGACGATGTGTTCGTTGAGCGTTGATGCATCCACCATCCGGGCACCATCTCCCCCTAAGTCTTGGAGGAGGACGACCCACCTGCATCAATGAAGTTTGGTGCGTCTTTTGGTACCCAAATCTTTTTGGGTCCTATAGAGTTAGTGTTTTCTCGTACCCAAACATTTTTATTTAATAAGTTTAGCTTAGCATAACAAAATTTTTCTAAATGGCCTTTGCGGTCACAATGAGCACAAGTATAAATTCTACCATACATAAAAGCATGTTTGTGTGAGTGTGCATGCTGTGTGTGTTTGATGCATGGTGATGAGTATGTTTCCCTTGGATTTTCCTTTAGGAAACATGGATGCAAATTTTGTCATGTCAAAAGCACATTTCTTTAAATTTGTATCCAAAACTTCAATACGTTTTTGGATATCTAAAAATTCATTTTTATTGCAAGTAGAAATAGGGCTTTTTCCTTTACAAGATGTTTTGTATTTTTCAAAATCCTTTTTTATTTTCTCAAAAGAATTTGATAATTCATTTTCCTCTTTTAAAACAAGTTCAAATTTACCTTTTAAAGAATCATTTTCCTTTTTCAATTTTTTATTTTGTGCTTGAGAAATTTCATACCTGCTTTGTAATTCTTCAAAAAAATGTGCAAGTTCATCCATAGTCAAGTCTTCATCATCTAGAGAGTTTTTTAGACATACCTTGGTAGCATCCTCGCCATGTGCCATGAAGCACATGTGAGCGGCGTCGATCTCCTCTTCGGATTCCGACTCCGAGTCATCCCACGTGGCCACCATCACCTTTTTCTTCTTTTGTCCATTCTTGGAGGTAGTAGCTTGTAGAGAGGGGCAATCGGTAATTAGGTGTCCCGTCTTCTTGCAATGAAAACACGGACCCAGTTCCTCTCTCTTCTTTTCAAATCTTCCTTGAGGTCTCCCTCTTCGGAAGTTGCTTTGTCTACCCCTTTTATAGAACATTTTGCCCACCTTCTTTATGAGCATGGCAAAGTCTTCATCGTAGTCTTCCGATGAATCCTCCACATCATGGGTGGATGGAACGGCTTTGAAAGTAAGGGCTTTCTTCTTTGGTGCCTCCCTTTCTTCTCTAACCTTCATCTCCATCTCATGGGTTTTGAGATTGCCGATGAAGTCGGAGAAGTCCATCTCCTCCCTATCATTTAGCTCCCTATCATTTAGCTCCTTGAGGGTGGTTGTCTTGACTTCCCAAGACTTGGGAAGAGCTCTAATGACCTTCCAAATCTTTTGGTCATTGTCGATGGTGTCACCTAAAGAAGATAGAGCATTAGTAATCTTGGTAAAACGGGTGAGCATATCATCTATGCATTCATTATCAAGCATATAAAAATTCTCATATTGAAAACGGAGCAAGTCAATTTTAGATCTCTTGACTTGAGACGTTCCCTTATGAGTAACAATAAAGACATTTCAAACTTCAAAAGCAGATTTGCAGTTAATGAAGCGTGAAAAATCATCTTCATTCAAAGCTTGGGTGAGTGCATATTAGGCTCTAGCATTGGCCTCATAATCCTTAGAGGTTTCTTCAGACCATGTCTTCTCATCAGTAAGAGGTTCAATAAATTCTTTAGTGATGGACCTAGCAACTCTAACTCCTAGGGATTTTAAGAAAAGGTTCATTTTGACCTTCCAAATAGGAAAGTTCAATCCATCAAATTTGGGTGGGGACTTAATGCTAGAAAAGTCAACAGATGCCATGACTACAAGTATAGTGCACAACAAATAAAAATGCAATAAGGTGGTTAAACCAAATGCTAGGGTTAGGCTCTGATACCAATTGAAATCACCTAGAGGGGGGTGAATAGGTGATGACCATACTAAGTGACAAATAATACGGATTTAAAAACTATTTAACAATGAGCAACAATTATAAAAGGACTTGCAAGAATATAGACAAGTAATAGAGCAAGTAAAGGAGAGGGAGAGTTTAGAGATAAGTGGACAATCGCAAACACGAGAATATGTTTCGAGGTTCGAGCCACTACTCTACGTCCCCGCCTTCAACACGATGAAAGATTTCCACTATGCTTGATCCCACCGGCTCGTCAATACAAGTTCTCACTAGAACTCTTTGGACACACTTGTCCTCTCTCACGGTGCCGCAACACCAACTAGGAGCTCACTAGCTCGCTTGAGGCCGATGCCTCTACAACTTCTCAATACGAAGAAAAGGTGATCAACACTTGACCACAAACAATGGCTCACTTGCACAACCCTACAACCAAGATGAGGAGATGAAACTTTTGGAATTGTGTAGTGCACAAGTTTAGAAGAGAAGTAGAGGAAGGCTTCAAGCTAAAAAGGATTGGAAATTTGGCTCAATGAAAGCTTTTTGCTAAAAGACTAAACTTTTGAAAACTTTTAACTTTAACTTGTAAATCTTGTGTCTTTTTAGTTGTAGAACACTCCCTCTATTTATAGGGGATGAAAACTGGTTAAAAGAGGCCAAGAGATTCGTTGGGGGGAAATCCCAACACAAATCAAATCAGAAAAATAGCTGTTGGAATCTGTCAGCAGATTCTGACTGCTGTCGGTCGACCGGGCCGGTCGATCGCCAACGGTCGGATTTTTGACCGTTGGGAAAGCGGTCGACCGGGACGGTCGACCGAAGTCCAAACAGAGAGTGAGTTCTCTCTGTCGGTCGACCGGTCCGGTCGACCGAGGAAAAACAGAGAGCACTGCTCTTGCTCTCGGTCGACCGGTCGGTCGACCGATGTGCACACATGCACAAAGGTGCATGTCGGTTGACCGACACGGTTGACCGACAAAGCAATTCTGCTATGCCAGCGGTCGACTGTGCGGTCGACCGGACAAGGCCAAAAGACTGATTTTGAAAGGCTTTTTGAAGATAGAAATTTTTTGATAAAAATTCTTTGGATAGGTATATACAAAATAGAGTTCTAGAACTTATAAGGACCAGGGTGTGATCATAGATCAACACTAAAATGATTTGAACTATATTTTGATAAAAAAATTCTTTTCTAAATAAAAATGGTTTTCCAAAAACTTGTTTTTCCAAAAACCGATTTTTCCAAACTTTGTTTTTCCGAAACTAGGTTAGAAATTTTGTAATAAAAACTTGTTTGTAAGCATGAAGCAATATCAAATGTGTGTGTATGACAATCCCAAAATTATCTACCTCTATCATCTCGGTTTTGACAAAATACACTAAAAATCTTAACTAAAAATGGAAAATACAAATCTTGTATAGTCTTCAACTTGTTTGATTCTGGAGCTCTTCTATTGTGCTGGGCTCTGGGATCCAAATCTTTGCGGCTTCTAAATGTGTGAGTCTTGTGTTGGAGCCGTCAATCAACCTATGATTTTTACCTGAAACTCATTTAAACAAACTTATTAAAACATAACGACATATGATTTGTTATCATCAAAACTTCATGCTAATGACCTTTGGGCCAACAAGTAGTACTTCCGCAAATTCAGGTGGTCTACAAGTCAACATGTCATCTGCTGATGTCATTCCCCAAACTCCGAAAATGCCTTTCAACATATATCGACCAAGGGCATTCTCGAGATTTTGCTTGCCTTAATCTGAAGACTCTAACGACTGAGAGAATATTATTATTTAATTGAATAAATAAACCTTAAACTACTATTTTTCGTTCTGCAAGCGAAAGGCCAACCAACCTCTCATCGACGGCCGGCAGAGGCCATGTCGGCACGGACGAGGGGACAACTGTCACGTGTCAAATCTGCAATTTTCTAAAAATAACAAGTAAATCTAATAAAAAATTAGATTAAACTAATTTTAAGAGGTTTCTAGAGCCTTCACGTTACCCCCCTCGCCGTGGTCCCATCACGTCCCCCAACAAGATAGTTCACAGCCTAAAGGAAAAGCAAGAACAAAGTTACTACAATGCTAGGGAGGGGGGGATTATTAGTAGTGGAAAATGTGAGAGAGAGAGAGAGATTTTTAATGGCGAAAGAAGCCGCCGCCGCGATCACGTGCAATACCGACGCCGCCACTCTCTGCGTCACGTGCGTCGCCGATATCCACGCGGCTAACCCCCTCGCCCATCGCCACGGGTGCTTTCCCTCGTCCTCTTCTACGAGCCCCTCTCCTCCGCCATCAGGCCCTCTGCCATCGCCTTCGGCGATGAGGACAACCGCAAGTCAACGGACGAAATCGCCGCCGCCACGTGAATGATGCCCAATCTTGGCACCAGCACAAACGCTAAGGCGATGAAGGAGGCGCCAGTCTGAACTTCACCGACGTTGACCCGTACTTGGACCTTGACTATGCCGATGGCCTGGTCTCAGTGCCGGGGAAGCCGGTGGCGCCACCGGCAACGATCATCGCCCCCAATGCCGTCGTTGAGATCGACTTCGCAGTCGGGAAACCCTCGTACAGCTCATGTAACGCCGCCTAGTCCTTGAGCCACAGCGTAATCACCTTACTTTTTGCAAATTTTTCACTCAGATCTGAAAACTAACAACAAATTGATCTCAATTATCACTTTACCTACAGTGTCATCATCAGAGGTCGGAGTAGTCCCGGACGATGGTGGGGGCACGATGGCTGACGTGTCATGTAGGGAGAGAGGAGGTAAAAAGCTATAGTAGAGTTTTTTAAACTCATTGAAAAAATAGTACAGGGATCGGAAGCCGAAAGGGAGCGAGAACACGTCAATTACAGGCCAGTAGTAAGGCCGATCGACCTCTCGGTCGACCGGTGTGCACAAACGTGCACATGGCAGCTCGATCGACAACCCAGTCGACCATAGCAGGAGAACGATCGACTGCTCGGTCGACTGACTGGCACGCAGAAGTCTCGGTTAGACTTGGTCGACCGATCGGTCGGTTGAGTGGTTGGGTCGGTCGACTGCCCGATCAGCCGACAGGCATATCTGGGCACGAACTGCATCTCTTTTCAGGATTCAGACTTTGTTTTAGAATTGGAGTCAAATCCAATTGGGGTTTCCTAAATTCCTGGGTCTCTTCGGCTATAAATAAAGGGGTATATCCCTATTGAATTGTATACAAGATACAAATTGTATTGGTCATTGAATCAATAAAATTTCATTCCCTTGCCCCGAGGAAGCAGGCAAATTGCTGAATCTCGTTAAATATTGTGTTTGCTTTCTTTCTCGTTTCTTTATTCTTGTTTTCTGGATACTTCTCTGTTGTACCTATCTCTATTGGTGAATTTCTCATTGGTTGTTGCCCCGTAAGCAACAAGTGGTATCAGAGCATCCCAAGTTCGTCATAAGATCATGTGTTGATTCCAAGAGCATTGGCTACTGTTTGGCGGAGATCGTGTGTCGATCTCGGGCAGCATTGAAACTGTTAGTGGGATCGAGTGTCAATCTCAAAACAACATTTGCATTGCTCAAGAAATCAGATTCGTTGGAGTAGATCATTTCAAAAACTATTCTAGGGTTTCACTTTAGGTAAAGATTCTATCTTTATCTAGTTTTTTGATCTAACTCCGTTTGTTTTCGCATTGCTTTGAGGAATCAATTGATAAGATGATCGGAGATAGTACATCTATGGTGAAATTCATGAACTCACATCCATTGAAGATTGATGTGGTAAAATTCGACGGCAAGAACAACTTTGGGATGTGGAATGTGAGGTGATGGATGCATTGACGACATCAAACCTCGAGGATACTTTATGATTGAAGAAAAAGTGCGATTCTACCGAAGAAGATTAGGACAAGATGAACCGAACAATGTGCAGTTTGATATGGTCTTGTTTGACACAAGATATCAAGTACTATGTGTTACATGAAACATCAGCAAGACAGTTATGAGAGATCCTGAAGAAGAAATATCTGACGAAGAGCATCGAGTCGCGGCTGCAATTGAAGAGGAGACTTTATCATTTCGAGATGAAGAGAGGACTCTCCATTGATGAACACATGAACAACTACACCAAGCTTCTCTCAGACCTAGTTAATGTGGATGTCAAGATCGATGAAGAGAATAAGGCAGTGATTCTTTTGATTTCTCTTTCGAACGAAGAGTATGAGACCTTTACTCTTACCTTGATCAATGGTAGACAAACACTAAACTACAGTGAGGTGTCGGCTGCTCTTGTAAACTATAAGGTAAGGAGGCAGGATAGGCTGTCATCTCACGAAAGTATATCAGCAGAGGCTTTGACGATAAGAGGCAGAAGTTCCAATAGGAAGGACAAAGGTGATCGTGAGAGATCAAAGTCCAGGTCAGATTTCAGAAATCTGAAGAAGAACCAGTGCGCCTTTTGCGAAGAGCTAGGGCACTGGGTTGATTGTCCAAAGGTCAAAGGTAAGAAGAAGGAGTCAAAGACTGAGACAAACCTCGCACAGGTGGTCAGTATTTATGCTAGTACTTCACAGACAGGTGGATCAGACTCAGACTCATTAGTATTCTCTTTATCTGTCAGTACTCCTTTCGTTGGTTACTCAGGAGATTCTGAGCGGATATTAGATACTGGAGCTACCTATCACGTGTGCCCAAACAGGGACTGATTTTCTAGCTTTGAGAGGCTAAATGGATGGTCTGTTATCATGAGTGACGATCACCTATATAACATGAAAGGTATAGGGACAGTCCAGATCAAGATGTTCGAAGGGATGATGCGAGAATTGAAGGAAGTGAGGTATGTACCTCAACTTAAGAGAAATCTTATCTCAGTTGGTACCTTGAAAATATTGGGTCTTGAGGTATCGATAAGAGATGGTGTTCTCAAGATGACCAAAGGCTCAATGGTGGTTCTGAAGGGCGTTCGCCGAAATATTCTCTACTACTTGAAGGGTAGTACAGTTACAGGACAGGTGACAACTTCTACAGATACAGATGATGATTCTACCAGGCTGTGGCATATGAGGCTCAGACACACAGGTGAAAAGTCTTTGCAAGCTCTTGCAAAGCAATGTCTATTGAAAGGTACTAGAACCTGCAAACTGGATTTCTGTGAACATTGTGTCATCGGAAAGAAGACTAAGGTGATATTCGACACAATGACTCACTGCACCGGGGGATTCTAGATTTTGTTCACACCGATATTTGGGAACCTATCAAGATGACATTTATTAGAGGTAACCACTACTTTATGACTTTATTGATGATTATTCTAAGCGATGTTAGGTATATACCATGAAGCACAAAGGGGAAGTCCTAAAATTGTTTGTGGAGTGGAAGAAGAATTTGGAGAAAAGTACGGAAAGAAAAATCAAGGTCCTCTGGTTAGATAACATAGGTGAGTATAAGTCTGATCCTTTCCTAAAGCTATGTCGTGATGTGGGCATAGACAAATACTTCACAGTAAGAGAAACACCGCAACAAAACATGGTAGCAGAAAGAATGAACATGACTTTTCTAGAGAAGGTCCGATGTATGTTATCTAATTCTGAATTACCAAAGAACTTTTGGGCTGAGACTTTGGCATATGCTTGCTATCTCGTCAACAAGTTGCCATCATCTGCGATAGGAGGTAAAACTCTTCTGGAGATTTGGTCAGGAAAAGCTGCTCAGGGCTATGATTCACTAAGGGTATTTGGGTGTCTGTCTTGTTGGCCTAAAGGCCCATCACTCTAGTTTTGATGATGATTAACTCATGTAGTTATAATACTAATGATCTTATGTTTATATAGTTTCAGATTCTCTATCAGATCTTAGTAGGTGCTTAGCTTCAACAAAGGAGTTTTGAAGCTAACACATGTAGATACAAGAGCTCGCGCATCAAAATCGCATCTAGCACTCGGATGGAGTCAAGCTCTTCGGATCGTGTTTGGATCGAGTCGGCTTGGAGAAGGAGTTCTACAAGAAAACTTCGATTTGTCTAGTTTAAGTTTGTATTTAGATCTTGTGTAAGATAGACTAGTGTTGATATGCTCAAGTTCACACACACACACACACCACAAGTGCAATACGTTTGGTTTTCGGTTTAACCAGTTTTGGATTTCAAATATACATTTACATGATTTTCATGAATAGATAGAATCAAAACAAGTTTACATGGTTTAATGTATATTGGATTTCTTCTATATATATCTATGCTTCATATATTTAGAAAAACTTATTTTGGTGATTCTATTTCATGTGTTTAGAGTTTTGTAATTAACAAAACTTATTTTGGATTCATGTCAAAAACATAGATGTATATTTTACATGTGTATTGGATTCTATCCATACCCAATATGCTTCAAATGTGTTTCAATTTCATGTTTTTGTATTTATACAAGTTTTGAAGAAAACGGATTTTCATTTCAAAATTCAATTTTGGAAAATACGGTTTTCGGTTTAAACTTAATTTTTATATCACAAAAATAGTTCAAATAAATTGTAATATGTGTTGATTTTTGGTCACACATATTTGTTCTTCAAATATATATAAGAACCTATTTTTGTGGAATTTATAAGAATTCATGGGATTTTATAGGAGTTAAAAAGACTAAGTTTTCAAACCCTTAATCCCAGCCAGAGCCTGCTAGCGGTCGACCGGATGGTCGACCGGACCAGAAGTCGGTTGATCGGTCGGCCGACTGATGTGCACAAGAACGTACATAAGACCAGCCTAGAAGGCCGGTCGACCGGGCGGTCGACCGACTGTAACTACCTAACTCTCGGATAGTGCCGGTCGATCGGACGGTCGACCGATAGGCTAGTCTCGGTCGACCGGATCCCCAACAGTCAGAAATATGACTGTTGGACGGTCGACCGGCCGGTTAATTTTGACCTTTTCTGGCTGCCAACGGCTATTTTTTGAGAGGCTATAAATAGGGCTTCTCTTGAACTATTTTCAACAAGATTTTTAGAGAGTTTCTCTTCCTATCTTCTCAGTGTTTTACAGCAAGTTTGAAAGGAGTTGTTGTGCCTAAAAGTTTTATTTTTATTTGTTTTAAAGTGTTGAAAAAATCAAAGAAAAGGGAGTCTTTGGAAAATTGGTTTTGATCTTTATTTCAATATCTATTTGGTGTTTTTTCCAAGTGTTTTTCTTTGTTATTTTCATTTTCAAACACTTTATTTTCTCACACTTGAGCTATCATCTCTAATCTTATCTATAGGATCTTGTTTTTGTGAGAAAAATTATTTGTGGTCTATTGTGATCACAAAAAATTGTTTGTGATTATTGGATCACCAAGTTTGCAATCTCTTCTTTGCTTTGGGTTTGTGCCTATCCCTCTTATGTAGAGGTGATTGTGGTTGAGCTTTAGGTTTATGCCTATCCCTCTTGTGTAGAGGTAATTGTAGTTGAGCTTTGGCTTTGTGCCTTATCTCTCTTGTGTAGAGGTGATTGTATTTTGGCTTTGTGCCTATCCCTCTTGTGTAGAGGTGATTGTATTTTTGCTTTGTGCCTATCCCTCTTGTGTAGAGGTGATTGTATTTGAGAGAGAAGTAGTGTACTCCAAGTGTAGAGTTGTAATTCCTTGGTTAAGGTCCCTTTGTGGAAGGTCCTGTGTGGACATAGTGGAAATCCTTCTGTGTGAAGGCGGGGACATAGAGCAGTGGCTCGAACCTCAAAACATATCTTATTGTTTGCGTTTGATCCATTATCTCTAAACTTTATCTCTCTTATATCTTTCATTACTTTATATTGTACATATTCATATGCTAGATATAGTTGTGTGTCCATACTTGTGTTGAACCAAGAGAGCTTCATATAGCACCTCAAATTTAATCTAGAGGAATCTCGAGGAGATAGTCTAGAGCCATTCACGGGAAATTTGGCTACACTCTTTGGTTACACATAGTGTGTTGAAATTGAGTTTTAGTTCCGCATCATTTGTCATTAGATTAGCTAGTACACCTATTCACCCCTTAGTTATATTTCATGGCCTACTACCATGTTAAGGAAGACAAGTTAGACCCAAGAGCGAAGAAATAAGTGTTCGTAGGATTCAAGAGAGGAATAAAAGGTTACAAGATTTAGAATCCTAAGAACATGAAATTTATCCTCAATAGAGATGTCACATTTAATGAGACTTCATTGTTGAAGTATACAATCTCTCAGCAGGTTGAGATTGAGAAGACCAAATGGGTATTGCAGTAGGTGGAGAGTGATGCAACTTCACCATCTCTAGAAAGGTTAATATCTTTGGAGATCATACCCATGGTGACACAGGGTAGTGATCATGTAGCCGAGCAGGATGCTGATGAGGATCAAGGATAGGCTATGGGTGATGTTCGTGAATCCATTGCAGTTGGAAGAACCAGAAGAAATCTACGTAAGCCTAGTTGGATCACTATAGTTATGATTGTGGCCTACGCTTTCCGAGTCGTTGAAGAGGCAATCCGTCTACATATAGGGAAGCTGAAATCAGTTCAGAGTCCGAGAAGTGGAAGAATGCCATGAAAGAAGAGATGAGTTCTCTACACAAAAATGACACTTGGGAACTTACAGAGTTGCCCAAGGAAAAAAAGCAATTGGTTGTAAGTGGGTATATGCAAAGAAATAAGGATCTCTCAAGTAAGATCTTGTACGCTACAAAGCCAGATTGGTAGGTAAAGGCTGCGCACAGCGAGAAGGCATTGCCTACAATGAGGTATTCTCCCCAGTTATAAAGCACTCGTCGATTCAGATTTTGCTGATGCTGGTAGCACAATATGAGTTGGATCTTGACCAGCTCGATATGAAGACCACTTTTCTCCATAGTGATCTTGATGAGGAGATTTATATGTTTCAGCCGATGGGGTTCAAAACTGCAGAAAAAGAGAATATGGTATGCAAGCTGAAAAAATTACTGTATGGATTGACGCAGACCCCTAGGCAATGGTATAAGTGTTTTGACAGCTTCATCAGAGGAACAGGTACACACGCAGCCACTATGACCTATATGTGTATTACAACAAGCTACTCGGAGGAGAGTGTATCTATGTACTTGTAAGTTCACCTAGAGGGGGGGTGAATAGGTGATGGCTAATCTAATGGTCACTTAATGCCAAATAATACGGAATTAAAAATTATTATGACCTAAATAAACTTCTTACACTAAACACCACGTATAACACAAGAGTGTAGCCGAATTCCCCGTGAAGGGCTCTGGACTAACTCCTCTAGATTCTCCTAGATAAGGTTGAGGTGCCGCGTTGGCTCTCTTGGTTGAATACAAGTGTTAGTAAACAATCCCAAACAATATAACAATATGAGCACACAAGTATATCAAGCATATAAATATGAAAGCAATAAAGGCATGCAAGATATAAACAAGAGATAGAGAGAGAGAGAGAGTGAGCAATCGCAAACACAAGGGATTTGTTTCGAGGTTCGAGCACACTTGCTCTACATCCCCGCCTTCGACACACGAAGGATTTCCACTATGCTTGATCCCAATGGATCACTCCTCGGTGCCGCAACACCTACAAACCCTCAGACTCTCTAGTCCCGTACACACCGCAAGCCCACCGGCTCGCCGAGGCCGCACCTCAAACAAAGAGTTCGCACCCGAACCCTAAACCACCGCGAACACACTTGTCCGCCTCCTCAACGAAACAAAGAAAGATCGCTTGGTGATCTAAACACTTTGATCACCAATAAAAACTCTCACTACAACACTCCTATAGAATGAATAGTCAATGGTTGCTCAAGTAATTGTGTGAGAAACTAGGAAAGAGATGGTGGAGGAAAACTCAAGAAATCTCTTTTAACACTCTTGATAAAACTCCCCTTTTGATTGGAAGTATTAGCTCTCAATTTAGTGGAGAAAACTCTTTTAATGGAGTAGGAAAAACTGGCTCAATGTCCACTAGAAATCTTAGGCAAAAACAATGCCCAAACCCCCAAATTTATAGGCTAAGAAAACTAGCCGTTGGGGTCTGTCAGGCCTGTCGGTCGACCGCCCGGTTGACCGCCAACGATCAGAAATCCGACCGTTGGGGCTGCGATCGACCGCCCGGTCGACCGAACCTCTGGAACAGAGAGTCAGACTCTCTGCCGGTCGACCGCCCGGTCGACCGGGGCATTTTCAGAGAGCAGACCTCTCTGGACGGTCGACCGGGTCGGTCGACCGGCCCTCCAGCCAGATACTGGCATGCACGCTGTGCACGTCGATCGACCGAGCCGGTCGACCGACTTCAGAGCTAGTCGACTATACAGTCGACTTGCTGAAGCCAGGAAACAGAAATCTGGGATTAAAATGTTGGTCATTTTTAACTTAATAAAATCCCATAAAATATTGAAAAATATACAAAAATAGTTTACCAATATACTTGGATAAACAAACATGCTTGCACAAAATCAAGGCATGTTATAAATGATTTGGACTATTTTTGTAACTTCGAAATATTGGTTCAAAATGAAAACTGTATTTTTCCAAAACTTGTTTTCCAAAACTTCTCCAAATACAAAAACAAGATATTTAAACAACTTTTAAAGTATAGTGTGTATGGATATGATCCACTACACAAACATGGTGAAATATCTATGTTTTTGACATTAAGCACTAAACATGGTTTTGATTAAAACATATGAAAACTTGAAAACCAAAATCCAAACATGTATTTTCTAAAATAGAAAATCTTTTGTCAAACAAACTAAATCAAGAGTGTGTGTGTATATGTACTTGAGCAATCCACCAACTACTCTATCCTTTACATTTTATCTAAAACAAAATCTTATAAAAACAAACCTAGACACAAGTCTTCATCTTCTTGAAGTCTTCACTTGAAACCTTCTTGACTTGGTCCAAACACCATGCTAGCTCCAAAACTTGACTTTAAATTCTTTGTTGAAGCTACGCACCTACTAAGATCTTGATCATGAATCTGTCACTAATTAAACACAAGATCATTAGTAAACATAACTACATGAGTTGATCATCATCAAAACTAGAGTGATGGGCCTTTGGGCCAACAATCTCCCCCTTTTTGATGATGACAAAACTCATGAAGTTATATATGCATGGATTAAAGTAAAGCTTCAAAGAAGCTCCCTCTTAACTCATGCATAACAAATAACAAATAGATATGCAATAAAGCTCATAAACATGTATGCAAATTTAGGAGATAACCATGCTAACAAGCATAAAACAAATCAAATTCTTTTTCTCCTATTTGCAAAACAAAACATATATGCATAAACATCCTTTTTCACAAACATTGCAAAACAAAACATATATGCATAAACATCATTTTTCACAAAACATGCATATAAATCTCAAATTCTTCTCCCCCTTTTTGTCAATCATCAACAAAGGGGTTAAAGTAAAAACAAAATTTTTCTCCCCCTTTTTGTCATAAACAAAGAGATCAATAAGGGGTACAAACAAATAAGTCAATAAAAGTTTATATGCGATATACATTCATGAAGAGGATTCATGAAGAGGAAGATGCTAAGTTAACTTTCCTGCACATATACATTACATGAAAGAGGGATGACAAGCCTTAATTCACATAACGCATAATATGCAATACATAAGAGGAGATGTGAAGCTCCCCCTATACACGTGTACCACATAAAGAAGAGTTGTCAAGCTCCTCAATATACAATACACTCAACATGAATCTATATGTAGAAGAGATGTTAAGCTCTCCTTGCATATAGGAAATACATATCAAACATTTTTAATTTTTTTTCTTAACAAAAATTTAAAGGTATCAGAGCTTTTGTAAAACAATCAAATTTTAAGATACCAAATTGTAATAATCATTATTGTAAATCATATTGATATCAATTGAAATTTAACAAATATGAAGTTGAAACATATTGATACCAAATGTAAACATAATGATCAAAATATTTTTATTTTTCATCAAAACTTTGTGCTTTAAAAATGTGAACTAATTGTAAGTTAAGCACATGAAAATCATATATCTGTATGAAAAAAATATACCATTGATATTGATACATAGATATATAAGAAAACAAAAATATGAGTATATACAAAAATAGAGTCAAATTGATACTAATTGAAATGATTCAATGATACCTATTGAAACAATAATAGGATCATGGGTATATCTCATAAACATTGAAGAATAAATAACTAGTTAAATTAATTTTTGAAAAACTAGTTAAAGATCCTTCAAAACATGAAATCAAAACATATGTATTTCATGAATCATACCAAATACACAAGAGATGACACTCAAAATCGATTAAGCTCATAAAAGTGTTCATGAATCAAAGTCATGACAAAACAATGAAGTATGAGTGTACAAGAATCATGTATATAGCATTTTCATGAAAATAGTCATTAAGGCTCAAAATGATCAAAACAAATTATTCATTTTATTAAACAAATCATGAAAATTCATTTTTCTTTAAAAACAATACACTTCTAGGTATATGTATGATTTATCTAAATCTAACAATATGCATACATATGCCAAACATAAAAGAGTCTATTAATAGTATTTGCATGAAGGCAAGAGACTCAAAAAGGATATACATGTATATTTATTAGATTTGAATAAAAATTACATATACATGAAGTAAAAACATGAAATAGGCAAAACAAGTATAAATGAAAGAATCATCAAAACTTGCCTATATATGTGCATATAGTGGGTACAAATGAGCATGAAGTGCAACCATATATGAATCAATTTGTTCTCACTATTTGTACATGTATAAATACAAGTTTTGATAAAATTACATTTAAACTAGTATTACCACATGAAGCACAAAACATGAACATGCCAAAAAAATATCAACTATGAACAAGCATGTAAACAAAACTAAGAGTTTTTAGAAATAGTTACCAACGCATGAACTATACTCCAAAGCTACAAACATGGTGGTTGTCCCACCAAACCTCCTTGATAGCGGTGCAACAATTATATGTCCTTCAAGTCCATGCAACCACCACCAAGGCACCAAATCTCTCACGTTTTGTGAGAGCCCTCACCTACATCAAAAACAAAAGGTGGGGACTTTGGTACCCATTTTTTCTTGGGTCCTTGGGGGTTAGCTTTGTAAGGAACCCAAAAATTATTATTATTAGCAAAATTAATATGATGCAACTTATCAAAACAAAACTTTGCTAAATGGCCTTTGCGGCCACAATGTGTACACTTGTACACCTTAGGATGCTTATGTGTGTGGGTGTGATCATGACGTGCAACATAAGCATATGCATGATGATGTGCATGAATATGTGGAGTTTGTTTCTTGGAAAACAAAGACTCCAATTTAGAATGATTGAATGCATACGAGCTCAAAGTTGAGCTCAAACAATTAATTTTATTTTTCAAAAGTTTAATCTCACTATCATCAATGGTGGCATGAAGATTATAGTGAGATATAGAATCATTTTTCTTTTTCTTTTGAAAAACATTTTCCTTTTCTTTTTCAACAAATTTTCTTTTTAAAGAGTTATTTTCTTGCAAAACAATTTCTTTTTGTTTTTTCACCAAAATAATTTTATTTTTCAAATTGTGTTTCCTTCACAAAGATCACTCAATTTGAAAAACAAGGAAATATTTTCATTTTTCAAATCTTCATTCTCTTTTTCTAAACATGCAATATTATTTTTAAAAGAATCATTCTCTTTATGCATGCAATCAAATTTCTTTTTCAAGTTCTTATTTTCCTTTTTAATCATGTCATATTTCTCAAGTAGGAGTTGACAAAAAGTGGTAAGCTCATCATATGACATATCATTTTCATCTACCTCGGATTCGGTAGTTACCTAAAGGGGGTTATCCCCTTGGACCATATAGCATGCGTTGGAGGTGTCGCTTCCAACGTCTGAATCGCTCCCGGCATAATATAGATCCTTTTCGCCAAGGGAGGTGATGATGTTCCATGCTACAAAAGCCGAATCAATGTTAGAAACCCTAGATAAATAATCATCATTTAGGGTAGACTTAAGAGCATGAAGGGCTTTTGCATTAGCCTCAATGTACTTGCTATCATTAAGATATGAATCTTTAATTGTAGCAAGATAAACATGGATGCCTAGGGCTTTGAGGTACAAGGACATCTTAACCTTCCAAATTTGGATGTTAAGAATGTCAAACATGGGTGGTGACATGAAGTCCATGGTGTGTGTACAAATATTGTGATTAGCCTAAATGAGAATCTTTAACTCTAGGTTGTAAGACCCAAATCAAGAGCACTTGGCTCTGATACCAATTGTAAGTTCACCTAGAGGGGGTGAATAGGTGATGGCTAATCTAATGGTCACTTAATGCCAAATAATGCGAAATTAAAAACTATTATGACCTAAATAAACTTCTTACACTAAACACCACGTATAACACAAGAGTGTAGCCGAATTCCCCGTGAAGGGCTCTGGACTAACTCCTCTAGATTCCCCTAGATAAGGGTTGAGGTGCCGCGTTGGCTCTCTTGGTTGAATACAAGTGTTAGTAAACAATCCCAAGCAATATAACAATATGAGCACACAAGTATATCAAGCATATAAATATGAAAGCAATAAAGGCATGTAAGATATAAACAAGAGATAGAGAGAGAGAGAGAGAGTGAGCAATCGCAAATACAAGGGATTTCTTTCGAGGTTCGAGCATACTTGCTCTACATCCCCGCCTTCGACACACGAAGGATTTCCACTATGCTTGATCCCAATGGATCACTCCTCGGTGCCGCAACACCTACAAACCCTCGGACTCTCTAGTCCCGTACACACCGCAAGCCACCGGCTCGCCGAGGCCGCACCTCAAACAAAGAGTTCGCACCCGAACCCTAAACCACCGCGAACACACTTGTCCGCCTCCTCAACGAAACAAAGAAAGATCTCTTGGTGATCTAAACACTTTGATCACCAATAAAAACTCTCACTACAACACTTCTATAGAATGAATAGTCAATGGTTGCTCAAGTGATTGTGTGAGAAAACTAGGAAAGAGATGGTGGAGGAAAACTCAAGAAAATCTCTTTTAACACTCTTGATAAAACTCCCCTTTTGATTGGAAGTATTAGCTCTCAATTTAGTGGAGAAAACTCTTTTAATGGAGTAGGAAAAACTGGCTCAATGTCCACTAGAAATCTTAGGCAAAACAATGCCCAAACCCCCAAATTTATAGGCTAAGAAAACTAGCCGTTGGGGTCTGTCAGGCCTGTCGGTCGACCGCCCGGTCGACCGCCAACGGTTAGAAATCCGACCGTTAGGGCTGCGATCGACCGCCCGGTCGACCGAACCTCTGGAATAGAGAGTCAGACTCTCTGCCGGTCGACCGCCCGGTCGACCGGGGCATTTCCAGAGAGCAGACCTCTCTGGACGGTCGACTGGGTCGGTCGACCTGCCCTCCAGCCAGATACTGGCGTGCACGCTGTGCACGTCGGTCGACCGAGTCGGTCGACCGACTTCAGAGCTAGTCGACTATACATCGACTTGCTGAAGCCAGGAAACAGAAATCTGGGATTAAAATGTTGGTCATTTTTAACTTAATAAAATCCCATAAAATACTGAAAAATATACAAAAATAGTTTTACCAATATACTTGGATAAATAAACATGCTTGCACAAATCAAGGCATGTTATAAATGATTTGGACTATTTTTGTAACTTGAAATATTGGTTCAAAATGAAAACTGTATTTTTCCAAAACTTGTTTTTCCAAAACTTCTCCAAATACAAAAACAAGATATTTAAACAACTTTTAAAGCATAGTGTGTATGGATATGATCCACTACACAAACATGGTGAAATATCTATGTTTTTGACATTAATCACTAAACATGGCTTTGGTTAAAACATATGAAAACTTGAAAACCAAAATCCAAACATGTATTTTCTAAAATAGAAAATCTTTTGTCAAACAAACTAAATCAAGAGTGTGTGTGTATATGTACTTGAGCAATCCACCAACTACTCTATCCTTTACATTTTATCTAAAATAAAATCTTATAAAACAAACCTAAACACAAGTCTTCATCTTCTTGAAGTCTTCACTTGAAGCCTTCTTGACTTGGTCCAAACACCGTGCTAGCTCCAAAACTTGACTTTAAATCCTTTGTTGAAGCTACGCACCTACTAAGATCTTGATCATGAATCTGTCACTAATTAAACACAAGATCATTAGTAAACATAACTACATGAGTTGATCATCATCAAAACTAGAGTGATAGGCCTTTGGGCCAACAGTACTGTTATATTTAGATGATATGCTCGTCGCTTCTAAGAGCAGATCCACAATTGATAAATTGAAGAAAGACTTGTCTTCCGAGTTCGAGATGAAGGATCTTGGTGAATCGAAGAAGGTGCTAGGTATGAAAAAAGAGCGAGACCGAAGGAGTGGCAAGGTGAGCTTGACACAAAAGGGGTATTTGCAAATGGTACTTCAGAGATTCAACATCGACAGTGATACAAAATCTGTAAGTATACCACTGACTCCTCATTTCAAATTAAAAGCACTATGTCTCCAACTACTATTGAAGAACGTTGTAGGCTGTCTAAAAATGACTAACAGACCAGCCATTAAGGAAGCAGAGTCTCAAGCTCTAGACGCGAGAAATCGATGCTCGCGCCTCAGCATTAAGACGCGTTGGCTCTACACCCGCGTCACAACGTTCAGACGCGTCGGCCCGAAGTCCGCGTCTCAGCCTCAAGACGCGTCGGCCCGAAGCCCGCGTCTCAGCATCAAGGCACATTGACCCGACGCCCTCGCCTCAGCATCCAGACGTGAAGGCCCGAAACCCGCGTCTCAAGGCGCGTTTGGCTCGACGCCCGCGTCTCAAACTTCAAGGCGCGTTTGGCCCAACGCCCGCGTCTCAGTTGCAACTGCCCTGATTGCGGGGCCAGTCACCGCGCATGTAGCGGGTAGTGGCCCCTCATTCGGGAGCGTTTTCAGGAGGCACCTTCACCCCCTGAGACCCCTATAAATAGAGCCTTGTTTGCTATGAAGAGGGGATAGAAGCGGGAGAGGATCGAAACTTGGGCAGAAGATCGGAGTTTTGAAGGAGAGAGCTTTGAGATAAGGCATCATCAAACCGATCGAATCCAGGCAGGAGGATCATCAAGAGAGAAGCACGACTCTTCAGCGAGCTTACTGAGTACTAGCCGCTCTTCGCCTACCTCCTCTTTGAGAGTTTTGGTAGACGGAGCTGAGTTACTCTTTCTACCGACCGAAGAGAAGACCCCCGACGGTCCAGGACGGTCATCTGGTCAACGGAGAACAAGATTCACTCTCCATCGCCACACGAAGAACCCAGCCTTAAACAAAGGGAAGATTCAGACATCCTCCCTCCCTTGTAACTGGAAAAGAGGGAAGAGTAGTTCTTTTGGTTGTAATCGTTTCGCTTGAATCAAGGAAATCTTTTACAGCTAAAACCACTTTCTCAGACCACCAGGACTTTCCGGCACCCTACAAGAGATGGCGACTCCGCTGGGGACTACCTTCGTTACTGACGAGCGCACCGTGGTGCAAGATGACGTTCTCCGTAAGGGGAAAATGGTCGAATCCCTCGTCGTCGAGTTCGACCAGGCGAAGTATGAAGAGTTCCTCTCTTCTGGCTCCAAGAGCCCAAAGACCCGCGTCTGCCGCAGGGTCTCAAGTGGACAGCCCCCTGAAGCCCAATCTGAGGCTCTGTCGGGTGCTCCTGCTGCCCACTGTGCCAAGTTTGGTTCACGCGCCGACGCCTCCCAGAAGGCCCGCGTAACCTCAGACTCCTCTGCTGCGATCAACCGCGTCGCGCAGAACACACGCGCCAACGCCTCTCTGAAGCCCGCGTGGTCCCCGACACATCTACTGGTGCGATCGACCGTGTCGCACAGAACGCCCGCGTCAGCGTCTCTCAGGAGATCCGCGTGGCAAACACCCCTGGTTCTACAAACCAGAAGTTGTTGGCTTCTCTCTTCCTCCACGGCGCAATCGGAATGCCGAGCGTCGACAGAGAAGACGCGCGCGTCAACACTCGGTCGGAAACCGTTGGTTTTCTGATTGGGGTTGAACGCAGCGTACGATCCGATGCCTTGCCCGCACCTCGTCCAGTGCGAGAGGTCCGTGTTTGGCGACCCAAACGCGAGACTCCCCAAGTTGAGCCTTCTGAAGACCAACTTGCCAAACGCCAAAGCGAAGCTTCTGCGTCTTGTCAAACGCAGGAAGCACGCGCCCATAGGCGTGGGGCCCAGCAGCCCACTCTCTCCCAAGTCTCTCTGCTCCAACGCAGCAGACAGCAACGCGAAAGTCGCGTCTCATATCAACAGAGACGCCAGACGCGCGTGACGCAGCCGCGACGCAACAGCCGCGTTTCTGAAACCTGTGTCCAGGCTGAACAGCACATGACTGTCTCCCGTCGTCGATGTTGCGAGACCAGTCTCTTTAATCCCCCTCCCACAGATTTGAGGGATTATTTGACAAGGAAGAGGAGTGCCAATCAGACCACTTCTCCATGCTGCTGTCAACAGCTCATCCAGATGCTCTCTGGATGCCATTGCGAGTCAGGCGTGCACCAGCCGTCTTTAATTAGACACCTGACCCTGATTCCCCCATCAGCCAAGAGAACTCGCCACAGGAGGAGAACCTTCTCAGATGTTGAATACCCGGAGCTTACTGCAAACATGACTAGCAGAAGCAAGGGAAAACAACTAATGGTCAACTCAGAGGAATCTGACTCTGAACCGGAGGGGGTGTATCAACACACTCGCACCCGGACAGGGGCCATTCCCCAATTGACTATAATGCCTTAGCCCGCGGCATTAGAATGGGTGGTTCTCACTCCGCTATAGTGGAGTCGCAGGCTTCAAACTCTTCCGTCGAGAAGGAGGCTTCCGCCTACATGGCCGACACTCCTGAGGAGACGACCAGGCGTTTAGAACAGACGCAGAAGCACCAGATGGATATAATCGGCTCTCAACAGAGATCCATTGACTCCCTCAAGCATATGCTTGAGAAATTGCTTGAAGAAAGAGCGAGATCTCCTCCTAGACGACCGAAGGGGAAAGGGAGAAAGGGAGGAAGCCCACCCTCCGAATCTTCTGACGAGACACGACGATCTACCTCGGATGTGTCCAAGCCCTCGTCGCAGGCAAGAAGCGACCAGACCCCGGGAAAGGCTCATGCTAAGAGAATGAGTCAACTGGAGCAGCGCCTCGAGGCCTTACCAACCGTAAAGGCCTCCAAGAAGCTGGGTAGTCCGGCCCTATCCGGCCGAGTGGGACTTAGTCCCGTACCCTCCTAAGTTCAAGGCTCCAACTCTCCAAGCATTCGACGGGAAGGGGTCACCCAACCAGCACATCTACTACTTCAAATCCCAGACCGGGAATGTGGTAGATAACGATGCCATCCTGGCGCGACTGTTCATCGGCACCCTGAAAGGGTTGGCCTTTGAATGGTTCATGAAGCTCCCCGAAGGTTCCATCAAGAACTGGGGCGACTTGGAGAAGCTGTTTCTAACACGCTTCTTCGAAGATGATTCGGAGGTCACAATGCCTACCCTTTTAGCTACAAAACAGCGAAAGGGAGAGTCCGTCAAGTCTTTCGTAGAAAGATTTCGGAACATGGCACTCCGATGTCCAAGCGGCATGACCCAGGCCACCCTGGTGGAAACATGTCGCCATAATCTCCAAACCTCACTCCTTGCTCAAATAGGAGTTGCTGAAAGCCGCACCTGGAAACAATTAGTCCAGCAAGGTGAACAGGCTGAGGAGATTGTCGCCCGCGTCAGAGCGGAAGAAGGCAAGCCCAGGCCAGAGAGGTCGACAAGGCGTGCACCAGACACATCCCTCCAAACCAAGCGGAAGGATAATTTGGCGACGGAGACCAAATCTCCCACCAAACCTCAAACAGGCAGGGCAAGTGGCTCTTCAAGCCAGCCAGCCCCAACAAGCAGTATTCCTTCAAGGAGGAACACGTCGATTCGCTCTTCAAGCTACTCAACAAGAGCAATCGACTGAAGCTCCCTGAAATTAGGCGCCCGGAGGAGGTCGGCAAGACCGACAATCCCACCTACTGCTTATACCACAGGATGCTCGGACATCCTACCAAAAGCTGCTATGTCTTTAAGGACATCCTTCAAGCTCTGATTGACGCGGAGGTATTAAAACTCCGACCGGAGCAGAAGAAGATGACGGCCAACATGACGTCGATTCTCCAGTTTGGGACACGACCCCCGACACCCGTGGGGGTGATCTCTGTCCCGAAAGGAGAACTGAGGGTGGTCAACACAGACCCTCATCAGCAGCAGGAGAAAGGCTTGGTACCCGTCCCTACACCTCGAGGGGAAATCATGTGGGTCCACCCTGACCTCGTCGACGAGCAACAATGGACGACTGTGACCAACAGGAAGTCCAAAGGCAAAGGGAAGGCTTCATCTTGCCATGTGATATGCGCCTCTTCTCGAGAAGCGGACACTGATGTTCCCTCGCTGACTGACTCAGAAGAGGAAACAATAGTCCTGGCCGCGGAGCCCAGCCAACCTACGGCGGGGACCCGTTCAGGACAGGCATACTTGAAGCAGTACGGCGAGACAGCAGCGGCTTCTCCGCAACCAGCCGTGGAACCAGCCAAGCCCTCCTCTAAACAGCCTGGGGAGAAGCAGAAAGAAACTCGGTTTTCTCGAGTTCTTGCGAAAGGTGTAACGGAAGGATCCTCGACACCTTACCGCTTCGACGTCTTGGCTCAACTAGCCAACATCCCGGCACGCATTACCTTGTATGAGCTCCTGAGGCTATCAAAGTCAACCAGAGAGGCTCTACAAGAAGCTCTGGCAATGCTGAGGTCTTTATGACCGCGTGCCAAGGGAGGAAGATGAAGAGGATTGCCTCCACACCTCCCCAAATGCTCCCTGCATCACCTTCACAACAGATGACATGCAGGTTAAAGGGAAGCATGACCGACCCCTATACTTCACAGGGTATATTGGGTCATCCGAGGTGAACCGCATCCAGGTAGACCCAGGGTCCGCGCTGAGCATCATACCTCGCCGGGTTATGCAGTTTCTAGGCATTCCTACCCATCGTCTGAGCCCTACCCAGACGACTATTTACGGGTTCAATGCCAACAGCTCCCGCCCAATGGGGAAGATCAAGCTCAAATGCCAGATCGGGAGCCTCAAGTCAGAAGTGACGTGTTACGTCATTGACGCGGACACTTCCTACAACCTGTTGCTGGGACGACCATGGATTCACCGCAATTCCATCGTTCCCTCTACTCTCCACCAAGTCATGAAATACATTGACGAGAGTGGACAGGTCCGAACGTTGATTGCCGAAAGGCATCCGTTTAAAGGGGTTGAAAATTATTTCACGGACTCCCTCTTATATCAGGATCCGGAGGAGACTAATGAAACCCCACAACCAGAGGAGCCAGACTCTGGTAATGAAGCTGACGTTGAGCCTGAGAAAGAAGAGTGCCTGTGGGAGTTGGAGCCCATTGTAAAGAGCACTAATAAGCTCGATGTTGATACCACCGACGATGCGGGTGGTTGGTACATTAATGAAGTTTAGACTTTGCGTATTTCCCTGTGTATGTTTCCGATTCAATACCGTCGGATACCACTACCGACGTGGACGATGACCTCTGGTCGGCAATAGATGCTTGACATCTTTGCATGTACCAGTGAAATCATCCTTCGGGACATACCAAGATAATGTGACGACGCGCAAGAGTCTGTATTCATGGTTCCAGCCAGACGAAAAGGCCAAAGACCAATACTTTTTGGGCGAATCGCATCTGAACCAATGCCCCACGAAGAATCGGAAGGTGAGGATGAATCCCCTCAGTTCGATCATTATGAACCGAAAACGCTCAAGATGATGAAGCGCATGGGGTATGATCTAACCAACAGGCCTGGGTTGAACTTCGGAAAAGGAAGAAGAACACTGCTTCGATCCTTTGTACCGAAAGGGAAACCCCTGATTACTATCATCGGACGCGCCGGGGTTTGGGCTATATATCAACTCCAGTGCCATCAGCCTCTGATTCGGAGAGACCGTCAAGTCATGACTGCTCATCAGACACGTCGTCGTGGGAATCAGATGTCAGTGTCGGCAACATCTTCAAAGGGCTTTCAGTAAACATGGTTTCGACAAGCCATCTGGAGGATGAAGATGAAGAAATGATCCAATCCGATACAATCCTTGGATCAAACATTTGAATGCTCTTTGGGACATCCCGCTTTGAACAGCGTGAGCCACCCACAGAAGACAAGGTTGTTCAAGTCAACCTAGGAGATGAAGACAATCCTAAACCCATCTTCATAAGTGACGGCCTGTCGCCTCCAGAGAAGAAGGATTTAATATCTCTTGTACAAGAGTATATAGATGTCTTCGCCTGGAATTATGAGGACATGCCTGGACTTGATCCTCAAGTGGCTATGCATCGCCTCAACATCAATCCGGACATGAAGCCCGTTAAACAACAGCTGCGACGGTTCCGTCCAGAGATAATGGAGGCAATCCAATCAGAAGTCAGGAAGCTTATTGACTCCGGCTTTATCAGGGAGGAACAGCATCCCGACTGGGTAGCCAACATCGTCCCCGTCGCCAAGAAGAACGGAAGATCCGGATCTGCATCGACTTCCGTGATCTAAACGAGGCCTGCCCCAAAGACGAATTCCCATTGCCAATCACAGATGTCATGATTGACAATACTTGTGGATTCGAGCGAATGTCCTTTATGGACGGGTTCTCAGGATATAATCAAATCAAGATGTATCCCGATGACGAAAAGCACACCTCCTTCAGGACACCTCTAGGGGTATATTGCTACACCGTCATGCCCTTCGGTCTGAAAAATGCGGGGGCAACCTACCAAAGGCCATGAATGCCATTTTCCATCGGCAGATACGCAAAACGGTGGAATGTTATGTCGACGACATGCGGTGAAAAGCCGCACTAAAGGTGATCACATAGCAGACCTGAGGGTGGTCTTCGACATCATGCGGGCTCATCAATTGAAGATGAACCCCACCAAGTCCTTCCTGGGGGTAGCCAGTGGCAAATTCCTAGGGTTTGTCGTGACTTCCACAGGAATCCATTTGGATCCGGAGAAAGTCCGTGCTATCCAAGAGATGCAACCCCCCAGAAGCCTCAAGGAGCTCAGAGGATTACAAGGACGATTGGCATACATCCGCAGATTCATTTCAAATCTCTCCGGGAGATGCCAACCCTTCGCTAAGCTGATGAAGAAGGGCGTTTCGTTCATTTGGGACGACGCTTGCCAGCAAGCATTTGAGGAGATCAAGCACTACCTCACCCAACCACCAGTCCTGGCAGCTCCGGTATCCGGAAAGCCTTTCCTGGTGTACGTCCGATCAATGGATCATTCTTTGGGAGCTCTACTAGCTCAGAATGATGACCAGGGGCGAGAACAAGCAATCTACTACCTAAGTAGAACGATGATCGGAGCCGAACATCGGTACAACCCGATCGAGAAGGAATGTTTGGCACTGGTGTTCGCCATTCAGAAAATGCGACACTATCTGGTGGGCCAAACCATAAATGTCATATCCAAAGTCACCCCCTGAGGTTACTCATGACAAAGCCTTCTTCACTAAATGGCCGGCTGGCAAAATGGGCCATATTGCTATCACAATATGAGATGCATTTTTTGCCACAAAAAGCCATTAAGGGACAAGCGGTGGCGGACTTCTTAGCTGAACACCCAGATCCCAGGGCAGCCAAACTCTACGAGGATCTCCCAGATGAGGTCGCCGAAGTCTGCCTAGCTCAGACGTCGTTCGAAAGTCAAGTATGGCAACTTTTCTTCGACGGTGCATCAAGGCAAGCTCGAGGGACACACAGTAGCGGGGGTAGGAGTGGTACTCGTCTCCCCACAAAATTACGTGATTCCCCGAGCTATCTCGTTACCGAGCCCTGTTCCAACAATGTGGCGGAATACAACGCTCTTTTGATTGGGATGCAATTCGCCGATGAGATTGGCGTTAAAAATCTCGAGGCATACGGTGATTCTAAACTCATCGTCAGCCAAGTTCGCGGAGAGTATGAGGTCAGGCATGAAGATCTAGTACCCTACTACAACGCGACAATCCACATGGCCGAGAGGTTTTCAAACTTCTACATCGACCATGTACCGCGCAAGCAAAATGCGCATGCAGATGCACTTGCATCCCTTGCTGCCTCCTTAGCTCTTCCAGCTGGAGCAATGGAGAAGGTATTCGTCTATAGCCACGACCTATACTGCCCAAAAAGTCCCCTCGGAGACTACCAGAGGTCAACGGGAGATCGTCGCGGTAAGGAAACACTTGAAGTGTCGACCGATCCAGAACTTAAAGACTGGCGATTCCCCTACATTGATTTTGTCTTGTACGGCATCTTGCCCGAAGACACCAGGGAGGCGGCTGCCATCCGAAGGAAAGCCTCCAATTCTACTACTACAATGCGATTTTCGCGAACATTGTATCGTAGATCGCATGATGGGATCCTGCTCCGTGCCTCTCATCAAAAGAAGCCCACGAGTGTTTGAAAGAAGCCCACGATGGTACGTGTGGAGCTCATCAACCTGGCCCGAAGCTGGCAAACCGACTCCAAAGATTGGGTTACTACTGGCCCAAGATGGTTGCCGATGCTGTTGCCTATGCCAAAAGATGTCACGCCTGTCAAATACATGGCGATTTCATCCATCAAGCACCAGGATACCTCCACTCTACGACCTCTACCTGGCCGTTCGAAATGTGGGGGATGGACGTGGTTGGTCCTATCAGCCCACCATCATCAAAGGGACATCGGTTCATCCTAGCGATAACCGATTACTTCTCAAAGTGGGCCGAAGCTATCCCTTTGAAAGAGGTGAAATCTTCTAACGTGATCAAGTTCGTGAAACATCACGTTATTTACCGCTTCGGTGTGCCTCGGCGGATTGTCCATGACAATGGACCCCAGTTCATCAGCCAGGCTTTTCAGAGATTCTGCGCCAAGTTCAGAATCCAGAGTGTGTCATCAACGGCATACTATCCGCCCGCTAACGGCCTCGCAGAAGCTTTCAATAAGACTATTGGCAAGCTTCTCAAGAAATTCGTCTCGAAAAGTCAACGGACTGGGACGATAAGTTGGGCGAATGCTTATGGGCCTATCGCACGACTGTGCGAACCCCAACTAAAGCCACGCCATTTTCCTTGGTGTACGGATGCGAAGCCGTCCTCCCACTGGAAATCCAAATTCCATCTCTTCGCGTCGCCTTGACAGCGGAAATGACAACAGAGGAGAAGCATCGACAGCGACTCCAAGAATTGGAAGCCTTGGACGACAAGCGTCTTCAGGCCCAACAACAAATCGAGCTTTACCAAGCTCGTATCACCAGAGCCTTCAACAAGAAAG
The DNA here is from genome assembly GCA_038442645.1 of Agave tequilana. NCBI lineage: Eukaryota > Viridiplantae > Streptophyta > Magnoliopsida > Asparagales > Asparagaceae > Agave > Agave tequilana. The sequence goes on along the minus strand of JAVJIF010006418.1, from coordinate 10,703 downwards.
TCAAATCCCGAACTTTCAAGAAAGGCGACCTCGTCTTAGCCGTCCGAAGACCCATGGTCATGACGCACAAGACGAAAGGAAAATTCCAACCCAAATGGGAAGGACCATTTGTGGTAGAGTCAGTCTACTCAAATGGATCGTATCGCCTCATAACCTCAAATGGCGATACACTCATGATGCCAATCAATGGCAAATTCCTGAAGAAATACTATCCCTAGATGGCATTCTTCCACCGATCAAGTTAAAATACACCTCTGATCAAACATCCGACGCCCTTGACGGCTAAGGATAGAAGAAAAGTTGGCTTTTAAGTCCAACATAAGTCTTCGACAACTCATCATGCTGAGGGGAATAGCATGGCTAGCCCAACTCAAACGGTAGTTGGTAAAGGCATGACAAACCCGTTGACAGCTGAGGATTTGCTAAAAATCCTAAGGGACACGTTCCCATTTGATCCGACGCCTCCGACGGCTAAGGATAGAAGAAAATGTTGCTTTTAAGTCCAACACAAGTCTTCGACAACTCATCATGCTGAGGGGAATAGCATGGCTAGCCAAACTCAAACGGTAGTTGGTAAAGGCATGACAAACCCGTTGACAGCTGAGGATTTGCTAAAAATCCTAAGTGCTTAATTCCACTCTTCCCTTCCCAAAATCCCTTACCAATTCTCATCCATAGAATGGTAGGACCACAAAATGCAATCATTACCATGTTAACACTATACCTCTGGTAATGAATACTCTTTGTCGAGTACAAACCTGGCTTGTTAACTCTGCATAGAGTAACAAACTCTCAAATTTGCCAAGTTAACACTATACCTCTGGCACCTCAAATTCCACTTGTCAATTCTCATCAATAGAATGACAGGTCCTCAAATTGCTCCTATCGCAAGCAAATTCTTGTCAAGTTAATATCACACCTCTGACAAAACTACTGTTTAAGTTAACATTATACCTCTAAGCGGTACATCGAGTGTCTGTCAAGTTAATATCACCCTCTGACAGTCACCTTTCTTCAGACTTCCATATCGAAGCTGAAATGGACGATGCCAAGTTAACACTACACTTCTAGCATCCGAGTCATTGCTAAGTTCAACATACACCTATGGCTATGACCTTTCCTCGACTTCTTGTCCAAGCCGAGACGGACGATGCCAAGTTAACACTACACTTCTAGCATCCGAGTCATTGCTAAGTTCAACAATACACTATGGCTATGACCTTTCCTCGACTTCTTTAAGCCGAGACGACCAATGCCAAGTTCAACATTACACCTCTAGCATTACTATCACTGTTAAGTTAAACATCACACCTATGACAGTGACACCCTCAGTTTTCCCAAATAAAACTGAGATGCTGATGAGTTAGGTTAATATCACACCTCTAACTCACGTCCTTGTCAAGTTAATATTACACTTCTGACAAGACTACTTCTAACCGTTAAGTTAATATCACACCTCTAGCGGTAAAACTTACTAGATTCCCCACGAGTCTAGTTCATTTGATATTCTCCCCAACCGAGTATCAAATTCATTTGGAGGCATTGTTGGTTAACATTACACCGATAAACAATGCTTCTATCAAAATCCCCAGCTGATCTTAAATCAAGTTAATCCCCAATCCTTGATAAAAGTTCACCTTCACTGGGGGTACGCACTCTACTTGTCACTTTCTTTTATAAAGTGGCAGGTCCACCAAAATCATTCTTTTGCTTCTAAAACAAAACGTTCAAGACAACAGAAAGAGGCAAAAAGAAAAGTGTCACTTTTATTCATATCCAAACACATGAAAGTGATACAAAACTCTCTTATACAATAAGATTGAGTGTTACAATTAAGGAGTACAAAGAAGTCCCTCTCTCTCTCTGAGGCCGTACTCACTCCTTGAAGCCGCATCTGATCCTAAGTGCACATGTCTGAAGAAATGGCGACTGTTGGAACGGTTGCACTTTGATGCATGACGCCAACTTCGAAAGCGCCCTAGCTGACCAAGCGAGAGCAATGGTGTTCTTGAGGTCCGGTGGCAACAGAAGGTCCTGCAACCCTTCGTTCAGGCGCGTCTCTTTCCCTAGCAGATCATCCAACAAACATGGAGTCACTCTTGGGGTGAGAGCAGAAAGTTTCGGAGTCATCACAAAGGATGCCACCCTCCACTCGGTCCAGCGGCAGCAGAGAGTCCTGCATTCATCACCATCCCTTTCCCCAGCAGGCCATCCAACGGAATGTCCTCGATGTCATTTCTGGAGTTGGGAGAGGAAGAGGATCTTCTCCGCCACCGTAACCGCCGGACCACCCTCGCCGATACTCGCCTATCCATCTCTTGCACCAGATCTGAAGAGACCTTGGCGAGGGTTGGGTCCTCGTCAGAGATATAATTTAATCTCTCACAAACGACGAGGACCATAATTTAATCTCTCACAAACGAATGTGGAGCAAGTTCGCCAGCCGGTATATTCTTTCTGGGGCCCAGCAAACCTGAAAAAGGACAAGCAAGCCTACCTGCAAAGAATAAGCAAGAGAGTCAGAAAATCTGGAACTCAGTACATTTTTATAAAGGAAACTGAGTAACAGAACGCGGCAGCCATTCAAGACTTCAGACGCGGGAATGACCCGCACAGGCAAACAGACGCAAGTCAAACTGAGATTTCAAACGCGGCCTCAGTTTGTCCCCGCGCCTAATGCACCAGACGCAAAGAATTTCAGAACGCCAAAAATTGCCATCTCTCTGTTGGGTGAACAGGAGTTGCAAGATTCAGGTCTGAAACGCGCCAAGGCAGTAAAACGCAATGGGCAAAGCCAGCGTCAAGCGCCTGCATTCAGAGAAGTCACTGGCACAAATTCCAGAGGAGGAATGCACCGGGACTTCATTCAGATCATCATGCCGAAGTTCAGGCTATACACATCATCGGGGGACATACCAGCAGAGACCTCTGGCCAGAGTTGGCCTCTCTGCACCCAAACGCAGGCGTCCAAGATGATCCGAGAGGGGGTTCTTCTTGAAGAGACCAAACCGAAGCGTGAGAGCTCTGGGTCATCTTCATCCTCGGATTACCTTCGTCCATGCAGACGGAGTCCCTATCAAGAAACTCTTTTCTGAAGAAGGTGGGACTTCTCAGAGCAATCCACCAAAGAGAAATAATCCAGCTTGGATTATAGAAGGGGAGCGCACCCTATTTATAGGCAGGCCCTAATAACTGCCATTAATGAGGCGTTAATTGGAACCGCCATGCACGATTGTCAAGCCCAGTGAAGGATTGACGCGTGGAACGCCGCTTTGGGAACCGTCGCAAGCGCCGGTTTTTCAACCGCCCGCATCGGTTTTGCGTCCAAGGGCAGTAACTCCTGAGTCCAATAAGGAGTTGACGCGTGGATAACTGCCTTGGGAATCAACGGATGACTCGGAATCCCAATCGACAGTGAAGACCTGACGAGCAAAGATCTCCTAAAATCTTGAGTCAGATCACATTAGACGCGATGGGAAAGCCGCGTCCCTTCAGCAGACAAGGCTGCATCTCTCGCGTCTGCCCGATCCGCACAAGACAGATCTTGCGTTATTCAGAGCTGCGTCTCACCTTGTGATTGACGCTGCGTCTCACCCCAGGAACTGACAGCCGCGTCTTACTTTACGGATCAATGCCGCGTCTCATCTTCTGATTGACGCCGCATCTCATTGTGATTGACGCTGCGTCTCATAAAAGGACTTAGTAAAAATCTAAGTTCCGGTAGACTGACGACCGCGTCTCACTCTGTGATCGCCGCCGCGTCTCAGTAAAAGGACTTAGTGAAATCTAAGTTCCGGTAGACTGATGACCGCGTCTCACCCTGTGGGATTAATGCCGCGTCTCGCCAAGACCGCGTCTCATTAAAGAACTTAGCCCTACCTAAGTTCAGTAATCACAACTAGTGATCAAGAGTTGGACTCATCCACAACAGGACAAAGAAATTGGGACAAAAGCTTTAAAGAAAACTTCTATTATATCAAAAAATGATAGAAGTGGATACAAACACTCTTAATAAATAGTGTCCCTTTTCTTTACAAAAAAAAGAAAGAAGAAAAGAAGGCTAAATGTCCTGGTTCGCCAAGGAACGGATTTGTTCCCTAAGGCGGTGAATCTCACGCTGGCGCGCTCCTCTCAGCCTCCATGATAGCCCGGTCCCGCAGCTCCGCCTCAGATAAGAAACTTCTGGCAGCCAGCTGCATCCGCAGAGATTCCACCCTGGAAGATTGCAGGGATAGACTCTCTTCAGCACGCACCGTAGCAGCCCGTTGCTCCTCAAGCTCCTTTTTGAGGGAAACAAGTTTCTCCTCATTTAGCGCAAGAACAGCTTCCGCCTTGGCGATAATGTCCCGAGTTCTGAGGATGACCTGCTCCGTGCTCTGCACACTGAGCTCAGATTCCCTCGAATCTCCGGCTAATTTTTGAAATTCAGCCTTGGATATTCAAGGTCACGGACCTCGGCAGTGATCTGCGCCTCCGCCTCCTGTCGCTCCCGTTCCTGAGCAGCTAGGAGCCTAGTCAGGATGGCCTGGGCCTCGCCGGAAGAACCTGCATCTTCCAAAGATTCCAGCTCCCGCAGGTTATCTCCAAGTTGCTCTACCACCTGCAGGCATGCCCTGGCAAGTGAAGGGCCTCCCGCCAATTCGACGCTCACGGCCATATTTTCAAGAAGCCTCTGGGCGAACTGGAAGGTGCTGTGTCCACGGAAGATGAGATCAATACATGATCCCATCGAGGTGAAGAATTGTTGCACCATCTGACGTGCCAGCTCCCCCATGTCTTCACCACCTAAGAAGCTTCCCGACCCTTTTTCTGTCACGGGATAAGGGATATAGGGCGGGTCTTCTCGCACAAGAGCCGTGCCAGCCGTCGATGTGGCAAGAGCAAGACTACCCACTGGCGCTTCCTGGAGCGCCGCCTCTGCAGGAGCCTCCACGACCAAGGAAGGAGCTGTAAGCACAACCTCTTCAGAAACTTCCACCGAGGATTGAGCTGTGTGGCCTTCTGGAGGGTGCTGATCGTCAGACTCCCCACCTGAGCCCCCTCAGTCAGAGCGGCCTTACTAGGTTCGAGGTCCAGAGGCGTCAAGTCCTGTAAAAGGGGAGTCTCCTCAGCTTCAGCAATAGCCTTCTCCACCGGCGGAGTGAGAGCCTCCTCAGCCTCAATGGTTGTTTCCCCTCCTGGCAAAGGGGAAGGCTCTCCAACTTCAACAGCTGCCCCCACTGAGGTTGTCTCGGCAACCGAAGCCTCAACTCCCTCGGGCTGAGCCCCAGTACCTCCAGCTGACCCTGCAGTACAAAAGAAGAATGTTAGAACATCCTCTTCAACATGAAAAAGAGAATTAACAGAAGGAGAAAAGAATACCGTCAGTGGGAGCATTGTCGCCAGTGACGATGGCGCATCGAGGGCTCACCCTCATGTTGTTCCTCCTCCGAGACGTCAAAGAATCCGCCCTGATCAGGAAGAGCGGGTTCATCACCATAGTCGACTTTATCTTCAAAGTCACTTTCTCCCGATGACGAAGAAGACGATAGCGCCACACGAGGAAGCTCCGCAACAGGAGCCTTACCCCCAATCACCCCAGTGGTAGGACTAGGGTCAACTGCCCGAGGATTGGAAATAAAGACGCTAGGAGACCCCGGCTGCTGTACCTCGTCTCTCCCTTCATGAGCAGGAGGAAATTCGGGCTGAGTTGAGATTCCTGGAATCTCGACATCCTCTTCGCCCATTATGTCAATCTCCGGTGACTCAGCATCACCAGCAATAAGGGGGCGCTCAACAAGCTCCCCTTCCTCCACGGTCTCGCTGCGTGACCTAGGAGCACGGACCAAGCTTAGAAAATCTTCATCTTCCGCGGTTCCTCAACTCTAACAGGGACACCTTCAGGAGGAACCTCAACTCCAGCAGAGATAGCTCTGGATTGAGAGACTTCAGCCGTTAAGTCCCTCCGAGCCTTCTTTGGGGCAGGCTCAACTACAGAAGCAGAGCGTCGACGACGCTTCCTCGCCAATTGCGTCGACCTCCTTGCCGGTCGCGGCTCCACTCTCATTGCTGGTGGCTCCGCCCTCGTCGCTTGCGGCTTTGCCCTTGCCGGTCGCGGTGCCGCCCTCACTACTGGGGGCTCCCTCCTCGATCGTTTCTCGACCTCCCTCTGAGCTTTCAGTACTGGTCGAGGATTTAGTACGTTTACTGGATTCAGACCTCTCCTCGAGACTGGCATTGATACTCTCAAGACATGAAGACTCCGGAATAAGATCTGGCGTCTGGCCGGCTTGGGAATACCAATACAGAAGCTGAAGCTCATACGGCACTTAGGCGCCTCGTCGGGTAGATGGAACGTTGCTCCCGTCCCTCCAGCCACACTGTAATACCAAGCCCGCGCCTTCGAACAGATTCCCGTCAAAGGCAAGTTGAGCATTGGGATTCCCGACGTAAAGCTGATCATAGCCAAATTGTCGGGCAAAACGACTTGGCATATACGGCTCGATAGTGCAGGAAGTTCCTTGGCGAAACAGCACATATCCTGGTCGTATATTGATCAACCACCAGAAGGCTCCAGCAGGCAATTGCGAGAAGTCATCCCGCCCAGCGACATCCGTGAACAGCTCCCCGGGGCTGCACCTTGAACCTCTGGAAAGCAGCGGTTGAGCTGGTAATTGGCGGCACAGGAAAGACGCTTCCTAATGTAATACAGGTAGGTGTCATGCCACTCTGAACGTTCTAGCCGCTGCACAAATGGGATATGATCCACGCTCCCACGCGCCGCCGTCATTAGAGATGGGCAATGCATCACGTACCAAGCCATGAGGTACGTGTAAGGCAGCTCAATTCGCGGGTTGGGGTGCCTCACCGTCGGGTTCCCCTCTGAGTCGGTATACGGCTCCCCACGAGAATTAGCAGTCTTTGGGGGTCCGCAGAAGCTCTTGGTCAACACCCGCAGCCCGCTTTGAATACCAGCCACCACGGCGGGAAGAAGGGCTATGGGGTGGCCATGAGCCAAGAGTACCGCCGGGTACACCACATCTGCCACAATAACTTCATGTGGTAGCGTGGGCACCACACACCTCTTCAGCCACAACATCAGGAAGCCCGCCAACAGCGCCTGATCAGAAATAGGGGTCCGGGCTTGATGGTGAAAGCTCTCAAAGACCAAGTCAGGGTCGAAGCCGTCCTCGTTCGACTCCGTGGTGTAGAACTTGTCAGAAGCTGCGTCGATCCTGTCTTCAACTTCCCCACCAGAACTAGGAGCTAGTCGGATTACTGGGAGATCTTTATTGCTGACATTATTAAACAATAATCAGCCCAGGATAGTTGCTTGACGCCTCCTGACCTCCAGGCAGTTGTCTGACCGCAGATGTAGAAATGGCACATCACCTCCCAGTAGGTCTCATACACTTGAGGAGATTCTTTTTCCAAAAGGCGCAGCTCCCTGGTGGTTGGGACAAATTCCTCGTAAGGAATATCCCCTGACGACAACCCGGAGACCTCATACAATTCGTGTAGGGCAAGGCCCATCTCTCCAACCGGAGTAAAGAATGTCCCCGTCCGAGGATTGTAGCGCTCCAGAATCCCAAAGAAGTTATGGGAACTCATCGGGACGCCCCACTGCATGGCCCTGACTGCTGGGTACAGCCCCACACGCTTCAGCGGCCCCTCAAGATTGGTAAGGACAAAACCCACCATCCTACCCCACCAGTAATTCTCTGGAGAATGGACCCATCCATACGCACGGAAGTCGACAGGATAGTCACCCCCTGCTTCTATGAAGGAATTGAGGAAGGTGGTAGCAAGCTCCGGGATCTCTCCAATTGAGATTTCAGGCTTGGACGATGTAGGGAACAGTCCGACAACTGACCCGTCATGACTATCATGGCGGTCTACCTTTTGGAGGCCAAAGTCACCAAGGGCGATCTCAGGGATATACTGGAAATGTCCCATTCCATCTTTCGGGGACAGACATGTGTTGAAGTAGGACATCGGGAACATCCTCTCCATGTCTGGAAGAAAGAATCTTCCGCCCTTTATCTCACGGAGCCATTTATAGGTCCCCTCAGACACGCGACGGCCATCATCATAAATATGATCCCCAAAGAAGAAGGCAGGCTTTCTCCAACCTGACACCGTCATCCGTTTTGAGCGCGGCATCGGTCATAAGTGCCCGGAAGGTTCTCCTGTTAACATTAGAGAGCCTGCGATCCAGCAACTGGTCAGCAGTCACGGGGACACTCATTCTTTGCACAAAGGTCAAGCCCCGGTCGGCACCACCCACGCGGCCAAAATGGTGCATCTTGGCAAGTGAACCTGAAACATGCGGCACTGCAAAAGAAAAAGACACCTGGTCAGATACTTTGCCAAAAATAAGGAAGACGCTAAGTGTTTTAATTCAAAACGCAGCCGAGACATTGGACGCAGGAGTTATCATCCGCGTCCAGACCTGCGGACTTGCACCAAAACGCAGAAGAGATACTGGACGCAGGAATTTTTCGAATCCGCGTCAGACCTGCAAAGCTGCTTATGAAAATTCGAAGTACTTGACTCAAACGCCAGATTCTACAAAATCGGCGGTTGAAGACACAGAACGCAGGATCAAATCCGCGTTCTGCAAACCAAGACTTGTGAAATTTTAAAGTGCTTGGACTCGGACGCCAGCGCCTGATGGCACAAAACGCGGCACAGAACGCATGGATCAAATCCGCGTTCTACAAATCGCGTCCAGAGACCTTCACAATTAGAAATATTCTAAGTGAGGACCCAGAGTGCAGAGTTCACCAGCGTCGGATCATCAGGCCCGCGCCCCGGTTATCATCTCAAGGACAGCGCCCGAGAATCAACACGATCTTGTGTTAAAGGTCCTTAGGGTTCTATGAGCATGTTTTATGGCGGAACCCACACCGAAGGTGCATTTTTACCTCGGAAAACACCTCCTGCGCAGAGGAAGCATCTCTCTCAGCTTCGGCGACGGTCGCCCTTGAGGTCGATGCAGTCGGTTTTGTCTTGGGAGCCATTGAAGATCAAAAATCCGAGCGAGGAGATGAATAGTTGAACAGAGAAGGAAGTCCTTTTTCTCAGAGAATGCGTTCGTTCGGAAGAAGAGATACATCTCTCCGACTGTTGCCTTTTATAGGCACGGAGATTCGCGAAGATACGCAGCGTTTGGCCCAATAAACGCTGCAGCGAATCGCTGCCTGACGCGTGGAGCCAAATCATTGTTTAAACAGGAAGATCATGCGTCGCGACCCCGCCACAAGTCAGAAGTTGACACGTGGAGCAGTCATTTAATGAACCGGGGGATCCGCGCGCCAAAAGGCGAAATCTCGCCGTTTCCCCAGGCCAGCTGGCGGCGTAATCATGACATGGCACAGGTGCACGTCCCAAAGTACGCGGCTCTTCGGTGGACATGCCCCGTCAGCATCATCATAAATGCACCCAGAAAATCGCGTCTGCGTTTCAAGAGATGCGTCTCTCCAAAGTCCGCGTCCCCTCAAACAGGCCAAACATCGCGTCTCGCTAAGAAGTCGCGTCTTTAAAGCAGTCTCTGCTTTTTCAAAAGGAACCTGCGTCCAGTCTCCTGCTTCTACAAGTCAGTTCAACAGTACACTGACGCAAACAGACAACCAACCACTCCCGGCCAAAAGCGCACCCGTGACAGACTAAAAGCAATCGGGGAGGTCTAGACTGTGTATCTAGACACTCAACACGATCAACTCTGACGGCTTCAAAGAGTTCAACAGTACACTCACGAAGACCAATTCCAGATAAGATCAACCCGAAGCATCAACAGTCCAGTCATAAAACGCGAACACGGCTAAGATCCAAAGTATTCCGAAATCCGTCCCATTCAACTACGGAATATCAGAAACTTTGGAGGGGGTTCTGTAGGCTGTCTAAAAATGACTAACAGACCAGCCATTAAGGAAGCAGAGTCTCAAGCTCTAGACGCGAGAAATCGATGCTCGCGCCTCAGCATTAAGACGCGTTGGCTCTACACCCCCGCGTCACAACGTTCAGACGCGTCGGCCCGAAGTCCGCGTCTCAGCCTCAAGACGCGTCGGCCCGAAGCCCGCGTCTCAGCATCAAGGCACATTGACCCGACGCCCTCGCCTCAGCATCCAGACGTGAAGGCCCGAAACCCGCGTCTCAAGGCGCGTTTGGCTCGACGCCCGCGTCTCAAACTTCAAGGCGCGTTTGGCCCAACGCCCGCGTCTCAGTTGCAACTGCCCTGATTGCGGGCCGTCACCGCGCATGTAGCGGGTAGTGGCCCCTCATTCGGGAGCGTTTTCAGGAGGCACCTTCACCCCCTGAGACCCCTATAAATAGAGCCTTTGTTTGCTATGAAGAGGGGATAGAAGCGGGAGAAGTATCGAAACTTTGGCAGAAGATCGGAGTTTTGAAGGGAGAGAGCTTTGAGATAAGGCATCATCAAAACCGATCGAATCCAGGCAGGAGATCATCAAGAGAGAAGCACGACTCTTCAGCGAGCTTACTGAGTACTAGCCGCTCTTCGCCTTACCTCCTCTTTGAGAGTTTTGGTAGACGGAGCTGAGTTACTCTTTCTACCGACCGAAGAGAAGACCCCCGACGGTCCAGACGGTCATCTGGTCAACGGAGAACAAGATTCACTCTCCATCGCCACACGAAGAACCCAGCCTTAAACAAAGGAAGATTCAGACATCCTCCCTCCCTTGTAACTGGAAAAGAGGAAAGAG